>JAOVYT010065311.1:0-37559 GCA_025674515.1 Trogloglanis pattersoni | reverse complement strand
ATCGTATTGGGCCGTTTAAAGGAGAATGTTTCAGAGGAAACATTAATGCTATAATATTGTATGGATAAAGCATTAGAGCAGTTTTTAAAAGGTAGTATTGATTTTAATTCTGAGAATAGTTGTTTATATTTAACCAAAAGCCTTTTGTATCATTATGATGAATGGGAGAAACGCTGTCACATGGAATTTTTTCATGATATTTCTATCGAACACATACCTAAGGATGAATTAAAAAGCATTTTTAAGTCGTATATTAAAAGTAGAAAAGAGTATCCGTCATGGATATATAGTTTGATAGATGACGTGTATGATATTGATGAAATTTTAAAAATTAAACCATCGTATGATAAATCAAAGCAGGTTAAATCATTAGATGAATCTGGTTTAACTCTTCTAGAATATTTAAAGAAATATCGTTATTTACTTTTGTCCAAAAATGATTATTATTTAAGTTTATTATCAGACTATGTTTCTAGCAATTCAATCAATCATCAGAACGAAACGTTATTAACCAACGTGTTTGTTAAATTACAACCGTCTGATATTAATGACATATGCCAAAAATATCCATCCTTATTTACCACTATGATGCCGTTAAAGTCAAAAAAATGGTGGTTAGAACATTTTAAGATAGACGATTTCATAGATTATGAATCCCAAGAATATATCTACACAATCATTGTTATGTATTTAAAAAGGCCCAAGAATGTTTCATTAAAAATGATTGAACAAGCCACAAAAGTTCATGCAAATTTTCATGAGTGTTCTAATTTGGCATTTTTGAGTGATGACCCGGATGTTAAAAAAAGATTTCTCATAGAATGTTATGGAATGTATAACGCAGAATTAGTGACGAAATGGGCGGTAGAGTGCTTTCCTGAATTGGAAGTTCTTCTTGATATTATTCCACCAGAGGAATTTAAAATATATTTAAAAGAATCTGTCAGTTCCAATTTGGAAGAGTTGCCATTGCATGTGTAATGTGTCTATGGTATAATATTTCAATGACTAGGAGAATATCATGACTCTAACGAAAGAAAACGCAGAAAAATTAGGCTGTGGCCACAATGGTTTTATTCAACCCGAAAAGGCCGCATTATTTAGTAATAATGCGGATGGTATTAATAATATTGCGATGATGCAAGAATTTGGTGAAGACCTGCTCAGCACCACCTATTGGATGGGCCCAAAAGATGCGATGGATATTTTACTGAACAATATCGATATGTATATCAAAGATAATCAAGATTATTTGGCATCAAACGCAACAGAGGAAGAGTATTACCTGATGTATGTTGGGCAGTGGACGCTATCGGATGGCCAAGTCTTAGTCGGTGTCGTTTCTCTTGAAACCGCCATAGATGAATCAAAGATTGAAATTCCCGATGGTGTTACTATGATTTTCACCAATATGAATGATAATCATGTGCTTGATAGTTTTGAAAATTTTGAAGAGGTTGATTATGATGATATGATCACGATTCTTGAAACTGTGATTGATCCAGACGTGTTAAACGATTATCGAAATGATAGTTTGAGTATGTAAATAAAAAGCCCTTCTGGGCTTTTTTAATAGGAAAAAGAATTTTGATGACTTTGAATACGTAATTCTTCTTGAAACGTTAAATATTCTTCTGGTGTCATTTCACGCATATATTGTCGCTGATTCGAGTAATGACACGCTAAATCACGATGTTCCAATAGAAAATCTTTTTGAAAACCTAAAGGTTTCATATAATCATCCATTAATGTGTTATAACGTTCTTTCAAAGTGCTCATAAACGCAAAAGAGACGTGGTCGTAACCCAATTCATTTATGGGCGCGAAAACTTTTAAAACGGCTTGAAAAATCGCACTATCACAATCTAAATCACCATAAAAACTTTCAGAGCCATCCACAGTGAAAACCTGCAGATATTGCCATGGAGGCGTTAAATCTCGAAATTCTAACAAGTTCTCATCAAAAGCATGGTATAGTGCCATTGCTTTAAGGTTTTTTTCTATTTCCGGCATCCAAAAGCTATCCCATAACGATAAATGATAATCCCGAACCTTACTGACAGCCTCATCAAATTGTGCGAATGTTCCATTAAAAACGGCATGACCACTGATGCCGTCAATTTCATCACAATATTGTCCTACTAACATAGTTGCTCCTTATATTTAATAATACCACATTAAAGGCGGTCGGGATCCTTCGGAAACAATGATGCCTCTTTCACCGATGCCAATCCCAACAGTTTAGCGACGACACGTTCAACGCCGATGCCAAAACCAGCACTTGGTGGTGTTCCATATTGGAAGGTTTGGAGATAATCCTCAATACTTTCCAGGGTGACACCTTTTTCAAGAGCTTGTTCACACACCGTTTGATAGTCACACGCGCGTTCAGATCCGCTGGTTATCTCAATGCCTGACATAATAAGGTCATACGATTTAGTAGTCCCTTGTGCGCGGTCCCATACGTGATAAAATGGACGTTTTGCAATTGGGTAATCCGTTACAAAAATAAAGTCGTAACCTAAAATTTCAAACAGTCGTCGTTCACCTTCGTCGGGTAAGTCTTGTTCTGAGCCTAATGGCATGCCATGAGTCCGCAAAATTTCTTTTGCTTGCTCTAATGTCATGGTATGAACCGAAGGTTTTGTTATGAGCGTTACACCAAATACACGTTGTACGTCTTCTTGGAAGGGTGCCAACCGTTCGAATGCGTAGCATAGCATTTCTTCTTCGAGTTTCATGATTTCGGCCAACGAGTACCATGGTACTTCAACGTCCAAACCGGTAAATTCGGTGAGGTGGCGAGATGATAGACTTTTTTCAGCACGGAAAATACAACCAACCTCAAAATAGCCCGCATCAAAGGCGCTCACGATGGCTTGCTTCGCAAACTGTGGACTTTGCGCTAAATACGCTTTTCGTTCAAAATACTGCACCGGGAAAACTTGGCTCCCCGATTCTGAAGCCGTTTTCAATAAACGTGGTGTTTGAAATTCCATAAGTCCTTGGGAGAGTAAATATTCACGGCATCCTTGAATAAATGCACTGCGTACTTTAAAAATCAGTTGAGATTTTTCAAATTTTAAGTCAACCACACGATGGTCAAAACGTAAGTCAATACTGGACTCTGGTGTAATCGGCCATGCTTGCGCTCGTGACATAACCGTTATATCGCTCACATGTACTTCCATGCCTGCTGTTTTACTTTGTGCGGTAGCGACAACAGTGCCATAGGCAATAAAAGAACTGCCTTGCAACAAGGTGCTCATTTCCGAATGTTTTTCACAAGATGCTTTACTCAGCACCAATTGAATACTACCCGATGCATCATGGGCAATGACGAATTGCATATGTTTTTGGTCGCGTAAAACATCAAGTGTAAGGCATAATTTAACCTGAGTTCCTACGGCGTAGGGTAAATCTTTAACCATTGTTCTTTTCATAATATTCTCCTTAAATAAAAAATTGTGACCAATAAAAAAGGCACTCTTTCGAGTGCCTTGTTGGGGATTATTCGCTTTTTTACGCAGACAATAACCTACCGGCACTCCTGTGCGGTATCATTATTATCATTGTTGAAAAAGTGAATAGAAGTCATATAATAAGTTTAACAATATTAACGCGGTCTGTCAACCTTCTTTCGTGTTAAAATATTTTAAAGGAATGTTATGATTAAAAAATCACTACTCAATATAACGCGTACTCTTGAAAAACTTTTCGAAAAATCGCCTAAAAAAATGGAGGGCATCAAAGCTGAAGAATACGCTCGACTCAAATATTTAACCATTGAAGAAAAAGCCAAGCGATTATATGCCATTGATGCCCTTTATCCTTCTATAACCAAAGAGTTATTTACTATGTGTTTGGATTTGCACTCTGACGAATTAGGACGTCAAACCTTTTTAAAAGCCACATATTATTTCAAAGAGTTAAAATATAAACCAACTCTTGAAGATTTTTTTGATAAATCATACAAACATTCGTTATGGCGTTATGCGCCTCTCGATGTCTGGGACAAAATACCTCTGTATTTACAAGATGAAATAAAGAATGCGCCACAATGGAATAATCGTTATCTCATGTGTAATGTACCCAAAGAGTATGTGTTGAAAAACATCAATTTTGAGGCGAGTCTGAAAGAAACACTCACGATTTTACAATGGCGTAATCTTGTGATTTCTATTGATGACTTCAATGCGTTAATGCGAGAGAGAAAAATCATTATTAAAGATACTTCTTTGGAAACATCAGAAATGATAGCAAAATATTTTAAACATTCAGAAGTATCTAGTTTTCGTTATGTCAATGATATTCCTTATGGAAGATTGCGTGAAGATGCTATTCCAGATTTAATAGAAGACTGCACAATGTTATTAAATGATTATTTAAAAAAGTGGCACAACGGTTGGGATTTTGGTTCTTATCTTTTCAGAAATAGAAACGGAGATAGGACTAGAGAGTCTTTAATAAGTAATATGATTGAACATATCGATGCATCAAAACATTCAGAGGCTATCTGGAGTACGTGTGCTCAGTTATTTTGGAAAGAAAATCGACAATATGAATTGGACGATATGATATGTATCATGTTTAATAAATCAGGAATGGATAAACCCGCAAGCCCAGTTGAAATTATCTTAATCAAAAAATTATTAAGAAGAATGCCGTATCAATCTTTTGACAAGTTTAAAGATAAAAATCTTTTTATGAATCTTTTAGAAAAAGTCATGACCAAGGAAGAATATGAACGTGTGATAACAATGACATCCATTGGATTACCGAATGATATGCCTATTCTAGATGGATGTGAATCCATTCAAAACAATGTTACAGAATTAGATGATGTGATTATCAATTTTTAAAAAGAAAAACCGCCCGAAGGCGGTTTTATTAATCATCTTTATTCAAGAAACCTAAAATTTGTAGAAGGCTACTGAAAATATTAATCAAGTTAAGGAAAATGTTAATGGTTGCAATAATATAATTGGTTTCACCTCCACGCACCACATTTTGTAAATCCATTAGAAGATACATGGTGAACACAACCATACCAACACAGGCAAGACCAAATTGTAACCACGGTAATTGTAACCAAATATTGAGAACACCCATAACAATCATAGCAATCAGTGTCCAGAACAGCCCGCGACCCCATACACTAAAATCTTTTTGTGTGTTTATTACCGTTGCGAAACTACCGGCAAAAGTTAACATCGTCCCGCCAAACGCGATAGCGATAAGCTCCGGACCGTTAGAGAATTTTAACGTGTGCTGTAATAGCGGTCCAAGGGACAAACCCATAAGGCCGGTAAAACCCAGTAATGTGACAAGACCCATAGAGCTGTTTCGAAATGCCATGGTTGCAAAAAGCAGTACCAGACTTCCAATCAGCACGCCAATAGATCCAAATAAGCCCCATTGCATGTGTGTACCGAGAACAGCGCCAGCAGTGGCAGGCAACATCGAGAGTGCAAGCATACCCATTGTGTTACGCAATACCACATGCTCTCGAGTCATATGATAAGCGTTGTTCATAGTGTTTTGTAACATGATAAACCTCCTATAAGTTAAGTTACATGTCTATTGTAACATAATGTAACAAGTTTTCAAGTCGAAATGCCTATCATGTTGTAAAGATGCTATAATAGGTTATGACAGCCTTAGAAGAACAAACCAAACAAGCATTAAGTCAATATCTTATATGCAATAGAGAAGAAGACGGAGAATGGTATTCCTTTGATTTTTCGCAATGGTTCGAGGAGATGATGGATGAACATTTATCACTGATGTTACAATTTTTAAAAGAATCAAGCGATGTTCCATTCTTTTCGATGGATGATTCTGGTGTATTTATTACCTTTGAAGATGAAAAAATACACTTACCATTATTGGATGATCCGTTAATGTTAAGTTTTGCGGATAATGTATCCTTCAGAGCTATGATATGGCAATGTTTGGTGATACATTGCAGTAGTGCATGGGCGGAAGAAATGTTTGATTTTGATGATACAAATACATCGTTATATATTGAACAATGGAATCAACCATCGATTATGTCGTTTATAATGGCCCATTATCATGCGACAGAACAGATACCGACTTTATCGGCTTTTTTAGATTATAAAAGCCAGGAATTATCTAATGAAATATCTATTATGGTATAATGATGTATGCATTCTTTTATTAACACATTATTGTCACATTGTGAGCAACACAATACCGTTCTAAAATACAACTTTGAGCATTACAATGAGGATGTGGAGGATATAGCTTCTTTAGTAGATTGTTTTTGTTCACTCACATTTGAATGTCAACCTTATTACACGAACAGGCATGAATTAGCAGGACTTACCATTACGCATAACGGTGTCAAACAATCTCTATGTTTTTTAGATGGGTTTGTTATAGAAATACCAGACACGTCCAGTGTCGAAATTTTAGCGATTGCATTTTGTTTATCTGGTGTAGCTGAAATGATGAGCCCAAAATTATTAAGTATGGACTATGCTGAAGGTGACGATTTATTTTTAACATTAATGGATTTTTTAACGCAAAGCGAAGGTAAAAAATCCCTTTATCATTATGTTCAATTAACGAATGAATTTCCTACGGTTGAAAGATTGCAAGAATGGATGAATCTTAACAAAACAGAAATTCCAGAAGAAGCGATTATGATATCATGAAGTATACCTTAGTGAGTTTGGACCTGGTATTGGTGTCTGATGGTATGTACTACACCATTTTAGACGATGAAGTGCACTCTCTTATCTATGTAGGTGAACAAGCTATTGTTCATGACAAGACATTGCCATTTATATATCATATTCGACATGCTTTAAATACGATCTATCCTTATACCGAAGATATATCAGAACAAAAAGTCGTATGGGAAGAGATACCATGGCAACATACATTAAAATTATACATTGGAACACTCGTTTTGAGTTTAATAAAAAATAATGATGCATATATCTTAAGAACCAATACCGATATGTCATTGATGACAGAAGAGGAATGGGCGATATTGAATTGGATTATTCAACGTAAACCATCGTTAATCTATTTTCTGGAACGGATGCATAATGCTGCCCATATTAAAATGACGTGGTCGGAGTGCCAGACATGTATTGAAGAAGGTACATTAGAAAATGCAACATTATGCGATAGTTTACAATCTTTAAAAGTATGTAGTTTTATCGAATATTGTTATGAACATCAAAAAACACATACATTAGAAACAGGACTTATTCTATGAACAATATTATTCAAACTATTTTTGTTGCAAAATCAGCCTCAAGAGAGCGTTTTAAAAAATTAAACTTGGATTATGAAGCGACTGTAACATTATGCAATAATACACGATTTCAATTAGACCGATTTGGTAATAATACGTATCGTAATCCCGAGCATCCGGATGTTTTTTTTGAATCACAAAGCGCCGTTATTTTGGCTTGTCGAGATTATTTAGAGCCACAATTTCCATATCAAAAAATAGATACCATGATTCGTGTCGAATATAATATACATAACGATAGAGATGTATTAAAGATAGGTATGGGTAATACTTTTTTATGTATTCATAAAGAACAAGAAGAGTGGTATCGATTGTCTGTAGATGGTGAATTAGAAGATCTTATAGATGAGCGTTTTATGTCATTATATGGAACTATTAAACCTTATCTTTCACTCTTAAATTATATGTTAAATCATTTTCCTGTAGATGAAAATGCGACAAAAAAAACACAATCTTGTGAGATATCACTTCTTAAATTAGATGATATTTTGAAAGAATGGAATTCTACATGGAATGTATCTGGTGACGCCATTAAAATGTTTTTTGTCACAGATTTCTTATCTTTTTTAAAAGGAGAGATTGATAAAAATAGTTATAATATTTCTGAAGAGGATTTACATATTTGAAAAACCGCCCGAAGGCGGTTTTTTATTCTGGTATATAGCGTGGATGAAAGGCGTTGCCATAATGCGGACCTTGTTTTTTATAATCATTTAACTGAACAAAAACACCGGGATTTTTTTCTACAAAACGTGTGATATCTAAGGTGCCATGAATATAGTATTGAATGGCAACTTGAGCTGTTTTTTGAAACGTTTGAGATGCTAAACGCGCATATTCCGCTTTTGGTAAATGTTTGTTCGCTTCATAAAAAGCGTGCATTTGGTTTTCAAAAGCCATAATTTTAGGCATAACTTCTTCTTCCATATCTTGAATTAACGATACAATAGCGGGTGTTTCTCGCATGAGGTGACGTAAATCATCACTTTTCTTATGATATACCGCCAAGAAAATATGCAAAGGTTCTTTGATGGCCCAGCAATCGGTTAAATCACGGCTATCGCGAGTAATGGCACTTTTGGCATGGTGTAAGGCCAAATAGCTGTCTGTTTTAAATTTAAAACGTTGACAGGATTGTCCCGGTTTCATATCAAAAACCAAACCTTCTAATTGATTGTTTTTAGCCATCGTATTTAAAAAAGCATCCATTTCGTCAGATGTGCTTGGAACTGGGTAGTTTTTAACATCATAAGCGGCCACCCGCGTATATTCTTCTTGTGTGAGGACATCTTTTAAACGACATTCTTGCCCAGTCGTGCGATGGCGTAATGCCAAAATAGTAAGCTTGGATGTATCATAATGGAGGCAAACGGTATTATCCGGACCGGTGTATTCCATATCTACAGTGTATTCTTGGGTTAAACGATGCAGCAGGTGGGATAATGTAGAATCCAATGATAAAAAGGCTTCCGCTTTTTTAACCTCGCGAGAATGGATACTTCCTTTTGATTTGAGTCGTAAAGAATCATTCCATAAATACGTAGACATGAGACTACCGTCAGGTTTATCAAAGATACCGCTGACGGTCGATGCGTTTAACGTCAATTTTAAGGTGTCCGGGTTATCACCTAAGCCATAAAATTTTTTCATCGGTAAAGCCAGCAGTGCAATCATGGAACCATCCGGCGCGATTTCAAACATGGTACCACGGCAATTTTCTGCATCCGGGAGTTTAAATTTACTGGAACTGACCAGTCGATAATCAAAAATACGGACCATGCGACCGTCCTGTTGATAATCTTTGAAAAGAAAACCATCATCAGGATTTTGACAACGTTCCATGAGGTTGTTATAAAGTGTGTGTGCATTCATATAGATATGATACCACAAATATGGTATACTAACAACATGCAATCACTTTCAACACTCAGTACTTTAGATCCCAATAAGCTTCATACATGTTCAGAACAAGAGCGTCAGGATATTTATAACTGGCAAAAGTATTTAAATATACCGGTTATTGAACGATTATGGATGCCGTATACGGATACACCGCAAGATTTTACACAATTATCCTGGGAAACCTATAGTCAGATCAAAAAAGTGTTAGGTCTACATCTTTCTTTAGAGCCTGCAAGCTATGATAATGTACCTAAGATGTTACTTTTCTTTGATGGTATTTCTCAAAAAAAACAAAAAGAATACCTACCCTTAGTGCGTAAGTATATTGAACATCAATTATCACATAACAGTGTTACCAAGTTATCGGCCTTAGGGTTAATATTGGCAGATTCGCCACAGGTACTTCGGTGGTTAAAAGATAAGGTTCTTTTATCTTTTTCTGGAGCAAACAAAAAAGCTGTTATTGGAGTAGAAGCTGGTTTTCATCTTCGGTATTATGATATTCATCCCTATGCGAAACATTACAGCTATTGTTTTTTTCATCATGAATATAGTAAAGTGTATCCTTACACCTCTTTATTAGACCCCGTTCTATTGGATGATATACAAAAATATGGACGATTGATTTCCATTGAATCCGTCTATGACGCAGCGGATAATTGTCAGATTGGTCAAACATATTCTCTTGAAGAGCTCAAGATTATGGTAGGGAAAGCAAATGAAGCGGTAAAGCATTTTTATGTTCATAACATTGGAAAACCCGAGGTTCAAGCCATGATTGAGCAATTCGGTGTGGATATATTAAACGTTTCCCACGATGAGATAGAGGAAGAGAATAGTTTGTATCTATGAATATATTTAAGCATTTTTCAACGGATACGTTTGAAACGCTAGATGGAAAAGTGGGAACTTATAAAGTAACCGTGAATAACATGGGTTTATGTGACTTTCTATTGAATGGTGTTAAGCATCCATCACGAGTTTTCATGTATCCAAAATATTTGGTTGCGTTCCATATTGGTGTAGGTCAACAGAACAACTATCAACCAGAAAATATTACATTAGAGTGGACTTCAAATCAGTGTAAAATAATAACATCTGACAATATTACGTTTCAGCTCATCCGCACGACACTACCTAATAATAAATCACATTGGCTTTGTAAAATTAACGCATCCGATGAGAGATTATTAGACGCTTTTGCTTTTTTGCAAACATCAAATCATCATGTTATCTCCATTCTGAGATATATGATGGAAGCGATGAAATGTTGTAAAAGTCAACATCAACAGTATTCCGTAACGTTAAATGCACAAGAATATCAAAAAGTGTTAAGCACACCGTATCATAAAAGACGTATTATCGCGGGTATGCTCAACGAACCGTGGTTTGTCACAATCGCTCGAGACAATACATCCATGACTGAGACTGAAGAGTGTCATCTTTGCATTTGAACAAAACGCCATTGCCAATACGTATGACGCATCTCAGTAGCGTGTCGTGCCGAAGGTTCAGCAATAGCAATCGGACTTCCATGCAAGGTTGCCATGGCGGTTAAAAAGATACTCGCATTTTGAGGTGCATGATAGGTGTAAATTAACCGTTGGTCGTGATGTTCCAATCGATTATAAAGGTTTTCATCCGAGGACCATGCGTCTAAATTCCATGGATAGGAATGTAAACGCACACGAATTCGAGGACCTTTGGCATAATCATGGATAAAATCCATAAAACTTTGCATCATTTCATACATCGCATGATCTTGATGTTCCGTAAGGATATCTAATGTATGAATTTTAGGTAATTCAGTCATGAGATGTAACCAATAGCCTACAGGATTCCAAAAAGGTTTAAAATGTGGAGTTTCTACATGTTCATGTAGTTTATGCCGATAACCAAATTCTTCAGCCACACTTTGTAATTGTGAAAATTGATATGGAGCATGTACCTGCTTTAATGGAGAATGAACCCGTGATTCATGGGTGAGCGCCGCATGCATAGCCGCAAAATCGGGAATATCATCCATCGGGTGGTATGGAAAAGCAACGGTTAAATAACGTGTATTGTTTAATACGGAAACATAATCAACGAGTTTCATGATAACCTCCTATGCAACATCTTATCGTAAAACGATTACGATGGTGGTTCAAGTGGTTAATTATATGTGTAATGATATTTCTTCATGCTGTTCTATGTAAGCTATCTGATGTGCATGATTAAAATCCATATTATTTTTGTTGCAATAATCTTTAACTTGGCTTAGATGATGCAAATAAACATCAAAAAGGCCATAAGATAAGAGCTTATTCAAGATAGCGTGCGCAACGTCAGGGAGATCGTTTTGGATGGCCCATACGGCATTGTAGGGGGTTTTTGACAAATAGGAAGGGGCCATTTTGGTTGGCAAAGATAAAATAAAGACAATCATGTCAGATTGTTCTGTATCACATGCGATGCCAAAGGATTCATTATGCGCTTCTATAGGCAAATGTTCAAGCCCACGTTGTTTTTGACTGAGAACTTGTAACGTTGAAATATTATTGGAGTATATGAGTTGATACATGATTCGATGAAACGTTTTACTTCTCATTTGATAAGAAAAATCATACGTTGCATGTTCTAAAATATACGCAATAATATTACCAGCGCGTTTTTCACACGCACAAATTAGAATGTTTCCCATAATTTGAGAGGAATTGAGCAATTCTTCGCATAAGATGAGAGGTAAAAAAGATGCATCATCGGCATCAATAATGCTATGGATAAGATAAAATAAATTAATTTCTGGCTCTATTGGGCGTTCTACTAATTCTGGAGATGTAATCAAATAATGTAAAACAGTAAGAACCTCTTTCGATGGTTTGTTCCAAAAAACATCATTCAAGGCATTATGATAAGAGAGTGTTTTAATATTTACCTTATCTTTACATTCGGGCGCTGTTAATAAATACCGAACACATTGAAGTTTCCCCTGGTGGGCGGCGTACATTAAACAATGATTCATGAATACACCATCGTGAGTATGTTTTTGAATATCACGAGCAAAAGCAACAAGATCATCCTTATGGATAATGTGACATAAAGATTCGGGTATTATTAGGGTCGCCATGATGTCTCGATTCTCTCCTCTCGTTGTCGAACAATATAATATGTAAAAGCATCCATCTCTTGGAGATGATGTCGTATGGTATACGGTTGATGTGCTGGTTGTGGTAATAATGTTTGACGGAGATAGTCGTAACCACAGTAAAACCAGTGCGCGCTAATCAGACTGGAACTACCTTGAATCGCATCTTCCAGATGCATAGATAGTTTATCGGAGATGGAGCGCGTCAAATCAAAATGGTGAATAAGTTCTTCTTGCGTTACAATGTTTTTACCTAAAATATGGGCACAAACATGACCAAAAAGATACGGTGTTTCATTGAAAAGGCGTAAAAGTTCGTCATGAATAAGGGATGCATCCAAGGCAGAACGATGTTGAATAAATGTTTCCAAAGATTCAGTTTCTTTTTTTAACGGATATAATCCGACAATTTTATTGGAAATATCCACGTGAAGTGTTGGGCTGACCATGGTCATAAGCCATGGAAGTAAGCGTAAACGTTTTTCAATATCCAATTGTTCAATATTAGACATGATGTATGGAATGTCATTTAAGTTATCAATCGTAGCGAATTTTTTCATGCGTAACAGATGATACAAGGTTCCTGGAACTTCTTCGGGATTGGCAGTTCCAGAGGCTAACCATTGTTCACATTCATGGATAGAATGAATCATAGCTGAATTCCTTTGTCTGTATTTTCCATGAGTGTGCACAAAAGAATATCCGAGTATCGCTCTTTGGGTATACAAAATTGAATCAATGCCCATGTATCATCAGTGAGATATCCATGAATAATCTGACATTGTTCTTTATTGAAAGAATCCAAGACAGAGTTGATATAATCGACATCTAACGATTTAAAAAGTTTTTGAATCAAAAGATTGAGTGTAACCGTCGACGTTGTTTCTTTGGTAATTAATAAAGCGATCTCATCCATCAATACATCGGTTGTTATGCCATTTTCTTGTACTATTTTTTGAACTTTTTCTTTATTTTTTTGTAAGCATTCTTCCGCTTCTTTCTGTGACCATAAAGTATGGAAATCTATAATCTTATTGAGACGACGTAATAATAAAGATTCAAATGCGTTTTCCTGTTCTAATATATTACGAATATCTTTCGCAGATGCTTTATTTAAAGTTTTAATAATCAGTGACGTTAATCGTTCAGGTGTTTCTTCTATGTCACATAATTCAAGTTCAACAAGAAATGGAATATAAGGTTTCAATGTTAAATTATATTGAAAACTATCGCGCAAACTAACAGCATGACGTCGTAATTGAGATAAACCAAATTTGTTCACATGATAAAACATATCATCTTCATGACGTAATAAAATAGTGTTTAAAGTGGTGATGGATTCCGCATTAAGTAAGGATAGATCTAATACATGCGAGTAAAGAATGTTCTCTGTAAATGAAATATGAATTCCTAAACCATGCTTTTCAAATACGCGCATCAATTGAAATAAAGAATTAACATAATCTGGATTGATGATTAAATCATTCAAATTTTTAGATGGAAATGCAGCAAAAGCCTGATAAATGCCAAAAGGAGGTTTTTTTTCATCTTCAATAACATATTGAACATACTCCATTAAAGCCTCTATCACATAATCATAATTGTTATTGTTCTCTGCGCGTGTAAGGATTTTTTCAATATCATAAGAATCATGTTCTTTAGCAAAAAACTTGTTAAAATCTTCCCAATGCGTGTAATTCGGTTGAAACCAATCAAACATATCGTATCCTTTATGTTAGTGTAACACAATTGTGTGGTTGATTGGAGCGATAAAGAGAAGCAATCTTTGAAAGTGGCGATTGTTCATCCAATAACAAATTCCAAAAAATATGTTCTGGTGGTAATTTTTTGAATAATGTTAAAGCGTCCTCCTCTGAAAAAGCAGAGAAAAGATGCGTATAAGAACAATAATTTTTATTGTGGATTCGATTTTTCTCTTTTTGAGGTTTGAGTAAATAATGTTCTATGTGATGCAAAGTATTCAAATTGGCTTTTAATAATAAAAGACGAGCATCTAGCGGAGTAATATAAAATAGGATATTTTCAGCCGATATTCTCAAAGCGTGTGGTGTTAACGCCTGAGATTTATCAAAAGAAAAATAACCTTCAATGTCTTTGGAGTTCTTCTGAACAAGGTGCGGTATATATTTTTGATAGATGAAGACATGCAGGGTATTAACAGTTTGTTCAATATGATTGATGACGGTTTTCATAGTTATTCTTTATATAATATTGACGCTTTAAAGTGTTATAATAAGGATATATTATTTTTTAAATTATACACTAAAATTCATATCAGATATATCTGGCGCTTGATTAAAAACATACCAATATTGAAATTCCTTATCCACATCTTTTTTGAGTTGCTCCATAACAAACTCTGCTGTCTCAAAATGAACAATATTTTCTAATTGGTGTGGATAATCTTGCTCTATCTCTTTAAATATTATATTTAGCGTTTCAAAGGAATGTTTATAAAACAATGTTTGAATATGCATATTCAGATATTCGATATCACTTATCTCACCATAATTACCATTCTCAAAAGATTCTAATAAATCTATTAATTGATTAATATCATTGTTGATAATATGATTTTCATCAAAAAAATGTTTGTCATCTTCTGAAATAAAAGAATACACCGTGTGTAATAATTGTTTTTTCGTATTCATAGATAATGGAAGAAATTCCATAGAAATATTATCATTAAGAATAAATGAACGGATTGTTTCTTTTAATGGGTCGGGAATAGGTCGCTGGCATGTTAATAAAAAATGCAAATGTAAGATAGCTTCTTCGTCATTGTATTGAGCCCAATCATTCACTTGTAGTAGAGTATTTTTAAAAGAAGATTCAGCATTGTTTATAACGTGTTTTAAAATATAACTTCGTTGTGTATTCATAACATGTTGAATCACATTGTCCTTTAAAAAAGATGGTAGAACAAATTCAGAATAGAAGAAAATAGTCTGAATTAATTGTTCACTAATGTCTTTTGGCATAGAACGTTGTGCAATCTCATAGTCAAAAATAAGTGCGTTATGTGCAAATTTTTGATGTTGTGTGTTATGTGATTCCAATAATGACATTAATTCACGTCGTGATATATGCGGAACTAATTGTTCAAGAAAAAAATGAACATTATTGTAAGAATCTATCTTTTTATTGGTGATGACATCATCTAAAAATGTCATGTACATCTCAACAAGATGTTTCATACCGTGTCTTTTAATGGTATTTGTTATAATTTTTTGTATTTTTTCTTGTTTCTTATTATCAGGTGTTTTTGAAAAGAAGGTAGAAATGTCTTTTATATTGGAAAAAACGGGACTGAAAATGTTAAATTTTAACATATGTGGTTAATCCTTTAAAATATTATACCACAAAAAAAATAACGCCTCATCAAGAGGCGTCAAATTTAAAACTTTCTCCACATCCGCACCGATCTGTTGCTTGAGGGTGTTCCAAAGAAAAACCAGTTTGTAAACCTTGTCGTTTAAAATCAATAGTCATGCCATCTAAAAAAAGTATATGGCGTTGGTCATAAATAAAGGAAATTGAGTCCACCGTACATACAGAATCTGTCGTTTCATCGAAGCGCTCCGCAAATTCCAAACCATATGCATATCCGGAACATCCAGTTTTTTTAACCAGAAGTCGAATACCTTTCATATGGGGTCGCGTCGATAAGGCTTGTAATATTTGTTCACGTGCCGCATCAGAGAGATTAAGTTTCATAATCAACTATATTATCATATTTTTTATGCAAATCAACTGGTTTTTTATTTTTTTAAACGTTTTTCATGATATTTCATCGCATTAAAAAAATCTTTTAATTCTTCATGTATCACATGAATCAATCCTGCATGAAAAGGATATTCTGCATTTAAACCCTCCGGTATAAAAAAATAATCAAATGTGTTTTTTTGTTGCATGGCCATCACACGTGGAATATTGGCAAATAAAAAAGCATTATGTTCCATAATTTTATGATGGGCTTGATATAAAACAATAAAAGAAGCGGCATCAATATCATTCATACGAAACTCAAGAGGCCAAAGGAAGTCTAGAACATCACAATGTGGTGCTTGATGGTGTGTTTCTTGAGAGTAAACATGATAACAACGACGCAAGGTTGCATGACTATACATCTCTTGCAAAGAACCTAGATAGTATGCGAACATACTTTATAGTGTAGAAAATCATGAAATTAAATCAACTGTTTGTATTTGGTCTTATCAGTGTGACTGTATCGTATGCTCATGCTCTTTCTTTAGGTCATTTAGATTATAAAGCCGCCGAGCGTGTGATTCACAATGAGAATGTGCAAGAAAAAGTGTCCCGTTGGATAAACAATCAACCAGAAGAACAAAGATTATTGTATCAATTCTTAAATCATCAAATTGAAATGACGATGAATGAAACCTTGATGCAATACCAACATCGATCCCAATACAATGCAGTGTGCCGTATGTGGCAGAGCATACCTGAAATTCGCCCATTGATTCGCCTTCATACCGAAGGTTCCACACAAAGGAAAAATGCGTGGAACAATGCCTTATGGACGAATAAGGACTGCGCAATGTTTATGCTATGAAAAAACCGCCTGAGGTCGGCGGTTTTAGTTACGGACAATATTCAATACAACGGCATCGACATCAGGCCGATCTTTGAGTAAAATGCCTAAAGCATCATAGCTAATATTGTGACGTTTGTTATGATGTTCCAAAGTAAGATGCAGAGTGCATTTATTTTCATCAAAAGACATAGTACCCATTGAAGCAATGTTATACCCGACATCGCGTAGTTGGTTGGTTAAATCTTGTAAGGTATCATTATTAAGATGTTTGAATTCGATATTTACATTAATAGAGTTTTTAATGGGGAAAAAACTCTCGATTTTACTCATGAAAGCCATGGTAAAAACAATGGTTAAACATAATGCAATGCCTGCTCCGTAAAAACCAATGCCAATGAGGATACCAATAATGCCCATAGCCCAAATACTTGCAGCAGTCGTCAAACCGGTAATATTCCAACCTTCTTTCATGATGACACCCGCGCCTAAAAAGCCAATACCCGCAAGAATACCTTGTTGAACACCTTGAATAACGCGTGTAGGGTCGGCCATGGCGTGCTCAGCAAAAGCCGCGCCAAACCATGCACCGGGATACCCCGAAGCAAAAGTAATGGCTGTCGATGCCATACACACAATAGCGTAGGTTCGAATGCCTGCGGCGCGGCCATGATAACTGCGTTCATAGCCGACCAAAATACCGCACAAAAGCGCGCCTAAAATATGTAAAATCAGTAAAAGATTAATATTGAGAATGGGGGTATTCCAGTATAATGCTACTAAATGGTCCCATTCTTGGGGGAAGTTCATCATGACATATTCCTTTATTATTGTTAATAACTATTAATATATCATAAGTAATAGGATGTGTCTATATTGTATAGAAATTGTTTTTACATAATTTCTAATTCACTTAACGGAACAAAATAATGCAATTTACTGAGTTCTTGTTGTAGTAATATTTTTTCAAAGGTAACCAAAGGAATATTGTTGTACAATTCGTTCAAAGGCAAATCACGACCTTGCATAAGATAGGTTCGCATTAAGGTATGGATTTGTTGATATTCCACGATATCGGAAAGAGTCATAGGGAGCATCATGCGATGGCGGCTTTCTCCGTTGTGAAAAAAATCTGCGCGAATCAGATCGTTGTCAAAACGAATATAGCCGTCAGGATGAAGTACATAATGTTCTTTACGAAGTCGAACATTATGCAAAGATGGCATAAGAGAAGCATTGTGATGGAGTTGAACGTCTAAGGCATTGGGTAAGGATGTTGGATGCCCATGCCCATAAGGTGTGACATGTAAGCGATAACACGGTATCAATGATAAGGGTAGGGCGTCGGTGATATGATGTTGGTTGAGACCCCAAAAAACATGGTAATTATCGCGTGTTTGACAATAAAAAGGAAAGTCACCTTGAAAAACAAGGATGTCATCCATAACAGAGATGGTATATTGACCTGGATTTCTCTGCGCATAATCTATCGTTTTTTTCTTCTTCCAAAAATCAAACATAGAGTATTATACCTTATTTATGGTATCATGAGTTATGTTTAGTCCACTTCTTTCTGATATTGTTCAACCCCATAATGCACATCTGATTCGTCAGTACGCACGTGAAAATCCGTTTGTTCATTTTAATTATAAGTATGATGATGACGTATTAATTGATAATATTGGTGGACGCGAAAATTTATGGATTCGACGTTCCGATATTCCTTTTGCGTTACGATACAATCATAATATTGAAAAAAACAGAGCGTTATTGCAATATGGGGCCAAATGTAACCTCCATTTTAAATCCTGGCATGACCCTTGGCAAGCACGATACCATTATATTTATCATCAATATAATATAGAGTTCTCAGAGCCCGTTGTGATTGATCCTTATCATTTTACCAAAACAGCATTGCATGAAGCGTCGAGATTGTTTCGTAGAAAATGTATTAATTACATGCGTCGTATGGTTCCTATTTTAGATGAATTATCGTTGCGCTTTGAAGAGCGTGTGATGCATCATCCGGAATACTCTCAATGGATTCAAGGTTTCCAATCGGCAATGATATCTCATGTCAAACAATTCATTCCAGAAGATTCGTGGTATGCGTTTGAGCAACGGTGGTGGATGGATGTGTTACGCGACGAACAACGACGAGAATTGCTTGCACATCCAGAAACCAAAGTGATTCATGTTGGAATGGCGCGTTTTGACAATGATGTTGTATGGGGGTGGCAACATCAAAATGATGCATTATTTCATAGAGTCGTGTATGGGGAAGATCCGACAACATGGATTAAACAATGTATGAAATATCATGATGCTCCTGCCTATATTATTTATATGCGACCCAGTCATTATCATTTAGCGAGTGCGCTAGCAACGTTAGGAGATAATATTATTTTGGCACAACATGACCAACCTTCTGATATTGATAAAGCCTGTCGACAACATTTGCGTGAATTCTTGAAGGTTTCAGACCCTCAATTTTTACCAGAAAAAGCCTTTCCGAAAATCATTCAACCATATGAATGGGAACATCCGTCCTATTCGTGGATGAGTATTTCGGCGAATCCTCATGATTATCCGGGGCATGTTCATGTTTTTACAGATGCATCACTTCAAGAAGATGGACGTAATGGTATGGCAGCGGTATTGCAATATAATGACCAAACGCATGAATTTACGAAAAAATTTGAATTTAGTGATAGTATTCAAGGTTTAGAAATTGAAGCTGCTATTTTAGGATTGGAAAACGCCCATCTATTATTTGATGAGCCTATAGCTTTATTTTCAGATAATGAATGTGTAGTCATGCTGTTGCAAAGTATTCAACATCATGGTTATATTCTTGGACGGTGGAGTGATATTTTACCTCGTGAACGTTGTAAACGATTACAGCCTATTTTGGCTAAAACAGCAGTACGGTGGATGAAAGGGCATGTGCATTATCCTGGTAATAGTCGTGCGGATGAATTATCTAAAATGGTGAGTTTATCGACACCTACAACTTCGTTTGAAATGTCCATAACAAATACTTGATGTATGTTTTTTTTGGTTTAGGATAGACCGTATGATAAACCTATTCTCTAAACTAAAACCATTAAAAACAGAATCCGATAAAATAGAACCTTTAATCACATTAAAAGGTTCGCTTGAGGATATTACACGACATCCCATCCCCAAAAATGTAAAAGCTGTGCTTATCTTTGTGTCGCCGGGTTATGACTTAAAAGAAGTGCATGGCCCATTAAGTCGATGGGTTGGTGGTGTACCAATGTTAGGGATGTTAACAGCAGGTAACGTCGATGGTGACAATACAATTTGTTATCATAATACGAATGATCCATATCTAACAGTTCAATGTTGGACATCAGAATTAGTCAAAAATGTTTATCCGGTTCAAATTAAATTACATTCCGAAGATATTAAAAAGGGTGTGATTCAACAAACCATTGAGCAGCGTATTCATGCCATTACTCAAGAATTTAAACGTGTTTCTTTACCACCATTACAAGCTCATAATAGTTTTGCCTATGCGGTTGTGGACGGTTTAAGTAACAGTGAAAATTATGCGATGCGTGCTTTATATCAGTCGGGGAAGTGTATGATACCGGTGATAGGTGGCAGTAGTGGTGGTCCTTTAACATTCAATAAAACGGGATGTTTTGATAACAAAGGTGTGTATGAAAATACGATGTTGATGTTATTAACAGAATTACAACCTGAATATGAATATGGTATTTTTAAAAGTCATAATTTTAATCCAACGAACCAATCCTGGACCATTGTTCGAAGTCAAAGCGAGTTCCGTCGTGTAACCCATGTAGAATCCCATGGGCATGTTCGTGATTTTATTGATGTTTTGTGTGAACAATGGAATGTTTCTGAAGAACAGCTTGAAAAATCTTTAGAAGGTCATACGTTTGCGGTTAAAATTGGTGAGGAATATTTCATTCGTAGTATTCTTGTCATTAATAAAGAAGAACGGTATGTGCAATTTGCATGTGATGTAGATATGGGTGATCAACTCTATCTTATGAAGAGTAAAAGTTTGAGTGAGACAACCAATAAAGGATTTCAGGAATTCATTCGTTCCAAAGGTGATGTTTTAGGTGGTGTTTTAAATGATTGTATTTTGAGACGTTTAAATAATCCAAAAGAATTATCACAGATTCAACTTCAAGGTAGTTTTGCAGGATATTCAACCTTTGGCGAATTATTAGGGGTCAATATCAATCAAACACTAACAGCGCTTTTGTTTTTCAAAAAACAAGAGGGAAATACGAATGATTATGTTCATTATTTCCCACATTATTATGCTTCATATGTCAGTTATTTCAAAGAATCAGAATTAACACGATTACGACTATTACATAACGTGCAACAAGAAGCACTCAGCCATATGGCAGATTATAAAAAATTGACAGAACAAGTCATTATGACCTTACCCACGGTCGTGGAGCATGTTCATCATTTAAAACGTGCAATGCATGAAGTCCATTATGTGGTACAACATTTTACGCAAGAATTGGAACAGCATGCAGATGATACCCAACAATTGGATGCGCAGGTTGAGCGTTTACATAGTAATACGAAACATGTTCAAAAAATTCTTCAAATTATTGGGGGGATCGCCAATCAAACGAATCTTCTTGCTTTAAATGCAGCGATTGAGGCAGCTAGAGCCGGGGAACAAGGACGAGGGTTTGCCGTGGTTGCGGATGAAGTTCGTAAGCTTGCAACGAATACACAAAATAGTTTAGAGGATACACGACATGCCATTGATGGTGTGTATGCCAGTGCTGATGAAGTGAGTGCGCAATTAAAATCCTTAGGTGCGATGGTTCACAATTTCGAATTAAAAAATAAAGAGGTGTATGGACATGTCAATGATGTCGATGCTATGATGTCGGAAACGATGCGAACTATGGATTCTTTACAAGAGATTAGTCAAAAAATGCACACCTTACTTAGCGCAGAAGAAGAACAGCTCTTTATGTGGACCGTACAATCATGAAATATTGGATACCCTTCTTAATGTGTTCTACGGTCTACGGCGCATCCCTGTCGGACGTTCCCTATAGACAATGGTATGAAACACGTCAACATGTTCATAACCAATTAGGAAAGCCTGATAAAGTTATAGTAACTTATTGTGATAACGACAATTTGTCCTCTAATTCTACACGTTTGCAATGTGAGATTGATGAATGGCATGTGGATGGAATTATCATGCAAGCTTCGTATACATCCAAGAACGAGTTGATACATATGCAGTACCATCATGTACCTTACATGTGGACAGAAGGTGATAATTATACGGTATTGGAACCTTATAAAGACACCATGAATGAAAGCTCGAAAGAATGGAGAAAAACGCTGATTCCCAAAAGATTTAAAAACTTTCAAGATTGGTGGACATGGTAATAAAAAAGCGCCTCGCGGCGCTTTTTTTAATGAATTTGTCGAACAATTTTATCAACGGCTTCGTCCATAGATTGATACATATCTTTGGTTTTACCCTCAGCACGCAGATGATTTTTACCGAAATGAACATCGATATGAACAATATTCAGCTCTTTTTCGAGATGAAAAACGGCATTGACAGTAACGGCCTCTGACGCATGACGATCCAGTTTTTTAAGTTTATCAGCAAGGTGAGACTTCATTGCATCGGTAACTTCAATATGGCGACCAGTTGTTGTAATATTCATACAATATCCTTTCTTAAGTATCCTTATTATACTGAGAATTTTTCATGAAAGCAACTTGTTTTTTATCAATATAAAAAAATATATGAATAAGATTATTTTTCCATTATTTTAGAGTACAGAAGAGAAAAAATGTGATATAATAAAAGGATGAGAAACCCTTTTGAACTCAACTTAGAATGGACCTTAGAAGAAGAGCGATCGCTTCGTTATTTATTGTCGGAAAAGAAAAAAGTAGAAGGTAATTTAGCCCAACACATCACCTGCATGGATATGCATAAAAATCGATTTTTTCTTTATAACAACATTCAAGACAAACAAATGGAATTGATGTATGAAGGCAATATTCCAGGAATTCGAGAACGTCTGAAAGCGATTGAAGAGCGTGTAGAAAGTATGATCACGAATAAAATGGAGGAAGTTCCAGAACTATTCATTTGGTGTCTTCCATTTAAAAAAGATGAAAGCATTACCGTTTTGGAAATGCAAAAATCAGAGGTCAAAGAAATGATGGATATGTCACGCATGCCTTATTTCTTTCACGGAGCAACGGGTTTAGCCTCGTTAGTTGTTTACGGCTTAAAAACAGATTTAAAGGCCTTAGAAAAAGCCTTGCTTCATAAAGGTATCACCTGTTTTGATTATGACAATGCCAATCATTTTGCAAGTCTAGAAGAAAATGAAGGTGAAACAATGAACATACCGACCACCGTCGTCATGTATGACCCTTATATGGATCGCGTGGTATCTTCTATGTTACCCGCTTTGACGCAATTTAAGGAAATCGATGGTTCCTATTATTATGATGATTATAATATTGTCGCGATAGCCCATCCTTTTATGCACCTTATGTTAGAGAAATGTCCGCAGACATGGGATATGTGGGTCGAAAATTGTAAAGAAAACAAGCATTATAACAGAAACTATAAAACAAATGCATTAACATTAGGCTTAGGAGTGTAATATGGCACAATTACAGGGTGTAGTCAAAAACAGTGATATTGCTGGCGTCATCGAAAACTTAAAAGAAAGTTTAAAAGGGTTGGCACAACAACGTATTGGTAAAACAGGATCGTTAGCCAATGCTTTAGAAAAAGAAATGCAAATTTTAGCAGCAATTATTGCGATTTTAGAAATGTTGCAATCGTTAGGACAAGATGCTAATTTAAAAGAAATCTACGATTCTGTGGAAAATAATAAAAAACTCGAGATACCACGCAATGGACAAAAATACGAAGAAGAACACCCATACGCCATCCCAACCGTCCCCAAGAAAAAATGAACCCATTGTAACGGACGAACAATGGGAGGCATTAGCGGCTCTGTGTACAAAATACAATAATCATATAACAAAACTTATCCAGAACGATAAAAAGAAAAAATGAGATATTGACACAATCATCACCTTTTGATAAAATTATGTCAAAAGGTGATAATCATTTATGGACTTTAATATTTTCGATGCAAATACGCAGTATTTTTTGAAAAAAGCTGTCGAGGTGGCGAACACTCATAAAGCCTCGGAATTAGATTTGGCACATTTTTATGCCGCCATTCTGAAAGAAAAGCCAGCGCTTCTCTCCCAATCCTGTAATGCGCTACAGGAAGTCCTCGTTGAAAAAGTTCAACAACATATTCATAAGCTTCCCAAAGTGTCAGAAGCACCGAGCACATGGTATGCCAATAGTAAATTATTGTCTGTTCTCAAGCGTGCATCAGAACTTTCCCCTAAGAAAAAAGAAGTTTCTCTTATTTACATTTTGCAAGCAGATAAAGAACTCAATGTTTTACTTGGTGCTTATATTAAAGATAAACATGAAACGGAAGAAACCATGGAACAAAGCGCACATATGGAAGTGTTAGAGCAATTCACAGTAGATATTACCGAAAAAGCCAAAAATGGTAAGCTCGACCCTGTTATTGGTCGTGATGATGAAGTGCGTCGTATGATGCAAGTATTACAACGTCGTAGTAAAAACAATCCAGTACTGATTGGTAATCCAGGTGTAGGTAAAACTGCATTAGTAGAGGGTTTAGCACAACGCATTGTGAATGGCGAAGTTCCAGATGGTTTGAAACATAAAAAAATTCTTGCCCTAGATTTAACCCGTTTGATTGCAGGGTCTAAATTCCGTGGTGAATTTGAAGAACGTCTCAAAGGTATTATGGATGCGGTCATTGCATCGAATGGGAAAATCATTCTGTTTATTGATGAAATTCATACAATGGTAGGTGCAGGTAAAACCGAAGGTTCGAGTGATGCAGGAAATATTTTGAAACCAGCGTTGGCCCGTGGTGATTTGCATTGTATTGGCGCGACCACCTTAGATGAGTATGATATTATCGAAAAAGATGCCGCCTTGGAGCGTCGATTCCAAAAAGTGATGGTCAATGAACCATCCGTGCAAGATAGTATTGCTATTTTACGTGGTCTCAAAGACCGTTATGAATTACACCATGGTGTTGAAATTAATGACACGGCGATTGTGCAAGCCGTAGAATTAAGTCATCGCTATATTACGGATCGTTTTCTGCCAGATAAAGCGATTGATCTGATTGATGAAGCAGCGGCTCGCATTAAAATTGAGATTGACAGCAAACCAGAAGTCATCGATAAAATTGAACGTAAGCTCATTCAAATTAACATTGAATTATCGACATTGGAAGATGAGACTGAAGATTCGGCGCTAGAACATAAAGCAGCATTGGACGCCAACAAAAAAGACTTGGAGGCACAATTATCAGAATTAATGGTGACATGGGACCAAGAGCGTGATGTTCACAGTAACATTAAAAAACTACGTGAACAATTGGACGATGTTGAACGCGACATTGCGGATGCAACACGTCAAGCGAATTGGAAAGATGTCGCTAAATTGACATATGAAACCAAAAAAGGGCTTGAAGATGCCATGCAAGAAGCTATTGTGCATGCGAAAAAAGCCTCTAAAATGGTTAAAACGGCTGTTTCTGGTGATGAGATTGCGGACGTCGTATCTAAAGCAACAGGCATCCCCGTAAGTAAAATGATGAGTGGTGAAAAAGAGAAATTACGAGTCATTGAAAAAGCATTAGCGGGTCGTGTTGTTGGTCAAGAAGAGGCTGTTAAAGTGATTGCTAATACCATGCGTCGGAGTCGAAGCGGTATGAGTGATCCGAATCGTCCATATGGTAGTTTCCTCTTTGTGGGGCCTACCGGCACAGGTAAAACTGAACTCTGCAAAACGTTGGCTGCTACATTGTTTGATAGCGAAGACAACATGGTGCGTATTGATATGAGCGAATACATGGAAAAACATTCGGTTGCCCGTCTTATTGGGGCGCCTCCGGGTTATGTGGGTTATGAAAGCGGTGGTGTTTTAACCGAAGCTATTCGTCGTCGCCCGTATGCGGTTATTCTATTGGATGAAGTTGAAAAAGCCCATGGCGATGTGTTCAATATCTTACTACAAGTGCTGGATGATGGTCGTCTGACGGATGGTCAAGGCCGTGTTGTGGATTTTAAAAATACGGTCATCATTATGACATCCAATTTGGGGAATAGCAGTTCAGATTACGATGTTAATCTTTCGTTGGAACAACGTAAGGAAAAAACCATGCAGTCTCTGAAGGGTTTCTTCCGACCAGAATTTCTGAACCGCTTGGATGATGTCATTCAATTTAAGCCTCTGGAACAAAAAGGTATTCGCAAAATTGCCAACCTACAGCTTGCCCGTTTGACCTCGCGTCTTGCGGATGTTGGCTATACTTTAACGGCAGATGATGCGGTCATTGATTATTTAGCGGATATTGGTTACGATGTGCAATATGGTGCGCGCCCACTGAAACGGGCCATTATCAATGAAATTGAAAATCCATTAAGTCAATTGATTATGGAAGACGTCTTTGTTCTGGGTGATACTATTCATATGACCTTTGACAATGAAAAAATTCTTTTCAATGGACATTATCCAGAAGAAGTGGATTACGAGTGATACATGGGGCCGTTTGCCCCATAGTTGACTTGAGAAAGAAAAATCGTTAATCTTGAGTCAAGGAGAACAATGATGGCCTATAGTGAACAAGTCATGGATCATTATGAAAATCCAAGAAATGTTGGTAGTTTAGATAAAAACGATAGTCAGGTTGGCACAGGTATGGTGGGCGCGCCAGCCTGTGGTGATGTCATGAAATTGCAAATTAAAGTCGATGAACATGATGTTATTATCGATGCAAAATTTAAAACCTATGGTTGCGGTTCAGCGATTGCATCTAGTTCACTCATTACTGAATGGGTGAAAGGTAAAACACTAGATCAGGCAATGGATATAAAAAACACAGATATCGCGGAAGAGTTAGCGTTACCGCCTGTGAAGATTCATTGTTCTATTTTGGCAGAAGATGCAATTAAAGCCGCAATTACAGATTATCGTCAAAAACATATTGACAAAACAAAAGAAATGAACTAAACTTAAAAAGTTGACGAAAGTCACTGTCGTTACTGACTTATCAAAAATCTGGCGATTTTTGATGGACATTCATTAACCAATGCGTTGGAACCTGCCGGAAGGAATCCGTTCAATCAATAGGATTGGTAATTCGCGATATGATGCAAAGAAGGGATTCTTTGCATCATGCATTATCGTAACTTTCATTAAGTATATTGTGATGTTGTAAGACCCACTCGGTTGCTCAATGTTACAAGCCAGACTGTCAGTTCTACCAAAACCACCCTTCTGGGTGGTTTTGTGTTATAATCAACACATGCGTATTTTTTATGATGATATAAATAATCATTTATCTTTAGAGTTTTTAGACCATCTACCCTATTCTTATCCGGTAGCACTCACTATGTTAGATGAAACATTAATGACCTTAGAGACCCTAGAGGTGTTAACGTGTAATTATGACGAAAATGATGATATTGATGATCCAGAAAATGTGTTGGTTCCTCATAAAATACTGGTATCTGAATTTTATTCAAGAATTCATTATAATATGCGGTATATGTCAGATGAACACTACAAATGGGTGATAGGCGCACTGTATCATGCCAATCCTGAAGTTTTTATGGATGATTTTAACAGCGTATACCAACAAGTTTTTAATCGTATTGAATGGGACATTTTAAAAGTGGTAACACCTTCCGCTTATATGAAAATATACAATTGGGTCTATCGTCATCATAAATCTAAATTTCATTTGCCGAATAAAGATTCGTTCATTTTTAATCCAGAAACGTTCGCAGAATGGGATAGTTTATACGGTGATATTATTCAATTTAATGAATTAGGATTTTTCTATCTTTATAATGATGTGAATTATTACCTACCTACAGATTACAATGAAACCATTTGCAATTGCATACGTGAGGGTCAACAAAGAAGTGATTTTATTGCCCCGGCTAAAAAATTACAAATAGAAAAAATCATATCTACTTTTGGTATTCCTTATAAAAGAATGGGAATACCACCATCTTTGAGATTTGTGATATCCAATTCCGTGGATATGAAACAAGATTTCAGACATGAAGAATCTTTAATAATTTAAAAAGAAAGAATATTATGCTCAGTAAATTAAAAAAATTAGAGTTGTTTGACCGTATCATGAAGGGTGCTGCCACAGAGGGAGATGTATCGATATGCATTAAAGATATGGAAAATATTTTTAATAATGCACCCTATCGTTTGCGTCGAGAGATCGTACAAATGACCACTGGATATCCCGAATGGATTCCTGTTATTACCTATTTATTACCGAATTTAGAATGTTCTATTGCTGATTTAGTTGTGTATTACGATGTCTCACATGCTTCTATGAATGAGGAACAACGCGATGCTTTTCATGATGTTTTAATCTACCATATTAATCACGAAATATCTTTGGGTTTTAAAACTGATTTTAATTTATATTTTAAAAAGAGTATGTGTAGTTGGGAATTAAAAGATGAAATCAACATTGAAGAATGGATAGATAATTGCAATATAAGTGATATGCCCAAAGAACGTCGTTATCAATGGATGACTTATCCACGTTTTAAAGAACATATGCTTCAATCTGGAGGTCTCGATGCGTTAATATTTTTAAGTGATCTTCATGAGAAAAATATGTTTTTGGCCAACATTACAGATTCATATGACATTACTTCTTTGTATCATAACTACGGAGAAGAAATTGTTGGTACAGACTTTTTAGAAAATACCAAACAAGTGTTAAAAAAACATCAAGATGAAATCACAAAAGCGTATTATGAACACTATATTTTACAAAATTCAGAGTATTTAAAACAAATTGGCATCCACGCGGACGATTTACCGTATATTTTTGATGAACATAATATTGAAATGTATGGTATTCATGAATGGTCAGAAACCAATAAAATTCAACTTTTTTTAATCGATAACACTTTTAGTGTTTTTAAATTTTTAAAACTGTTTCCTGAAAAAAGAGAAGAATTTGAATTATGGTATGAAGATAATTCTGAAAAAGATAGTATTGAATTCCTTTTACCATATAGAGAGTATGAACATCGCTATAAAGAATACCTTAGGGAGTACAATGCGACACTTCAATCTTTGGATGTGCCCATTTTAGAATACACACACGAAAATAAATGTCGTTTCATTGTAGATAATTTAGGGCTGATACCCTCTATACAAGAAGAACACATCCATATTTAAATATGGATGTCACATTCTGTCGATGGGGTGTAATTTTGGTCAATCATAGATACAATCATGTGAAATTGTTCTATAAAAAGTTGATAGGTATCATCTTCCCATAATCCAGAATCAAACGCATCGAAAGAGTATAAAAGGTTTTGACATTGTTGATGCTGCAAAATCAACCAATCATGTTCCTCTGGAGGAAAGTTATCCCACGAAGGCTCTTTAAGAAATAACATCCAAGGCATAACAGAAAAAATGTTATTAGTGTGTTCATCGTAATTATAAAATTCGTTTAATAATGCGAGTAAAAAATATTGTTCAAACGTTGTACCTTGAATTTCCTGATAGATGCTTTTCGACACATTTTGGATAACGATACTGTTAACGCCTTCTTCTTCTGGATTCAATAATAAGGGGAAAAAGGAATTTTTATCATTATCTTGAATTACACTTAGCATTTCTGGATATTTTTTTAAATAACGTATTTGACTTAATAAGCAATTTTTTAAATCTGTATCAGAGACTTCGGAAAAATCTAAAGATTGCGGAAATAAAAACAAAAAAAATGGTAATTCTTGAAGCTCACAAAACCAATCAGGTGACTCGATATCCGGTTTCATACGTTCAATCTTATGAACACATTGTGATAAAAAATAATAATCTTGATTTTCGATTGCTTGATGCCAATACTGCTTTAATGTCGAAACTGCGCGTTTATAATGCCCAGTCTCAATGTCTTTAAATATACGATTGATATCTTCCATAACGCCATTTTACCATAAAATATGATACAATCCAATATGACAACTCTTTTTTCTAAACAATCCCACATTAATGTCCGTGATGTATCTAGCTGGACAATAAAAGAACTTACATCGTATGTCCGTAATGCTAAAGAGGTAGAATGGCACCCTCATTTTATAAGTCTTATGTTTAAAGATGGATTCATTCCGGATTTTTTTAAAAAATTACCATCTGTGGGCTCAAAAGATATATTTTATAGTGCCAAGGTTTTAGCCCATCCAGAATGGAACGCCTACGTTAATGAAAGTTTAGATTTAATAGGTGATTATTATTCTATTGAAGATTTTTTATCGGGACTTAACTTTTTTGTCACCGAAGAATTATTGTTTTCATCATTAATGGACCAGGCGATCCACAATAAAAAATTACAGAACGTACTTGTGAATTATCTTTTAGATACCTATTCAAATAATAACGATATCATAGGTCTTATGGATGAACATCAAAAAAGAACATTGATTCAATGGACTTTTGAAGCGGCTGATGTTACCAATGAGAAGCATAGAGCTATTTTACACTTATTAGCAGATAATTATCATGAAGGATTAATACACTGGTTACAATATCCAGAACTCAAAGATAACAATCAACTTTTTACAAATTATAGAGATTTCCATGCTTATATATTGAGCATCCCTTATCAACCCAAAAAAGAAACCATTGATACATTTTATGATATTAAAGACTATCCTCATTTAATACCAGTTCATGCCTTAACTCAAGAGCAACGACTCTATTTATTTGTGAGTACCCTACATGAACATATGTATCACAATTCTATTTTTTTAGGGAATGTCATTACATTTCTAAGCGATTATTATATCGCCGATTGTCCAAACATTAAAGAAGAATTGATGAATATTTGGCAAAGCAATATCGATTTAAGTCCATTGTATGATTATTTAAGAAATCCTCTGTTTTTTGCCTATGATAAAATATTTGAAGCATCTGTAGTGGAGCAAAAGGCGACATTAAAAAGTTTAGGTATGAATGATGCGAGTGTAGAAACAAAAATTCAGATTCATTTTGTTACGTTAGTAAAAGAAGCTATGAATCCAGTTCAGGAATGTCATTTGCATGTATAAACAAAACATTAGTGTCTATGATAATGTACGTCAGAAATCCTATTCAATTACCGTTGGTTTTGCCAACGATAATGTGATTGTGGATGATGAAGAGTGCATTCTTTTTGTAAATGATTTTGATATGAACAGACAAAAAAGTTTAATTGAATGTGAACCATTCATGCGATCTGTTCAAAATTTCAATAATGATCTTTATCATATACTACGATTAAAACATTATAATCAACCCAGTATTATTTTTGCGAGTCCACTCAGCGGGCCGTCATCGTGGGTGCAACATATGGTCTGGGACCTGTTACTGGATGATACAATTTCTCAGCAACTTTCTCGTGTGACTGAAAAATACCTTTTAACACCTATTTGTTATGAAGGTGAATGCCTATATATTGATATGTATGGACATTATTTCGGAATTTATGATATGAATAAAAAACAAATGTCCGATTTAATTCGCTTATCTAATGAATGCAGAAAATTTACTGTACAACACCATGATAAAATTGACGCAACCAATATCTATACTTCATGTATACAAGCATTATTAGAAGGAGAACCTTTTGAGGAAGTTTCAAATTTTTTCACAAGTTTTGCAGGTGTATTCGATGATGCGGAATACACAAAATCAAGACTGGATAATGAAATTAATATAAATATATAAAAATTTACAAAAAAAGTGAAAAAAGTTCAAAAAAGGACTTGCAAACCTTCAAAAATGTGTTATACTTAATTCATAAGGTAAGAAAAAGGGCGTCGGATTGAAGTTGGTTTACCCGAGATTTTTCTTACTTTGATAGTGAAAAAATAGGTCAGAAATTAGATCTTCCCTATCCATCTCAGTGAGATACACTATCAGTGTTTTACGGTATTAAAATGGTGTTCACTACCACGGAGTGTGAAAATCTTAATGAAGAAAAGAAAGGATTATATCATGGCTACAATGACTGTTCATCATCAACAACAACAGCACCAACAGACACGCTCTGGGGGACGATTAGCCATGCGCATGAAATAGTTAATATAACATGCGATATAATCCGAAACCCAGATAGCGATATCTGGGTTTTTTGTTTGTATCATCAAGTTCAATGGTGTCTATAGTGTAATTGGTTAGCATCCAAGTCTGTGAAACTTGTGGCACGGGTTCAACCCCCGTTAGACACCCCACGTATTTAAGGTGGGTATTAGGTAGTAAAAATAAATAGGAGCGTCGCCAAGTTGGTTAAGGCACCGGATTTTGATTCCGGGATGCGAAGGTTCGAATCCTTCCGCTTCTGCCAGTGTTTTATAATATTATATATGTAGGAGTGTCGCCTAGTGGCCTAAGGCATTCGGCTTTGACCCGAATATCACTGGTTCGAATCCAGTCACTCCCGCCATCGTTTAGATATTTTAGGCGTGATTGTAGCTCAGTTGGTAGAGTTATGGATTGTGAATCCATCCGTCGCGGGTTCGAGCCCCGTCAATCACTCCTAAAATATTTAAAGTTAGATGGGGATTCGCCAAGTTGGTAAGGCACGTGACTTTGACTCACGCATGCACAGGTTCGAATCCTGTATCCCCAGCCAAGATTTTTGTAGTGTTGTAAATAGAAAGTATAGATATTTTAGGCGTGACCATAGTTTAATGGTAAAACCGTAGATTGTGAATCTACATTTTCGGGTTCAATTCCCGATGGTCACTCCTAAAATATTTAACAAGTTTACTGGGATATCGCCAAGTTGGTAAGGCACGTGACTTTGACTCACGCATGCGAAGGTTCGAATCCTTCTATCCCGGCCAAGATATATGGAGTTTTTTTATGGGACATACACTCACTGTAACATCGCCCAAAATAACAGCGAATCTATCGGAATGGGAATCCTGGCTGCATTATTTAACCGCTATGTATGCCTATGATAAAACATTGGATACAGAAATTGAGCGCGCGTGGCGCATTGTCAACATAAAGAAAACATTAACAACGGGCATGTAATTTAGAGGTCTAAAATGGCGGGCGGTGTCCCGAGAGCGCGAGGTTCGAATCCGGCCATGTCCACCCTCATACTATTTTAAAGGAGCATTATCATGATTAAAGGTACACAAATTTTAACTGGCCAGCGTGCCAAAGTTTATTCACAAATGATTGAGGCGTTCCGGAGCTATCTTCATTGACCGTGGATATGAGGAAATTATAATCCCTAATTTATGGGAATCCGAGACTTTCGTCAAAAAAGCAGGTGGAAGTGAAATATTAAATCAAATGTTTGCCTTTAAAGATAAAGGTGACCGGGATATTTGTTTAAATCCAGAAATAACAGGTATCATTCAAGAATTACGCAATAGTAATTATTTTCAAAATAAATATCCTGCCAAAGTTTTTTATGTGTCGCGTTGCTACCGCTATGAGACACCCCAAAAAGGCCGTTACAGGGAATTTACCCAACTTGGCGTAGAAATTATTACACGAACGCCAGAACAAGCATTAAGCTATAAAAATGAAGTCATGACGTTATTGCAAGACTTTCTCAATGCGTATCAAACACAATACCGTTTTTCAGATACTGTTAAACGTGGTCTCAGTTATTATGTCGAAGCTGGTTTTGAAGTAGAATGTGATAATTTGGGTGCGCAAAAACAAATAGCGGGTGGAGGAACCTATCCGGAAGGTGTAGGATTCGCTATTGGTTTAGAACGATGGCTGTTAGCATTGGGGTTGTGGGAATGAAAAATATGCCGTCAAAATGTTTGACGGCATATTTTTATCTTTTTATCATAAAGTGTAAAGGTGAAAAATGTCGAATATTCAATATACAAATAAAAAAGAAACTAAGTTCATACGTGAGGTAGTAAATCAAATATTTATTAAAACAGCTCTACCTAAGAATTATAAATTTTTAAGTCACAATAATTCTAAATATACACCATTTGCAAGCTTCGATGGTTCTGGGTTTACTGCTAAAAAAATAAATGGTGATTGGTATTTTGGTATGATTACTAATCAATTTAAGTGTGTATATGGATTCATTTTTAAATTAAAAGATAATAATATAAATCCGATTCAAAATCTAACTATATCTCATAGAATTGCCGGTAGCAAATCCGGTAAGAAACCTACTGTAGACTTAGGAAAAAAAACGATGACATTTATATCAGATAATCAATCTTTCAATTTTATTATTGAAGAGATTTATTTTAGACGATTATCAGATAATGTAATGAATGAAAGTTTAAACAATGATACTAATTCAAACGGTGATACTAAAAAGAAAGAATACTTGTCTTTTAATACTTATTTTAAATTATATGGAAATAATCATTTACAACATGAACAAGGTGAAGGAGATGTATATCAATATTTAGAAGAATGTGACCAAAAAGATGATGCAGAATTAGACGCCATTAATCCAGAGACCATTTATGATGGTTTATCTTCTAATAATAAAACATTAATTGATGTAGCATTAAAAACACAGCGCCCATTAATTTTAAGTGGACCGCCAGGTGTAGGGAAAACATCGTTAGTTAAAAATTTGGCAGATAAATATCAAGAAATTCATAAAACTGAAAGGTTAGAAATAAAAAATATTTCACTCAATAGTAGTGTAACTTTTGAAAGTTTTTACGGATTTTTTAATAAAAATCAAGATGGGAGATTTATATTTAATCCAGGTACATTATTAAAGACGACAGAAAAAATATTAATTAATTTTGATGAACTCTCGAGAGCAGATAATGATGTTTTTGCTCCTTTGCTTGGTTTGTTGAGTGTTGCTCGTAGCAGTGAACAAATTTTTCAAATTCCATTTCCATATAGTATTCATGATGTTTTCATTGGCTGGGATAATGATAATACAAGAAAAATAAAAAGTGAAAATAAAAACGCACAATATTTTTTATTCGATAAATCTTGGTATTTCATATGTACCATGAATGAAGAAGAAACAAGTCTTTTAAATGAAATTTCTGAAGCTTTTTTACGTCGTTTAATGCATGTTAGATTATCCAATCCAGATGAGGTTATTGTTGAAAAGGCCTTTGAAAATTATATAAGAATAACATATCCTCAAATTAATATCGATTTAAACAATATATTAAAAAATATTTATATTGTTTATCGAAATGTTAATTTCTTATTTAAAGAGAAGAAAAAGTCAATTGGTTTAGGTGTTTTTCATAAATTTATAGATGTAGTCATTCATTTGTCTAATGATGGTAAAAGTGATAAATCACATTTTAATGTGGCCATTAATGCCTTACAAGATGAAATAATTGCACCTTTTGAGCATGATTCTAATTATTCTAAAGAAAAATTATTACAAGAGATTTTTAATGATATTGATTTAGGGACACAAGAATGAGATCTAAGGATGAAGAAATTTGTGAAAGTTTGATAAAGCAAATTGATAGTCAAGTTTTTACTTTAGGGCGCCATTTAGGTCAAATTAAATTCGATGGATTTAATACCGTTGCTAACTCTTTTGTTTCAGCACCAGAAAGGTGTATTTCTGGTGGAAACATACTTTCTGAAATATCTAATTTAAAAAGCATAGTTAAAAATGAATTAAAAAAAGAATTAGGTATTAGGTATAAAAATCAGAGGGGTGAAAAAAAATTACGAGATTTAGTTCGTTCAGACATTATTAGTTCAATAACAGGTGTTCAAATTCACGTTCATCATAAAGAGTCCGTTCATTATGATCATAACGCATACAAATTTTTAAAATTCATTCTTGTTTTTTTCAATATTGATTCTGATTTTTTAAAAGATATTTCTATTGATTATTCAAAATTAGATCAATATATAAAAGCAGCTCAAAAAATCAAGAATAAATTGTTTAATGCAGCCATTCAATTATTTAATTATTTAAAACATTATATTTTATTCAAAGAATTAATAGAGGAAAAGCAAGAAAAGGGTAATCAAGATTGTAGTAAATTCAAAGGTACGTTATTTGAATGGTGGTCATACATTGCTATTATCAATGGTTTTTTAATAAATGATTATATAATGACCATATCAAAAACAGATAAAAATATTCCAAATATTTTTTTTAATGATAAAAATGGAAAAAGCGTTTCTTTGAGTCGAGAAAAAATAATATCTTATAGTAATAAAATGAATCATAGCGATTTTTTTAATAAACGTCGTGATTTTTTAAATAAATATGTCGAAGAATATCATCAAGATGGTCGTATAGATTTATGTTTGGAGAGTGAAAAAAAAATGATATTAATTGAATGCAAGTTTAGGCAAAATTTTTTAATCACACTCAAAGATTCTTTGGAGCAATTATTCAATTACCGAGAAATACTTGGTAAAAATGAAAATAATTGCGAATTGATTCCTTTTATTATTTCACAAGAATTTTTTGATGTTGAAAAAAATGAATTTTTTTATTTTCAATGGAATGACAATGATGAAAATATATGCTTAAATAATTTTTTTACAGAAAATATTTTATCAAAATTATGAAAAATAAATCGAGATGCTAGATTTAGTTGAAATATTTGGTAAAGATGCTACGGTCGGAGAGCGTTTTTACTGCCCATATATGTTATACTCAACTATGCGAAACAATCTATTATTCGAGAATCCCACACAAAAACCACGGTTATATATATATGACCGTGTTTATAGCTCTCAAAAATATGAAACTCCATCTTTGTATAATTACATCCAGATGATAATGATGTATTTAAGTACCACGATTGAAGAACGTTTATGTGACCATCATTTGAATGATGATGAGTTGCTGACACGTTATAATCATGCAGTTCATGTATTTCAATCCGCACATACTGATGACCTTGTTCCAAATGCCACTATTATGCCTGGTTCACATACTCAAAAACGTTATATCCATTTCATGGTGGCAGAAATACAAGGTGAAATGCGTTATGATACAAGTTATGGGCGTACCGTGTTAACCATGGAACATCATAGTTTCAATGAGAAAAATGTTCTTATTGATTTTTTATTTCATGTATTAAGAACCATACCAGACATAGAATGTTTAAAACAATATGAAATAAATTGGGTTGAATTGTGGCCAGAAATATGTGAGCAATGGCAAGCAAGTTTTGTATTAGGTACTATGGTTAATATACCCGATATGTTATGTATTCCAGAACTAAAACGTAGCTTATTAACACAGATAGAAGAAATAAATATTATGGTGAGTTTATGAATTTCACAGCAAGACAATCGTTGAATATTATCCAACTGTTTTTATCCGGACTTGTTGCTCCAATAGTGTTGCATGATCCAACGTTACGACTCAGTGTAACAGCCGTATCCGTTGGATTGTGCGTAGCATCATGGGTTTTAAGCAGTACTTGAAAAATCTATTCAAAATCTATTCAAAATCTATTCAAAATCTATTCAAAATCTATTCAAAATCTATTCAAAATCTATTCAAAATCTATTC
>JAOVYT010060614.1:0-40645 GCA_025674515.1 Trogloglanis pattersoni | reverse complement strand
CCTTGAGCGCAACCTACTGCTCCATTTACTCAAGGAATATGGTGTCTCACGCAATACGTTGATGAATGAACTGACTTGGCCATCAGAGGCTGTGATGGACTGGATCGATGAACTACCGGCAAACAGTATTCAACGCATCAGAACTAATCCCATCCAGATCCGGAGGCCGAAAGCCAAAGAGGTTGTTCGCCGTGAATGGGCCAGACTGTTACGCCGCCATGGCCTGCTGCGATGAACGATATCTCTACCCGAGAGTGTTTCGGCTGTGGTCGACTGATGGAGCGAGCGCACAGGGTCTTCAAGAAAGAGTCCTACTGTGGAACATGTTATGCGCGTGAATTTAAGCGCAAACCATGTCCTCAATGCGGTGAGATGGCTCGGTTGCCAGAGAGACATCCTAACGCAATCTGTTCGAGCTGCGAAAAGCGTAAACCCTGTGTTCGCTGTGGCAAGGAGGGGTATCGACTCGGGTTAATGAGTGAATATGGACCTGTATGCATGGCATGCGCCAGGTACTTTTCTGAAGAGAAGGCGTGTAGCCGGTGTGGCTCAGTTTCACGCCACCTTTCTCGGGTAGAACGCCTTGGTTTTGATGACCCCGTCTGTCCTCGATGCGCTAGAGCTGACTATGCTTGTTGCCAAGCTTGTGGCCGATCTCGGCGATTGCAAGATGCTCCCAATGGACAAAAGCTGTGCTCGAGGTGTTTGGCGTTAGGAGCTATACCCTGTTCAAAATGCGGTGGCCCCATGCCAGCAGGTCTGGGGGATACATGCACAAATTGCTACTGGCAGCAGGTTTTTGAGCAGCGGCTTCATTTCAATCAGGGTGTGCTGCATCCTCCTGTGCAGGAGTTGTATCAAGTTTTTTCGCGCTGGCTTCTTGGGCATTGTGGTGCCCACCGAGCATCGAGGTTGCTTTCTCGATATTTGGCATTTTTCGAATCCATACAGCAACTCTGTATATATGAATCAATAAGTTATCAGCAGTTGGTGAAGCAATTTGGTGCTGACATGCTGAGACGTCATCGCTTAGCTGTTCGCTGGCTTATTGATAGCCATGGATGGGTTGAGGATGGCGATTCTAGGCTTGAAGACTCAGAGATAAGGGGGATTGAGCGACTTCTTCTCGGTGTTTCAGATCCACTGGCCAACCGATTGTTGGTGGGCTACTACCAATATCTGAATACCAAGCATCAGCAAGGGGGACTATCGCTAAGGTCTGTGCGGCTAGCATTGACTCCGGCCAAGAAGTTACTGGGGCAAAGCCTCAAAGCGGGGCGCTCTATCCCTGACCAAAAGGACTTGTGTGCATATATCTCCCAATACCCGGGGCAAAAGGCTGCAGTGCATGGCTTTATTACGTACCTAAACCGGGAGCAGCATGCCGCGCTGGATGTGAAGCAGATCCATCAAAAGAAGCATAAAAGTCAGGTTAAAGCTGAGCTGGAGAAGCTGCTTGCAGAAATGGTTCAGATGCCTCGGTCCGATAAGGCATTTCAAAATATGTGGGCTATCACTGCTCTGGCATACTTTCACGGGTTGTCGAATGTTTGTATCAGGCAGCAGATTGCGAAAGAGGGGCTCGAAGACGATGGTGACGGGCTGATTTTCCATCATGCAGGGCTGACCTATTGGATCCCAAAGTGTTCAATCAAGTTGTAAGTTCAGTATGTTCTCCCCAATAAACACGGAGCTGCTTTTTCACTAAATTCAGATCAAAAAACTCCTCAGAGAGCTCAAACGAAACGACCTCAGGCATATCGCCATAGATAGGCTCAAGGATGAGAGTCCCTTCAACCCGGTCGGTGTACTCAACTTGCACGCACCCCATCATGCGACGTCTTGGTTTCTCGCTTCCATTTTGAGTAAAGCAAGTATCGTAAGGATTCATCTGTGGGTCATGGATGACAGGGATCGGGAACACATATAGAGCTAGGCTGTAAGGAGTCATGAGTGTGAAGCAAAGGGCATTCTGCAATGTTGATAGCCCAGCCTGGAAGAACTCAGGTAACTCTTGAATATCAAAGTGTTGAGCGGGTGCTCCACTTTCGATTTCTACGGGAGTGATGCCCTTACCTTGACCTGTAGCCCCGACACTGAATGCACCAGGAGGTGCAGCGGCGTAAGGCTGATCTTTTGGAATCGAAAAACTTGGGTTTCTAAAAATGGTTTTAGTTTCGAGATCCGGGAATCTGGAGTTAGGTGAGATGAACTGAATGTATTTAGTTTGTCTCTTCTCGTCTGGATCTGAATCAGTTAATAAGATGGTATCATCGTTTTTTCTTTCACTTTTTTGTTGAGCAGGCCGATTGGCCGAGTATGACGGCTTGAATTTGGCTTTATTCCCAGTAGCTACATATCTGATGGATTTAAACGGAAACTCATGAGAACAGGAAAGGATCTCATAAACAATAAATGTTCCAACTTGCGATCCATCATGCCTGAGCCATTGCCCAGAAACGTGCAGATCTGTTGTTCCGTCAAAAGGAAACCGACATTTTGGGTAGATTGGCAGACCAAGGCTGGAGCAAGAAAGAGCACTTTTGCCGATCAAAGAAGCCGCACTCCACGCCGCAGGGGAGTAGAGTATTCGTGCAATGTCAGCGGCGGATGCACCAGAGATTCCATCGGCAAGACGGAGAAACACAGATTCATCAGAGCGTTTTATGTACTGTTTAGCTAGCTCAGTTCGGGTAAGCGTTGGTTTGAAAAGGACAGATAAAAGCGAACTCGAAGATCCGAAGTAAAAGCGTATGAGCTCCATACAAGGGATGATGATTTCTAGTTGAGATCGGTCTGTGATAACGATGCAGTTCGAGTGTGTATGTGCGCTATGCCATGGATGCAAATGAATAGGTAGCCAGTATATTAATGAACGCAATATCCCATATTTTTCGGAATTTGGTTTCCCGCCAGCTTTATAAAAGTTAGTGGTTTCAGCGCTGATGTTCAGTTTAAGAAACGCTTCTTTTGTCGGAGCGGTATTTTCACCGGTTGCCTGACCGTGTTGCCAGATGTCGCCGACTTTTAAGAATGGCAGAAGTCCAATTGGCAACCATATCTCTTTCTTGTCCGTTTCTCCCATGGGGTGGGGGCGTGGGTGCCGAGACAACTGCACCGCAATGGATGGCTGAGATTGGCGCCTGTTGAGGTCTGGATAGGCCACATCGCCAAACCAATCGACTCTCCAAGCTCCCTCTTGTGCTGAAAGTTTTTCAATAGTGAATGGAGTTTTCATGCTATCCATGCGTTTTTGAAGATTATGGCCGCGTCCAGCGCAGCAGAACAGCGAGAGCTGCCGCCCAAGATGCAGCACCCCACCAGAACTGGTCTTTGAAAAGGATCACGTTGTGGAACCCGAATAAGTCAAACAACAGCTCAGTTGATCCTGCGAACAGCGCTTTTAAGATGAAAAGTACAGCCATGAGAGCCGCTATATGCCACCCCTTCATATATTATCGCTCACTCCATTTTCTTCTTGGTGTGGGGTAACAAGATTAAGGTTACGTCCAACTCGCCTTATGTCTCGATATGCCTGCACAGGTCTTGCGATTAAGCATCCCCTTATAGGGTCCCATACCGTGCCGTTCAAAATTGTTGTAGCGGATTGTTCGGTATGGGTCCATTCAATTAGACCATAGGCCGTCTGCTGTAGGTACGACCGTCCTGTCGTCATCACGGTCAATACTGCCAATGGGATCTGAGAGATCCAGCCGTGCATGCTAAGAGCTGACTCAAGACTGATATACGATAATTCACGAGGACGCAGCCGTTTGATGAGATGTTCTAACCGGTACATGGGGAGCGAGCGGGCGTCCGGCCAGGCATATAACCCTCCACCGACTTTGAGTAAGTTTCCCGCTTTACACTGACGTACGAGAGAATTTTTAAGCTGTTGGGATTTTTCATCCGGAAAGAGTAGGGCAAGCTCATGCACCGTATAGAGCCAGTAGTCGTGCTCTCGGTCAAAGTGTCTAAGCTGTTTGAGGAGTTCGGAGGATTTCATGTACATATAGTAACTTAAAAAGATTACTTTATGTATGGCTTGGTTGTGACGAATGGATCTATACGTCCAACCCTCATCTCATAGAACGTTATGCCGTGGAGTTGGGTTCTCTGAAGTTGTTGTATCTCAATTCTTCAACAAAAGTTGAGAATGCTAAAAACAAATGAAGTGTAGTCTTGAGCTTGTGGCTCAATGGTTACGGGAAAAGAAATTTCTAGAAAAATTATTAACGACTGCCCTTGAAAGCGACAAAAACGTACCCAAATAGAGCTTGGTGAGAGGGTGGCTCAGGTGATAGATATCTTCCTGTGGAGAATCATAAGCATTTCACAATGAGTTGCAATGTCACTAAGTTAGATACGTAATTATTATTTGGAGATGTGAAATGCCTGCAATTAAAAAAAGTGACCTTAATTATGATGACTATAGCTGGACTGCAGTCCTCGGGGATGATCCATCGAAAAGAGCTGAGGATGCAGATCGCTTTAGTCGTAAAGAGGGTTATGAAGTTCTCCATCTTTTGAATTCCTTAACCGGAGCAAATAAAGAGGACCTTTCGATTAAAACTCGTCTTGTATGCGAGTGGATGATCCACGAGGAGTTACCTTCTAATATCCAGGGCCGAGCAAAGGTCATCAGCTGGATTGGGAATAATTATAAATCCCTTCTGCCTAATTATCCCTTCTAGATAAAGAAAATGTATGCAATAGAAGCGAGGGTTTTTCTTCAATGTTAAGCCCTCTTTTAGCTTTAGATTGTTAGCCCACGATAGAAATGGCCCTGATTGTTAATTGATTTGCGCTATTTAATAATAGCGCTATACCAGTGTTGTAGTTGCTAACGGTGGTTGTGTAGTGAGTCTTTATAAAAATATATATTGAACTGTGGGTTCATTTGATGGCACATTACGATGCTAGGTTTCTCTATCTAAAAAATATCGATTATATCAGGTGGGCTGTAATGAGTAGGTTCTGGCTTTGGTTGCAAAAAAAAATAACATCAATAGACTCATCCTATCATGATGTTCTCGTGCATAAGTTTAATTTAATACTGAAAGAGAAGCTAAGGGAAAAACTTCAGGAAGGTTATAAGGAAGGCTATGAAAATGGTTATGCAGAGTGCCTTCAAAAAGAGAAAAAAGTACTTCTTATTCAGGGCGATACTGTTCCGGTAAAATTAAAGGAACTTGACCTTGGTATATATGGTCCAACTCGATTTGAAAAAGATGAGCAGCGTTCATTACATTTTTTTGAAAAATTATCAGAGGCAGTTAAAAAAGGCTTAGTTGGGAGCCCAACCAAAGATCAAATTGAAATGATATGCTGTCTAAATTCAGCTGCTTGTATTGCTGCGGGGGCAGGCTCCGGGAAATCGACTACATTAGCATTACGAGTCATATACATGCTAATGTGTCTTGGTGTGGATGAGGACAGTATAACTGTAGTTTCATTTACGACTGCATCATGTGATGACATTAAAGCCAAGCTGAAGAGACTATTTGATCATTTCGGAATTATTGTAAGAGATAAAGAGTGTAAAAATCTGGTTAGAACATATCATAGTTTGTTGTTGAATGTTTTCGCCGGGGGGCGAGATAGTATATTGGGCTGTGATTTTAAATATTTTGAGAACATTGATGATGACAAACAAAGAAAATCCTATGGTGACAACTCATACATCACAAGGATGTCGAGTGCTCAAATAACCTTGCTCAAGCAAGCTTACGTCGAGTTATATAAATCAAGTGCTGATTTTAGAAAGGGCATTATGGATATAGTGCGCCTACACTTCATTAGACAAGCGCTTTCTACAACGCAAGCCGCGAAGAAGCACCAACCTATCCAGAAAGCTAGTCAAAGAGATTTGACTCTAGTATCTAGAATCAATGAAGAGATATTATCCCGCAGGGATTTATTAACCGGTATTGAGGGTGTTGAATTTAAGCCTATTAGATTTGAGGTCAATGGTCATGCATTTTATGCCAATGGCAAAATTAAAGGCTCAAATCAACTGGTATATTTTAGCAATAGAATTTTTGGTAATTCTTTTTTTAGCGACAAAGAACGTATTGAGGGGTTTTCTATAGTTGGCGCAGTCAGCGTAAAAAGAAATATTGTATCTATGTACAGGGGGAGTGATGATATTTACATCCATAATAGAGCCGATCTGGAAAATTTAAAAATTTACCTTATGGGCTCTTCCTTATTGACTGAGGAGTGTTTTAAGGATGGCAATCTCGATATCATTGCACCAGAAGTAAGGCTAAAAGGAGACTTATCTACTCAGCCGCTCTACATGTTATTTTATCAATATGCATCATTTATAGAAAGCATGTCTATGGAGGTCCCATACTGTTTGGCTAACATGGATGCATTTCATGACAGTAATGCATTAGAACATGTATTCTCTAATTTACTTTTAGTCTACTGGCGTTTCTTTGAAGAAATTTTATCAAAAGAAAGAGTAATAACATTCAATCGTGGTTTTTTGAGCTTTACGAAATATAATCTTGCCAGTGTTAATTCTTCTTATTTAATGAAAATGCAGCATCTTCTTATTGATGAATTTCAAGACATTTCACCACAAATTGTCGAGTTCATTATTGCTGCACAAACAGAGCTTCGTAAGCGTGAGGGTCATGTATCAATTATGTCAATTGGTGATGATTGGCAGTCTATATATGGCTGGAGAGGCAGCTCACCTTTATTTTTCATTAGGTTCAAAAATTTCTTCCCAATATTCAACTCATCTCGGTCATTTATCAATATAGTGCTAGGTGTAAATTTTAGATCTCATGATCTTATTGTTCAAGATGCAGCAAAGATAGTTCGCGCCATTAAAAACAAAACAAATAAAGAAACGGTTAGCTATAGGGGAGCATTCCCTGACGAACACGGCGTTATAATAAATTATGGTTATGACTTTTCAAATCCCACTGATGTGTTATATGAGAATTTTATAACATTGCTAAAAGAGCAATTCAATTATGCAAAGGATCATCATGGTGCTGATTATAAAGTTCTGGTTTTGACTAGAAGTGGCGATTTAGCATCAAATTTATTCAATACAGCCAAGAGTTTTATTGAGTGGAAAGGAAAAGAGATTGGCTTTATGACATGTCATCGAGCTAAGGGGTTGCAATCAATAGTCACAATAGTTTGTGATGATTTTTTCAACCATGAAGAGAACGTTATGAAAAGTAATATATACACGGCATCTCCCCACTTTAGTGGGTTAGAAACAACATTTTCCCAGATTGAAGAGGATGAGCTAAAACGATTGGCTTATGTTGCTGTAACAAGAGGGATAAGAAGAGTGCACTGTCTGTGCACTGAAGATAGCTATCTAAAGAAATTGCTACGATAAGAATGCTGCAGAATCATTTATGGTTATTCAAAAGAAGCCCATGCTAGATGGGCTGTTGGGCTTAGCAGTCACCCAGCACTATATTGGGCCATTCTTTGTTATAAAGCAATGAGTGGCCACCCTTCTACCACAGTCTCAATTCTATTTTTTCTTTTATATTAATGTCTTGTCTGTTGAGCAATATCTGTAACTCTTCGGCTATAATCTCTCTTTTTATAAACTGAATGATTTTATTTTTATCAACTCCTGATTGGATGTGTAGATCTTCAGCGATGAAAAACATGGAATTGTGTATATATTTCTCCTGCTCAATAGATTGACTACATCCAAAAATGTTGATGTGAGCATTCTCAATGATGCTCTTAATTAATTTTTTATAAGTATTAATTATCTTTTTTTTCTGATTTTTTGATGTCATACGCCCGCCCAGTAGTATTCTTTGTCTCATTTATTTCGAAAAAGTCTCATCTATTTCAAAAAATGACACCTGTGTTCTTGCCATTCAAACATCCTCTATCTTTTGGACTCTAGCCTATCGGCCATCGATTCGAGGCGTTTTGCAACGGCCCTAGCCTCAGCGATACGAACAGGATCTGGTTCACCATTTGGGCCTTCTAACAGTTCAGTAGATTCCAAATCCAGCAACCAGCCAGCGGCTTGTCGCAGCATGAACCCCCTGGCAGCTCGCCTATTCTCACTCAGAGCCATAACGAAGTACCTCTATCAAAGTTCACCACGCAGGAGCCCTGCAGCATCGTGACAGGAGTCACCAGCGCCACCATCAATCCAACCATCCAGATATGCGACTATGAGCTGGCCGTCACCGCCATCATCTACTCGCAATGAGCCCTGACCAGAACCGCCAAAAACTGTCAGACCAAGCGCTTGAGCCTCTTTGGCATAACGGGACAATCCTTTGGCGATCCGTCTAACTTGTGCGGGGTCGAGCCCTGCTGCTTTACATTCCGCTGTATTCTCATGAGACATGAGCTTCTTCCTTTAACAATCCGCACTTTTGTCGGCCATCTCTCTCGGTGGCAATCCATTTCGCTGCAACAACCGATCAAAAGATTTTACATACCGAGTCCACAAAAGATCTCCGGCAACGTCTCCACCGCCAATCATCGCGTCTACGTCGTCAACAAGACGCTTCATATTTTCGAGTTGAGCCGGGGTAACATCGAGCTTCATGGCCGTTTTTCCTCGCTCACTGGTATGTAATGTCGGGGGACTGATTCACATCATCAGGATCACCACCATCATTCCGAATGCCGGAGATACTGGCGATATAGGCATCGCGGCCATCAGAATCCGCTTTAAAGATGCACAGATTGCTCGACCAGCTGAATAGCTTCAGTGATTTTGGCCATCGTTTTGCCAACGCCTCTAGTTCTGCAATAGCCTGCTGCTCTTTCTTAGTCAAAGTTACCTTGGACATGATTTTCCTCGTTCAATTAGTGGCGAAAGCACTTCTAATAGCTAGACGGTGGAGTCCACTCCAAGGTAATTGATTTTTGCCTTTTAGCGACCGTAAAGTACGCAGAACCGCCCTTGCCGTGTTCCTCTGACTTCTGATCACAGACGGCCTGAGCTTCATCTTCATCATTGAATGGCCCAGCGGCAACCCAGACAAGCCCGCCATCCTTGGCGCAGCATACATAGAATTCCTCAACATCCATTTCAAAACACTTCATACCATCCCCAATTAGGCGACATTGACCGCTTGTGGCCGAAATACGCAACTGCACTTATCGAAGTGCGCAATGACTTGTCCAGTACCATCAAAGTATTTGACGTTCCAGGTCGGATGACAGTTGTGGAGCCCTTTGCCATAAACCAGTTCGTTAGCAAAACGAACATCCAGGTTAGCGCTTCCGTTCATCCCAACGATGGTGCCAATGGCACCATCCACCTCAACCTGCATACCAATTTCTGCAAATTCAATCCCTCTGCAGCGCAACATGTCTTCACGAAACTGTGCCGCCTTTTTGTTTTTCATAGCCATGATTTTTTTGTTTACCTCAACTGTTAACTTGATCGGATGAAGGCAACTCGACCAATTCAGCGATACCGCGCCAAGATTTATAGTTTTTCTCGACTTCACGCAGGGAATTGAAATAGCGGACCCCCAACCCTCTGTAAGCCCGATGGGAAGCATTATCCGTAGTGACAGACCACTGACCCAAGCTGGACTTAACATGGCGTAAAATCATTTTATTGCCACGAGCCTTCACGGAGTAAGATCCATCAGCCAACATTTCAATCATTGCTCACCCCATCAAGTTAGAACATTAACAAAAAAGCCAAACCAATGAGAAGATATTAAATCTCAATTTGAGATTTTGCAAACAAAAAAGCCGACTGTTTTAACAGTCGGCCATCCTGGTTGATTACCTCAATTTACGACAGAAGAGCCCTCTCTCAATTTCAAGCTCCCTTTTTTCATGAGCAAGGATCGCATACGCACACTCAGCTACACACCGCCCCTTATTGAGTTGAGCGTCAAGCATAAGATCAAGCGTATCTTGTGTCTTAGCTCTCCTGAAAAGGATCAAGAAATCATCCCTGTTCATGCCCATCAAATAGCCTCCAAACTATGCACAATCAACTCTTTCCACCTCCCCCATTACCTTATCCTCTGGCACGTTCACGCTACTGCGTACCCGCCCAGAAACCGATTTGGTAACGGTAAACCAGCCGGGTCTCGATGCCAGCTCACGAACCGTAATGCCTACAGGCAACCGCTGCCCCTGGAAGTAGTCTATCGGACGGCTAGACATGCGCCTATGCCCCAACTTCATACCTGGCCCGCCACCAACAACATCCTTGATAGTCAATGGCTTACTGACAGGCTTGGGCTTGCGTCTACCCAGCAGAGCACCATCCCCCAAACGGGGAGAAGCACGAACCAACCCCTCGGCCTCAATAATCAGCAGATCAATATCCTCTGATTCCAAAATAACATCTTTATTATGCTGTCTGACATAGGCAAGCCATCTGTCATCAGTTTTTATTATATATATGTCATCAGAATGTTTAATCTGACGCCAAATACGATTCTGTTCCACACCTCGCCATAACAGATAATAAACAAACCGCTCATAACGATCTGCCGTCTTAATGGCATCATCTAGGTTATTAAACTTCGAGATAGGCATGGAACGTCTAACAATCCTGTATCGCCACGGAGAGGCAATACTCATGTATATACGTCCAGCTGAGATTTTCATTATTTTACACTCGTGTTTAACCACGCAAGACTTTACCGAACAATATAGGATTTAACAACGATATATATCACAAATAAAAAAGGGGCCTGTCGGCCCCAATAGCATGGGAATGCTAATTCAAAAACTGTCATTTATTTTTTGGGGTATCCTAACGCTTCCGCCCGACTTTGAAGAGGGAGGTTATTGTATTCCTGCTCCTTTTCCTTTGCGTAGCGGGCTGCCTCCTCAGCCATCTGTTTGGCTCTCGGGGATGGGCCTGAGTATTCTGGGTAAACCACCGTCTGAGAGGCAGCAGGAGCCCCTTGGGTTCGCTGCTCAGCTTCCTTGCGGCCTTGCGTCTTAGCCCGGTTCCGGCTTTTCTGCTGGGTAAACTCGGGGAACGAAAACTCGAACCGAACCGAAACAACACTGGGACGACCGCTATTAACTTGCTTGCGGATCGGCTCAAAGGTCACTTCTGCCTCTTCGCATTCAATGGCCAGAATTTCCTTAACTGCTGGTTCAAGCACATTCTTGGAGAAGTGATAAAATTTATCGTACTTTCCTACCGTATCAAACAGCTCTTTAAGGGTGTCAATATCTAGCTCTAGGTGACCTATATCAGCCCTTTGCAAGAGGAGCTCAAGCAATTTAAAACTGTAGTTGCGTTTAAAAGAAACAGCATAGACCAATGGCGTATTCGTATAACCATTAAGACGGCCAGCAAGGTTAATCAGATATGGCATGAACGATGGGGTGAACCGCACAGCAACATGCGCATTCGTGTATTCAGCATACTCGAAGGCATTCATCGTTCTCCAGCCGGTGATCTTCCCTGCATCATCCGTAATTGCCCTGGAGATTTGCTGGCGTGGCAGATTCTGACAAGCCTTGTCAATATCCCCATAAATGCTGGTCGCACTTTTGATGCGCCAGAACTTGATAAACTGACTGATCGGAAAAGTGAATAGCGTCTCTGTTGGGTTCTTTCGATAGTAATCCTCAATTTCCGCATCACTGGCCCCCACGAGCTCAGGAACGAGAGGATTCACCGCCGACAGAACCGAATAGAAGATCCGCTTCTCGTTAAGGCTTGATAATGAGATTTTGCCACGAATAAGCTCGTTACTTTGAGTAACAAGCGCATTGTTGGCAAACGTCACAACAGTTGAGTTATCCATATCGACCATGTTTCACACACACCCAAGGTGCCCTCATTACATATCAAGCCCTGCAATAGGTCAAGTGACCCGCAAAAACATTTCACTTATTCTATTTTTTACTTCACCTTCGCCAAGCAGGGGGACAGAAAATCAGCCACACAAGGCACCATCCACACCATAACTGATCACCATTTAACCTAAAAATGATTTTAAGAGGCTTCATACGTCTATGTTCCCCTTCACCAACTCCAGCAAAGCACTATAAAACCCTTCACTTTCGGCACTACCAAGCCTTTCAAACACCACTATGTATCGCTTCACCAATGGCCACAGCTCAAAACATCGCGCCCAAAAACCTCTATGTTTTGCTTCACCTAATCAGCTAAGCAGCATCATCCAGACTAAGTTTTCCTTCACCTATGTCGGGAAACGTGGATGTATAGGAGGGCAGGCAATGCTGCCCTCCCCTCTATCCTGCTCTCAGTTTTCCTTCACTTATGCTTGCCCAGTATGTTCTGGGGAGATAGGTCAACCATCGTCTGGTTAAGCTGTTCTAAGTTGCGATGCATCTCTGTCACGCTCTTCTTGTAATACTGCTTCGTCCGCTCCAGATACTGCTGATCGGACTCGCCAGGACGTTGAGTGAGCTCAGCCGTCAACGCCGGGTCATAGTCCATCATCGGGGAGTACGATCCCCTGGGGGGCTCTGTTGGTCGATAGCTGTCGTTAGAGACAACTGCAGGAGGGGCATTAGTTGCCCCACCAGACTCTCCAACCTTCGCGGCTTCATCGTCAAACACAAACCCGGCAGCGGAAGCCTGCATACTCAACATCAGCAGGAAGGCACTGACAAATCTACTGGATCCCATTGATCTTCATCTCCTGGTAAATGGACTCAAGCTCCTGGATCATTCCGTTCAAGATCCCCACCCCTTGCTTTTCATCGACATCAACACCAGACGTGGCAATGCGGGACTTACGTTCCTCATACTCCGCTTTCAAACTTCCGCCAGGATATATTCTGGACAACACCGTTCTCGTAGCAGTGTCACCGATTCGCTCATAGAGCCGGTCACGCACAAAACTATCCTCGTTGCTGGTTGAGAAGGCCCACAGCTTTTGCGGCCCTACAGTGTTCTTCAGCAGATGAATAGCTGTGCCTCTTGACGTTCTGAATACACCGACAAAGGTGGCACCTTCTCTATTTGGAAGTTTAATCTCGTTCATCATTGCATACTTGGCTGTCTCACCAAGTTTGAGTTCACGAGATATAATTTCAGCACTCTCCTCACTCTGAGGACTCAATACATAAAGGCTGGTTACCCACTCCAAGAACCCTTTAGGGAAATCATCAAGACGATGGGAGATCAGTGTGGTAGCTACGGACCACTTACCACCTTCACGCAAGAACACGTTGATGAAGTTTTCAAAAGACTGAATGCCTTTCGCACGGTGATATTCGTCAATCTGAATATGCTTTGAACATTGACGGAATTCCATGATCCGCTTGCGGTGGTATTCCCGACACTCCTCGGGATAAGCACCTGATTTCAGGAGGTCTTCGTGAAGAGAGTAGTTCCTTGTTGCTACATACATAGCCATCATGAACATCAACGCATTTTTCTGGCAGCCATGGTTTGTTTTATCGATGACATTCTCAACGTTTATAGAAATGACACGAGCAGTACCGATATCCCAAGTAGTGGCTCCACAGATTAATGGATACTTGCGCACAGCCTCAGCCAACATTCGGGTATAAACATTAAGGATCGGTTCTGAACCAACAGATGTGTTACCGAACATATCTGCAAATTGTGGCTGTGAGTTAACAAGAGGAATAAAGTCCATCAATGTGGGCACGGCATAACGCTGAGCCAAAGACGCCTCATGATATCGACCCGCATCGAACAACGTATCAACGACTTCCCACCAAGTGGGGTTACGCTCTATTGTTCCGTCATCAAAACTATAAAGTTTCTTTTGCTGTTCCCGCCACTTGGCCAGCCACCCCATTTCCTCAATGGCCTCATCAACCTCCCTGCAGAGATGAGGCACATACCCTTTTGGACTCTTTTCAGGGCTGCATTGGCGAAAACCGATATCAATAGCCATGTTCACCACACCCTGCATCCCATCTGCAGGGGCATGAGCGCCCTCTGGCGTGAGCAGCAACAGCATGACGTTGCTGATATAATCGCGTTCCGTACCGATCGGGTAGCGGCAACGCAACTGAGTGTCACACGGGTTAATGCGATGCTGCTCGTCGTTATAGAGCTGCACATTCGCAGCCAGGTGACGCTGCTCAGCTGGCAGCTTGTGCTGGAGCAAGCTGATCAACCCGGACGAAGCCTTACCCACGTCAATGACGCTGATCAGCGGTAAGTAGGAGTTGCCGGGAGCGATTGCCATAGCCCAGTTGATCAAATTGGCGAGCAGCGACTTACCGTAACGAGGCTCAGCCAGCATGCAAGTGATCGAAGAGGTTACCAGGGTTGACATAGGCTGATGAGGAAACGGTTTACCGTCACGGCTTCTGAACAGCACGTTCCCTGTTTGCCATGGGGATGCGGGACGATGGATCGGAAGATGGGCCACCACATCACTCAACTGAGCAACAGAAGCAGTTGCTGCACTGTTCCGAGTAAGACCAACACAACCGCCCAAGTGTGACTGCAACAGATCGCCGGAGAAGGATTTAGTGTCGGTAACCCCCCAACCCTGAACGGCTCTGGCCAACAGCTCAGCATTGCGCTCTACCTCGCGGACATCTCTTCCCCAGGTGCAAAAATCGACCCGATAACGAACGTCACGGTCATTCATTTTATCTACCGCATACTGCACGGCATCCCGGCTGGCGTTGTACTGTCCATTATGGCGAGGCGACATAAATGAAAACAACATTGCAACGAGGTTTTTCATCGTTAATGTAGACAAGCCCTTTGGCTCAATAAGAAACGATATCCGCCATGGGTACTTATTTCCTACCCTGTCTAGCAGCACTTTGAATGGCAATATATCTTGCTGGTGAAGGTGAATATACATTGGCCAGTAAAATTGATTACCGACTTTGATTATGTCTTTAGTGATTTCTTCTGTGTCAGAAATAAGGAGCTGCTCTCCCACAGATGGCCATGTGTAGCCGGAAAGATCTCCATCCACATCTGACACATCTCTCATTGGAAGGGGATCGCCAGCTAAAATAGGCTTCCAGTCTTTGCTCGTAAACTCACGGCAAATAGAATCCTTCATCACATACACTGCTTTGTGTGCATCCAGCAGGTCACATAAAACCTCAGCATTCGTCAGTTCATCTATAAATGTTTTCACAAAGCCTTCGTGACGAATTCTCACCGAATGGATCACGTTATACAACGGTGGAGCATTTTCCATTGGTGGCAGTGGCGCTTCATTTAATAGCTCTTTTTTTTCATCCGCATGAATGGCAAGCTCTTTTTTGCTCAACCCTGCTTTAGTAGTGCATAGAACGAGATACACTTTCTCGAAAGTGCAGTAATTAGATAATGCATTGATATCATCATTGAACAGATCAACTGCATCAATCCCGATACGACTCGCCGCAACTACGGACGGCTTAGTCATATCACTCAGGTATTCAGACAGCATGGATGGATCAGATGAAAACACCAACTGGATGAAGTGCTCACCAGAGCTAAAGTGAGATCTCAAAGCGTTGAAAACTTGAACAGACACATCATCAAACTCCTTAGAGCCTGACATTCTTAGTGAGCCACTAATTTCAACAACTGAAAGTAATGATCCATCTTTGCAAGTCAATGCATATTTACTATCCTTGCTCTCCACATCAATCATGTCTTCAATTGAAGAGCCGAAGAAGCGTGAACAAATAGCGGCCATTTTTTCTAATGCTTCAATCATCACTCACCCCGTTCAATATTCTTTTTGATATCATCAGCATGCTCGATAAACATTCTCGATGCGTTATCAAGCAAGCTAGGTTCAATGCGACTTGTAAAAAATGATTTTAAGCAATTCATGTCACGCTTTGCTATTTCCAGTTGTTCCTTATTTTTAGGAAAAACGGAAAGCCTATCCAGTGACACGATCACATCGAGCTGTTGAGAATCCCGTACTGTCATCAACAACCTAAGATCTGAATCAACCTCAAACATGATTCAAGTCCTCCTGCATCAGGATCTCACTGATGATTTTCGATGGACTTAACAACCCAATAGAGCAAGCAGCTTCAAACACTTCTTTGTAATGATATTTGGGTACAACACACATTATCGAACCGGCCCCATATCGCTTTACTGTGATGCCAAAAGATGCCAATTTTGCTGCATACGAAAAACAGAAAAAACGATCCATGGAGTTCAACCAAACAGCTCTTGGTGAAATTTGTCTCTGGTCGGCCTTGTTTGCCTCAAGGGAGTATGGATTTTCTTTACAGAGAGAAACCCAATGGTTACTGCAAATGATTTCCGCTGTCGGTGACATGGATTGTAGTCTATTAAATGGAGGCAAACTACAGTTACCGCTAAGTACGCGATATTCTGAAAACATAAAAGCTGCCGTAATATCAACAGTGGCATACCTGGACAATTGAAGCAGTTCAGGTTGAGATACCCACTGGCGACCTCTTTTGGCTCCATTCGCAAAACCCAGTACGTTCTGGATATCAGGCGATATCTGACTGACATTCACCTTGAGCAACAACGGCCTTTCAGACTCAAGAGCCCATTTAATTCTGTGACCATTCTTATTAGGTGGTAATGCTTCTGATGGAATGTACTTAACCTCATCGGATGGGTAGACACACTCCAGCATAGCCTTTGCATGCTTCACTGCCGGGATCTGAAAATTAATAGTAATGAAGTCATCACCTACAAGGCGAGGGGTGACAGGATAGCAAAAGTATTGATGCGCTGATTTCAATGCAGCATCAATTTCAGGCCCAAAGCTTTTATCTGGATCAGGCAACATGAGACACCTGAGTTCGTCAGCAAGGTTGTCTGCCAACGGCATTCCATCGCTAGTCATGCCATAGTGATTAATGGCAACTCCCATCGTTCTTGTGAATATTGCACTCAAAAACTGTGTCTTTACCTGCTCGCTAAAACGAGGATCATTAAGACCCCAGCTATCACATATACCTGACTGGCCAGACGTATCCCAAGCATTGAGATAAGTAGTGCGCTTGAAGTTTGGCGTCTTATGTAAGTTGCAGGTGTGTACCGCTTTAAACGATAGGTTAGACCACCACAAAGTTTGATTGTCTAAATCACCGTGAGAACTTATCCGCTGTGCTTTATTGCCAGCAATGGCAGCCCAGCCACCCGAGTTAGCATCATCTCTATCGAAACGTACAGCGCCGAATGCAAACACGAATTACACCTCACCAATGAGAGACGGCCAAGAACTAAAATCAATTTTTGAAAAACTAAGGCCGTAACCCTTCACGGCCAGATCTTTATAATGCTCTAATGGAGGTAACCAACGAATATTAGAAATCACTTCTTGACGATTAACGTATTCATTGTCAGACATTTTTTTCAGAAACTGAGAAAACCTACCCACTGTATTTATTTCTGACGGGACAAGACTAGACCGCTTGTCCAACATCATATAAATTTTCATACCACTATATTCGTACTCAATGCCGTTCATTTTTTCAGGAGATAGGGAACCACCAGATTGAGTAAACGAATAGGCGATGGCCCAAACCAACGAGTTAAGCTCGCCCTGTTCCAACTCGGGTAGATAAATCATTTTACCAAGATCAGAACCCAGCTTCTCCTCCAGCATGTCCAAATGTTGGCTTCCATGGCAAAGTTCACATGCCAATTCAAGGTTAGATGGGGTCATGTCCGTATGATCCCCATTCAGATGAGTAACCTCCCCCACCTCAGGCTCAACACCTACCGCGCAGTGATAGCAGCGAACGCCAGCAACACCACGTTGCAATAGCTTTTGCAGTGCATCACGGAGCGTGTCATCACGCTGACTCCCATGATGAGGAGGGAGACGGCGCATACCACGGGTAACACTGAGTCTGATGTGGGAGTTGCTCATTTTATTGCTCCAGGTGTGGTCTATTATTGAATTTGGATTTTGCCGCTATTACCGCCACTGGAACCCCAAGCGGTACTGTCCGCCATATCAACCCACGAACCGAAGCCAAGAGAAACAGCCCCACAAAGAACCAGCACACCAACCAATTTCCAGCTGGTATCAGGAGTATTCCCTTTTTTCGCATCCAGGTTATGCTTCACGACCATGAATACAGCCCAGCCCAACAAAACGAATCCGAGCAATTGCATTATTGTGCCCAGCATATCCATACCGTACTGGCCTTGCTCCTTCGTCACTTCAGCAGCCCAACCAAAGAACCCCTTGCCTGTACCAGCAGCAGACGCATGGAAGCTCATCATCATGAGCATCACCCCACCAAAGAACTTGTCGGCCTTTTTCAAAATAAAGTTGATCATATGTTTCATAGTAACGATTCCCATTGTGCTATTTAAATGATGCTGCCAAAACCAAACAACGTACTCAATCCATTCACGGTAGCCACGTTATTGATCAAAAACGTTCCAAATATAATGTATGTAGATGCTTCCTTAAACACCCCCTCGTCGCCAAATTTCCTGAATTTAAACCACCCTTTAAAGAAAAACAGATAATAACCAAACACTCTGAATATCAACGACACAGCCATTATCAGCTTATCAAATTCATCGTTAAATCCGCCACCAGGATAATCAAGGAGGGTATTAGTTGTCATGCCGTCACCATAGAACGTAGACAACATTAACCCAGCGGTAAGGAGGCGGTTCCACATCATGACACCTGCAAGCAGACACCCGAAGGGGATCATGAAATAAGACGTTCTGCCATTGGTCAAAGGATGGCGTTTTTGCTTTGCGTCAGCGGCAACGACAAATTTATATATCGCATACGCCATCAGCGTCATACCAAATACGGCAATCAACGTATCGAGCATCGCCATTGCATATGGCAGTTGCTCTAAAAAATTACCTATCATGCCACTCGCAGTATTCATGACACACCCTTACTTATTGTGCAGAAATGCATTTTCCGCTATCAAAACAAACCTTGAAATTTTCGCCATCAAAACGAACGGCGCGTCCATAACCGGCCAAAAAAGGCTTGGCTACAGATATTGAAATTGTTTCGCCACTGGCGTTATCAAGCCATGCTTGATCTTGTACTACTGCTCTTAGCGTCAGAGCCGGTTGAGCAGCGGCAATTTGTTGTGGTGCAGCTCGTTTCACGGGAGCAGATTTGCTTGTCGCTCTCGGCACAGGAGCTCCAGATGACCTGGCTGCATGTTGTTTGTTAGCAACTCTTGCAACCGTTTTTCTGTCAGCCTTAGAGGCGGGGAACGCATCCACTTTGGTTTTTAACTCAGCAAGCAACAAAGCAATTTTTTTTACTTCTTCTGAAATTTGCTCCACATCAGCCTTATTGGGAACAGACTCCAGCTTGCTTTCGATATCCGAGATCCTTTCTTCAAATTTTGCTTTCTCATCTACCGGGTTAGAGTTGAGAGCAACCTCATCATTAGCCGCCCCATTCTTTTGAGGGAGATAGAATTTATCACCTCCCTGATCAACCACCATCATGCCATCGGACACTGTATTTTGGTCACTGGCCGATGATGAAGCTGGAAGTTGTTTGGATGATGGTTGCGACTGCTGCCCCTGAGCAAACCCTTCCGGGCTCAATGGGTCATTACTCACTTCTTCTGTCGCTGGTTCTTGAATTTCAACCTGGCTAAAATCATTTAAAGAGTTTTCACTCCCCCTGTTTTTTGACAACTTACTGTATATGAAAAGTCCAATGGCACCACACATGAGCGTACCAAGGGCAAAGTAAATCAAGTATGACTTCCAATCCACACTCTGTTTTTTAACCGGCCTCCGGCCTTCCTTCACATTAAAAGCGGAGGTCTCAGGGCTTGGCGCTGTACTAGCTGATTTCAGAATATTATCCTGATCCATCATAAACTCCTCGTTACTGGCAATCGCCATTAACATCCGTCATAAAGTAAATGCCGATTGTCCGACCATTCTCGATATTATGAGTAGCCGGGCGGTTGACCATCGACTGCAATGGCTCAGAAGCTATCACTGCGGATTCGGTCAGTCCCATTAATGCAATCTGCTTGTCGGTGTATTTGTCTTTTTGAACGACTTGACCGTTTTCATTATTTACCAATTGTTCGTCACGGCCACCGGTTTCTAATGCCTTATTGACGCCTTTTGACATCCCCAGGGCACCTGCTGCAAGCATACGAGATACCATATGGCTATCTTTATCACTGCTCACTGCTGGCTTATTTGAAACCTCATCCAAGCTGATTGCTTTTACCGCCAGAGAACGAGAAAATTTCTTGGAGGAAAGATTACTAAACTCAAACTGGACACCACTTGACCATTCCGAATTAACTCTCCCCATACCACTCAATACAGATCCTGAGAGGTCAGTACCTTGTTCTGTCTTACACTGCAAAATTGTTGCAGAGGCCCACATGCTGTCGTCTGAGTTGAGCCCAGTGGTCAACTCTGCATAACAGGTCTTTCCTGCCCGGATCGCTAAACACTGCCCGTCTGTCCCATTGGCTCCTTTAGGCAGGTTACCGGCAACCAATGTCACAGTTTTTCCATGTGCCCCATCATCACTTTCCAGGTTCTGGGATACGGTGACGGTGCTAATAGCTGAAGCGCCACCTTGTGATAAATAACCCCATTGAGCTGCAAGATCCTGCAAACTCCTTTGCATGCGGTCTTCTTGCAATTTGACTGCGGCCTGGTACTCCTGCATTTCTCTTTCAGAATATGAAGTCCTTGACGGACGACCACCATGACTTTCAACAGGAGGTGCTGGCGGATTATTTTTCTCTACTTTCTGGGCAGCCTTGCCTTGCAATTCCTCGAAAGACATTTCTTGTGTTTCGGGAACTACCTTTGCAATTGCACTTTTTCCCTCGCCCTTGGCCGCCGCAATAGTTTTCTGATTGTCTTGTTTAATGATGTCAACATATTCAGGGGTAACACCTGCCACTTTACCAGTGAGATCTGTGTTCCCTTTCGCAAGGTTTGATCCCCCCTCAACTTGCTTTGAGTTCGAGGATGCCATATAGGCCCAAGCACCAAAGCCGCTAAACAGAACAGCGGCGACACCTAACGCAATCAGCCTTACTTTAGGCTTTTTGATTTCGGCGGATATGCCGCCAGTTTTTTGCTCACTCATCACACACCCTCGATACGGATCATCGAGCGATTACCGCCGATGCTGACAGTTACCCGTGTGGTCAACGGAATTTTGATAGCTTGAGTACCATCGGCACTGACCCTCATTGATAGGGGGGCAGGCGACATGTGAGTGCCTGACACTCGGAGATAGATAAACCCGGCTTTTTTCCAAGCACTCACAAAATCTGAGCTCGTTTTCAACTGCGTAGCGCCTGTGGGGGTGATCCCACTGAGAACCGGAAGAAGATCGGGGTCTGCATCAGAAGGAAGCTCGATGCCCGATGTCGGAACGTTAAGACCACGAACACGCAGATCAACTCGATCATCAACGGAACGCTGGCCAGATATCACGGTAAGGCTGACTGGAGAGACAACCCCATTTAACAACAGACTGATATTACCCCGTGCATAAGTGCTGTTAGGACTCATGCGTACAATATGGGTTCGCTGTTCTTTGTTCTTGCTCCAGTCGATAGTGAAAATTTCCTTTCCGCCAATTTTCGGCTGGGAAACATCTACGACGAATACCGGCTGGCCAGTCTCGTCAACAAACATCAGGTTTGTGACGTATCCAGGCCATAAGCGAACAATTGGGCTCACGGCCCCAGGGCGCAAATCAACTACCGCCTGCCGCGTTTCCTGAATAGGAACAAATCGCGGCATTTCTGCTGCGGCCCTGTCACGCTCATCCATGTCCTGGCGCAGCTTACGCATTTGATCAGGAGTCAGTGGCATGGTCGATGTCTGGACGTTCTCGAACGCCTGTTCAGACGCAGACGGCAAAGGCAGATCTGGCAATGGGGGAGTTCCCCCTCCCCCTTGATTGCCATAAGCGTACTGATTTAGGCAAACCAAAGAAGCAAGCGCACATGTGATGCATGTACGCTTAAAATGATTTTTCATCACTGGGGCTCCCCGATGATTTGGCTAATGCCCACACCGTCCGGTGACTCAGCGGTGTCCACACGCTCGACCATTGTTGTCATCATCAGTTTTTGTCCAGGCATGCGCCCCTCCCCCTGATAGACCACGTTCATAGGAAAGCGAACGATGTAGGTGTAAACACCCGTCTGAGGGTTAACGCCTTGCTTCTGGATCACTGCAGGACCTGCCCGAGTGGCCGTAGCTATCATTTTTTTATCGATGACTTCCTTGAGGTTGCCAGAGCGCTCCAAGGCCGAATAGAAGCCATTCCAGCCTGCATCAGTGAAACACCCCATAGCCCCTGTCAGCTGCTTTCTGTAGTTCACAACGTCAAAGGAGTGACTCCGTTCTACGCAGTCCATCGTCCAAGAAAGCAACCCCGTTGGGGTCATGTTCGGTCGATCGAGCGGCTTCAACGGCACCATGACTCCAGTGCGGGAGTCATATGCAAAATACTCACGATCAATCTCATGCGTTTTCAGAACGTAGATGCCCAGGCCGAGCAATGCAGCCAGCCCTGTCAGCCCTACAACCCCCGCTGCAAGGTACTTTGATAGACGTCGCTGGAATTGAAGCTCGTGCTTATTTGCCAGCTGTAGCGCTGTAGAAACCGCTTGAGCAACAACATCAGCCTGATTCTCATCCGGCTGATGTTGCTGTTGTTGGCTGTTGCCGGTTTGTTCCTGGCTCATCTCTGCCTCAACTATTGTTGTTCTATAACTGCAAAAAATACGCAATAACACGCTTTTAGTCAATCACATTGATCCCTTGCTGGCCGGTGTTCCTGTTAGTTCTCATCAGTAAAAAAAGCAAAAAAAGAGAGGATCGTCCGCTTGCGGACTTTTAGATCCTATTTCGATCTATTTAGAGAATATTTACTGATCTTGTTTATACTTATTTAGGTAACGGCAAGTTATTGATTTTGAAGAGTTAAAACCGCAGTAGGTGAAGGATAACTGAGTTAAGGTGAAGAGAAATATAGGCAAGGTGAAGCAAAACCTAGAGAAGGTGAAGGATAACTGAGTCAAGGTGAAGAGAAATGTAGAGAAGGTGAAGTGAATTATAGAGAAGGTGAAGTAAATAATAGACCCCTGTGGATAACTCATTACGATCACAAAAAGAGCCTCAAAAGGCGCTATTTTGTGAATCTTTCATTTGTGATCGATCTGTGATCCGTGGATCCAAAGATCGAGATCTGGATCACAACGATCAGGGGTGATCTGAGGGGCAATAAAGGTGAAGGGAAACCTAGTTTGCATCCCTATAGGTGAAGGATTACCTAGATGTGTGACTCACAAAGGTGAAGGGAAACAGAGTTGAACGATGGTGCTCGAACACTTGGTTCCCTGTGACATCTATAGGTGAAGGAAAACCTAGTTGGCTTGCTATGAAGAAGGGATGGCTTTGTTTTCTCCGCGCCATTGTGTAAAATTACTGGCAGACGGCCCATGTCGGCATTGTCTGGCGAAGACCGGCCAAGGAACGGAACACACACACCCTCCTTGTGTCGGTCTTTCGTTTTCTGAACAAACGGCTTAAACAGAAAGAGCGGGTTTCCCCGCTCTTTTTATTTTCAAGTTGCACGATGTTCTCTTAGTCGGTCTCACCCAACGCAATCTTGATAGCGTCACGCATATGGCGAAGATTTTTCAGATCCTGCTCCTTCCCATGCTTGCAGAGGTATTCCCACGCTTCATCCTTTTCACCTGGTGACAAGCCGAGGTCCTGGGCCATGCCTTCAAAGCGATCTTGGAGGTCGGTGTATTCTTCGTGCGTAGCCGGGTAATCAAAATCCTTCCACGCCTCAGGCCGCAGCAATGGCAGTTGTTTTTTGCCATCGCCCTGCTCACCCCCCTGCCCTTCATCTGTTGCCAGCTTCTGCTGGAACTCCATCCACTGAACGAGCTCAGCCTTGTTCATGGACACGTTCAGGCTCACTTCATCATCGTCAGCCAGGCTATCCAGTCGGATGCTGGACGCTGACTGCACAAGCCGCTGGCTCAGGCTGAGTGAGGCAGTGCGGAGCTCACTGACCACCTTTGATGACAGACGCTGCACAGGCTTACGCTGCAGCGGTGCCGTTCTTGCAGCCGGAGCCTTAGCTGGCGCTGGCGAGCCTTCTTCCTTGGCGGTATCGCCCCCTACCCCATTCTGATCGCCCTCATTGACCGCGACTTCCGGTTGATTGCTCAAGAGCTGCTTCGCTTGTGCAATGATCTTCGGGGTAACCTTCTTGCCTTCTTCAACAATTTCCTCACCGGCCTTGATCAGTGCCAGAGCTTGCTCAGCACCATAGTCACGAACCAGTTCTCTGGCCGGGTGGGCCGCGATAGTGCCAGCACGAATGTAAGCGATGATTTCTTCTGGCAGCTCCAGCAGCTGCAATGTCTGGATAACGTGGACTGTTTCCTTGTTGACCTTCGATGCAATCTCAGCAGGACTGAGCCCATCTAGGTCACGCATGTTCTTGTAGTTGCGGGCCTGCTCAAGCGGCGTCAGTTTCAGGTTATCCTGAGATGTCTGGATGCGAGCTCTGGAATCAGCCTTGGTTTTTGACTTGTCTTCTTTGACCAGCACAGAAGTAATATGCTTTGCGCCCATCTGAATGGCTTGCAATGCAGCGCGACGACGAAGGTGTCCTTCGGTGGCATAAATCACACCATTTTCAACACGTACTTCAAAGTCACCACAAGCATCACCAGGATTCGGGCTGTTTTTCGGATCTGCATCATATGCAGCATCAGCGGCCAGGTAAGCTTGGCAGTAGGTATTGATCTGCGCTTGAACGCGAGGCGAATCATATTCGCGGGTGTTGAACTCTTCTTCTTCATGAATAAGAGACAAATCCACACGGTAGGTGTTGGTGCCACGATTAATGCCGTCCACCTTGCTTTCATTCATTTTGCGCAGAGAATTAAAGTTTGTCATGTCCATCACACACACCCTTACACTTAGTTGAGAGGTAATGCTTGCCAAGAGCAATTAGCAAGCCTCTATCAGTTTTCTCTTCGGCAAGCTTCTTCAACACATTGATGAATTCATTTTCATCACTATTCAGTAAAGCTTGAAAAGAGCGCTTTTCTTTACGATGGTCGTTACTCATGGAGTACCTCGCTCTTCCATGAGTCAAATATTACCAGCTTCTAGAAGTTGCGCAAGCTATTTCTAACTTTCGCTTGCTTAAAATGATTTATTTTTTGATGCCGCTCACCTTTTTGTACTCTGCAATATTGAACTGATTGTGCTTCTCTCTGACGGTTTCAACTTCGCTAGCAAGAGGCTTTACTTTTGTTGCACCCTTTCTGCCTTGTTGTTTTCGACCATAATGAAGAGGTGCTGTTGCATCTGATGCCTGACCAAGTAAAGCAGCGACTTCTTTCCTGGATAAATTGCTAGCTTTGCAGTTTGCAGTGAACTGGTGGCGATAGGTGTATAGCGTTGGGTATTTAGCTCTTTTGCCGAGAGCTGTTCTGACGGCAGAGTAATTGTAAGATCTGACACCATCATAAAATGATTTAAAGCTCATCTCCCTGGAAAATCCGTCCAGCATGAAGATCATATCTTTGATGGCATTAACTTTTTCTGGTTCCAAAGCATCTAAAATTAGATGCCTATGAGATCCATTGCCCCGACCATTGGTATGCTTGGCATTCTCAATCTTTAATGCTGTGTGTCCATCTAGCTCTATTATTTGTGCGCTTTCCCATTCACTTGGCCGCAGACCTGTAGCTTCTCCTGCTTGCATCCAGGTAAGAAGAGCGAGGGCATATTGATGGTTACCAATCTGGCTTCTTAAGTAGTCAGATATGATATCAAAATCATTTTGTTTGATGCTTTTGAGCTTATTGCTTGATGTCGAATTTCCTTTCTTATTGGTGCCATAACCACTTTCTCTTGCCAGCTGACGATGGGCGGCCTGGAGCTCTTCCAGTTCTACGGTGTCGGGTGTGATAGACAGCTCCTGTTCTATCGCATATGAGAGGGCCGCCCGGTACTGCCTCCATGTGTTTGCTGCCAGACGATCCTTTTTGGCCAGCAGATGCTCAACTACCAGGGTCATTGGCACCTGACTTGGTATCTCGATGCCGTACTGTTTTGCAGCTTGACGACGAAGCATTTCAGCCCTGCTCGCATAAGCTTTTTTGGTTTCCAGAGTTTTGCTCGTTGCCATAAGATTTTTATCTGACTACTGACGTTACTGTGAGCAAAATGATACTCCCAGTAACGTGTCAGATGCCATCCTCTGTCGGCAGAAAAATCAGGCAACGTATGGAGCTGATCTGGAAACGTAGCAGTTGATGTTTGCGAGCTGCCCCTGATCAAATCTCGTGATCGCAATCCTGCTTATATGCCATCAGACATTGAGTGGAGTTTGCTGGCTGATGATGTTGGTGATGGTGTTGTTCTGGTGAGCCTGCTGTGTGGGTGGCGATCTGTCATCCAGGCGGTTGCCGTGCCTGCTGGATTGCTGCCATGTTCTTCAAATGCTCTTCGTTTGTTCTTCAAAGATTCTTCAAATGTTCTTCGTTTTTACTTTGGCAACGGCTCGCCTGTTCTTCAAATGTTCTCTATTTGTTCTTCAAATCTTCTTCTTTTGTCCTCGCATTTCTCTAAATCTTCTTCAATGTTTCTCTAAATGTTCTTCATTTGTTCTTCAAAATCGCTTGACCTGTGTTTTGCTGTAGCTATACTGGCTCTCGTGGTTCAGCACTTGTGAGGGGCAAGCTGATGCAACAGGAAAAGTCCCTCGTTGAGAGATTGGTGGCCTTGTCTCCAGATCATCTTGGTAAGAGAGATTTTCTCAAGCGCCGAGGTAGTGGCGTTGTGGGGGCCAAGCTGGGGTCGCGGTTGATCGCTGATAACCTGCGATTGATCGAAGAGGCGTTGGCCTGTGGGGTTTCTCGGCAGTCAATTCTCGACGAGATAAATATGGAGTTGCCGGAAGGTAAGAAGCTCACCCTGAAAGGGTTTGATTCCGCCAAATGGCGGCACCGGCAAAAATTGAAAAAGAAGGCTGCTGAGCAAAACACTCCGCAACCGGCTTTTGAAGAGGAACGTAATTTCGTTCCTCAAGTTGAAAAAAAAGCAGTTGTTAACGAAACAAGCACCACTGAAAGTGGTAGTGATGTTAAGCAGCTGGTAACTGATCCTGGTAAGCTTCGGGCAACACTTCAAAATTTCGACCCGGATGCAAGCCCTGATAATGACTAACGTTTAATGAGGTGTGTGATTATGGATATGCGTATTGTAATTCTTAACTGCTGCGGTTCTGTTGGTAAAACCACTCTGGCTACTCACTTTGTGGCCCCGCGAATTCCTGATGCTGAAATTTTCAGTGTTGAGAGCATTAACGAATCATTGAGTAACTTCGGTGTCGAAAACGAAGCGCTGCGCGGTAACGATTTTGAAAAGCTGTATAAGCGTATGCTGGTTGCTTCAAATGCCATTATCGATGTTGGTGCAAGTAACGTGGAAGCGTTTCTTGGGAAAATGACTGGCTTTGATGAAGGTCATGATGAATTCGATATCTTCCTTATTCCTACCGTTCCTGGTGCCAAAGAAGCAAAAGAAACTTTGCAAACAATCTATGCTTTGAAGAGCATTGGTGTACCGGCAGAAAAAATTAAAATCATTTTTAACAAAGTGGTTCGGGATGTTGAAGCTGAGTTTTCAGAGTTGCTGAACTATCTGCGCACCAATAAAAAGAGCTATGAGTGCGATTATGACATTAAAGCTGTCGTATATGACCATAGCAGTTTCAGTACGCTCTCTATGCGCAAAGTTCAGCTTTCTACTGTAATGGGTGACAGCACTGACTATAAAGCGCAACTCCGCGCTCTGGATAAGACCAGTAAGAATTACAAGTCAGACTTTAACCGGATCTCCGACATGATCATTCTTCAAAAGACGGCAAAGAACATCAATATTAACTTTGATGAACTCTGGTCTGTTTTGTTCGCCAAGAATGAAATGAAGGTTGAATGATAATGGACATTCAAGAGCGTATTTCTGAACACCATCAGAAAAAAATCGAAGCTCTTGGACGGCTAAAGGCATTTTTACTCAAGAGCGGGGATAGTCCCCGCTCTTCTGTAAAAGGCGAGGCGCTCGTTCAATATGCACTTGAAGAAGTCTTCGATCTGATGGAGGCGTTAGAAGAGTTTCATGGTCAGGTTCTGGAAGAAGAGCAATTTTTCCAGACAACGACTTTTGAGCTTGTCAAAAAGCTTGAAGAGATATCAGGCACTATTCACTCATCGCTTTCCGAGCAGTTGGAAGGACTGGCCAAAGAGAGACAATCCACGGAAGCAGATAGAGAAAAGCTATTGAAGCTCTATCGTGATCTATGGTCATGCGTCGAGTCGCTGAGCAAGCAGACTGAGAAGAATCTGACAGAAAAGGCAACTGCAGCGGAAGAGGCGATTAAGCGGGTAGGGGATGAAGTGATCAGCTCCATGCTTGAGCAGATGGCCCGTCAGCACAACCAGATCTTGCAGCCTGTTTCCGAACTGCTAGAAGGAGCCGTACAGAAAGCCAGCATTGAAAGTTCATTGCAGCTGAACGAATCCATCGAGGCAAAGATCAGCCAGGTAGCCAAGGCGCTCTTTGTGCGCACCTTGTTGGCCGGGTTCGTTGGGGGAGGGGTGATGACTGCGATTTTCCTTGCCTTATTCTCTCGATGATGTTGCTGCTGTTGTTTTCGCGTATTGCATGAGCCGGTGATCCCGTCTAAAGTAGTGTCAACTTTCGTTGGCTTATAATGACAAGGTTTCGTCATGAACTACCAAAGACTATTACCGGCTATTATCGCTTGTACCATGTTGTCAGCATGTGCCAGCAAGCCACCCGAACCTCCGGTCTCCGACAAAGTCGAGAAGGCTCTGCTCAGCAGTGCTGAAAGTATCGAAAAGTCTTTGAAAATGCTGGCTCAGGCCGAGCATTTTGAAAAAGTCGAGGCTCGTTCCAAGGTTACCCGTGTTTATCATCTGCCAGGGCTGAGAAAAGAAGTCTCGATGCAGTGGGATGGTGAACTGGAGTCCGCAATCGCGGCTTTGGCCAAAATGTCAGACGGCTATACCTATCAAGCAGCGATCGGTAAGCGCCCGGTTGTGCCCGTCATGATTAGCCTACCTGCAGATAAAAGACCGATCCAGGATTTGATTGAAAGTGCTGCACTGCAAGCAGCGAATAAAGCCGATGTAGTGATCGACCAGAATACCAAAATCGTGCAAGTGAGGTATGTCGATGATTTCTGATCTCCCGCCAGAACCGCCCGTCAAGTATGAGCAGGTTGTCTCGCAACCGGCCTCCATATTGGAGGAGAAAGCCAAAATCCCCCCCATTCGTTATCAAGCAATATCGGATGGGGCTTTTGCATATGGGGCGCAAGCCGGTAACGCCAGTATGAGTTATAAGATCCTCAAAAAACTCGAAAAGCTGGAGCCTATCCTCAACCGTTCTATGAATTTTGATCTGCTGATGCTTGATAAGAACGTGGTTCCGCCCGTGCTTGTCGAGTCTCACGGATCTATGTCACAGGATGGTGACACGGTTCTTCGGCTGGCTGATGCCACTTACAAGATCGAGCGTCCCGCCCGTTTTACCACTGTGCCGTTGTCATGGCGCGACTACCTCCTGACCGGGCTCAATTATGATGCCCCGCTTCCGATCAAGAGCCTTCTCCCACGCAACTCTGACGAAAAAGAGGTGTGGGAGAAGTTTTCAGCCGATGGTTGGATCATGGGGGAGGAGCAGGCAGAACAGGTTTTTATCGACAACCTCCATCGCATGGAGCGCGACATTGCAGGCATGGTTATCTACCGTAATCTCCTAGCCAAAAAAATGGTAACAGAGCCTTACGTTGCCCAAAGCAACCTCGGTGTGACTGGTGATGGCGCGTCCATGAACGTCAATGATCGGGTGCTACGGATCACTGTTCCGTCTTCATTGAACACTGATAGCGGGAAGTGGGCTCCAAGGGCTACTCCGCTAAAATGATTTTAAGGATTTAACATGACTCCACGCTACGTCATGCCCGGTTGCCCTGCGAACTTCTTGGACGAAACTGATCTGAATCTTCTGCTCTCGTATGCTCAGGAGGTTGGGGCCAGTGATATTTACATCCGGTCTCTTCGTCCTATTTCGGCTCGTATCAGGGGCGAGATCCACAGACTGACAGATCGAATTCTACAAGATCATGAAGTCAATCAAATCATGAAGGCAATCTACGAAGGGGATAACGGGCCTGTCCAGGTTGCCATCAAGCCGATCAGCAAGGCGTATTCATTTCGCCATAAGAGTGGCCAGAGACTGCGTTTCCGTTGCCAAGGAACGGGTACTCAAGTCAATGGTCAATTCGCCATTTCACTGACATTGCGCGAACTCCCCGCCATTCCCAGGAAACTGAATAAGGAGGAGCTTGGGCCTCTTTATGACACACTTTTCCCTGATGTTGGTCTGGTCTTGATATGTGGTGAAACTGGATCGGGTAAATCAACATTGATGGCCGGGATAATCCGTGATCTGATTGAGAAGGATGACCATCAGCATATCTTGGAATATTCGCAACCAATCGAGTATGTCTATGATGATCTGCTGTCAGGGAAACATCATGTCGAGGTCGAGCAGTCTGAGGTTCCTGCCAACATTCCATCCTTCCCTGAGGCAATTGCTGACGCATTGCGGAGGGACCCAGACATCATCTTGGTTGGTGAAGCGCGAGACGCTGAAACCATCAAAGCAGCTCTCCTGGCTGCCCAGACCGGCCACACGGTTTATACCACGGTGCATGCCAACACGGTCGGTTCTGTTTTTTTGCGGTTGTTGCAGTCTCTGCCTTCCGATTCCAGCGCGATGATCTTGGGTGGTCTGATCGACTCAATCCGAACTATTGTTTGCCAAGATTTGCTCAAGACAATTTCAGGTGATCGCGTGGCTATCCGTGAGAGTCTTTCGTTCACCCAGGAACTACGGGACCAGCTGTTGCAGGCCGCACAGCACGACATTATGAGTGTCCCATCGATTGCTACCAAGATGGTCAAGGTCCATGGGGTTACCAAGCTTCAGGCAGTGAAACGGCTTGTTGAAGAAGGTGCCATCAGTGAGCACTGGATCGGATTGTACGAGAGGGACTATGAGTAACCGGCAGAATAAATGGCGATGGACCCCCAATGACATTCGGATCTTGGGGGTTATCGATGCAAGGGCGGGTTTGGCTTTCGCGCCCTATTTGCTTGATATCAACTCTCTGGCGCTCTTTAAAGCGTGTTTTGCTGGCTTTCTGTTTTTCGCTGCGCTGGCGTATTGGAAATTTACACCGACTGTCCTCTGGCGATTCCTGCGCCGTAAAATCATTGGCCCTCGTCGCCAGGCCCTGCCATGGTGGCGAAGGAAGAAGCAGTCACTGTTTCCTTGGCGTTCGTGACGTAAGGTAGGTGCTGATCCAGATCTGCCTTGAGGCCCCCGTAAGGGGGCTTTTTTATATCCGTGTTTTGTGTTTGTAATTTCTTTTCGTTACCTCATATTATTGATTTATAGGCAAGCAAAAGTAATAATACGCTATCAAATCATCAATGAGTCTATGGGGTCGTGACATGGTATTGAAAATCTCTGCTGCTGCAGTGGCAGCTGCACTGATCACGTCGTTACCTGCGTCAGCTGCGCTCATCGTGCTAGAAAAGCCTGCTGCACCAGTTTCTACACAACAAGGTGGGTTCCTCTATCAAGGTTCCACCCCCGGTACTCAAACGTCCGGGGTGTTAGGTGTGAGCGGCGTTTGGTATGACAAGATCAAGCTGAAAGCCATCGTTATGACTGGAGTCGCACCGCATCAGCCGATCCCATCGCTGATAGGGCAGGGTCGTCAGGTAACGCTCAAAGATGCCCTGGCACAAGTTGTTCCTCGGCAGTTCACTGTGAACGTTCCACCGGCTGACTCTGCCGTGCTGGTTGACTGGCGAGCCAGTGGTAACTGGTTGGCCGCCGTTGATGATTTGCTTGTTTCTCGCCGGATGTCTGCCGTTCTGGACTGGCGGGCAATGTCGCTGAGCCTGAGATCCGCCCCGGTTACCGTTCAAGTACCCGCTGCGGGTGCGACACCATCTAGCTCCTTCCTGACAGGTGCTGAGCCTGCCACGGCATCTTCATTCTCCGTGAGAAAAGACGCTGCCCCGGCCTTTGCATCATCGGCCAACTTTGTTGCGCCCAAGCCGGTACAAGTTCCGGTATGGAAAGCCGAGATGGGGACCACTCTTCGTGAGGTGTTTACCGCATGGGCTAAAAAAGCCAACTGGAATGTGGTGTGGGACAGCTCTGTTGATTATCCGATCGAGGCGGCTTTCGTCCAGTCAGGCGATTTCCTGAGCGCGGTTCAGAAGACCGTGGAGTTGTATAAGAAGGCATCTTATCCACTTTACGGCGATGCATACCCCGAACAGCGGCTGATCATCATCACAGCCCAGAAAGAAGGATCCAAAAAATGAAGCTCAAAACAGTAGCCTGGTCAGTTGCCATGGCAATGATCCTTCAGGGGTGTGCTGCTCACCGTGTCTATAAAAGCTTGGACGAGGGGGAGCGAGTTGGCGCGGAGGCTACCTCGATGATGGACGGTATGATCAATGCCAGTCAGGAAAGACCATCTTTCAGGGTCCAATCTGGAACGCCTTGGGTACAGACCAAGGCCATTAAAACAGCCGAAGCCAGAGTCGCTGAGCAGTATCCAGAACTGAACTGCGAAATTGTGTTTGCCACACAAACCCCAGTGTCGCTTATCGAGTTTGCACAGCGCACGAGCTCTCTGTGTGGGATCCCCGTTCGCGTGACTCCTGACGCAGTAACGCAGTCCCAAGGGGGCGGGGGCATTGTTACCGGAGGGGCAACTGCTGGCGCTGGTGCCATCCCTTCTTTACCTGGTATTCCTGATCTTCCGGTTCCAGTTCCTACCGGTAACCCGCTAGCTGCGGGTAACGCTATGCAACAGCAGTCAGTTTCATATCAGAACGGCAGCAAGAGCATTATGACTCGGTATCGCGGCCCGTTTGCTGGCCTGCTTGATACCGTCACTGCGAACCTTGGGCTCGCGTGGCGGGCAAGCAACAATGGTGTAGAGATCTACTATCTGGACACTCAGGTCTACACACTTGCTGCTCTTCAGGCCACAACTGAAACGAGTTCGGTCATTCAGGCCGCATCCACCTCTTCAATGGGCGGGAGTAACTCGTCTACCTCCGGTAGCAATGGCTCTAACCAGTCTACAACCACAATGATCAAGAATGATCTGCTCTCGGATGTGGAAAAAAACCTCAAAACGATGCTGACTCCGGTTGTTGGTCGAATGAGCTTGTCGCCATCGACTGGCGCGGTAACGGTCACTGATACGCCGCAAGTTCAGCGCAACATCAAGCGCTATATCGAGCGCGAAAATGCGGTGATGACGCAGCAAGTAGCCTTCCGGGTCGAGGTCTACTCTGTCTCGTTCAGAGACGATGATTCACTGAGCTTGGACATGGATCTGGTCTATGACCGTCTGGCTAAACAGGGTTTCACGCTCAAGAACATATCCGGGTTGACCCCTGATAATGCTGTCCAGGGTGGGATTTCGATCTCTGATGGCCGTTGGAAAGGCTCCAAGGTCTTGTTTAATGCTCTGGCAGAGCAGGGCAATGTGAAGGTCGTGACCAAATCCACAGTTACGACCACCAACTTGCAACCTGCTCCGGTGCAAGTCAGCCGTCAGATTGGTTATCTCCAGTCGTCAGAGATCAATAGCGGCAGTGACACATCAGGCACAACCACCTCGCTGCAACCTGGCACGATCACAACCGGTTTCTCCATGACGCTGTTGCCTTATATTCTGCCCGATAGCGAAGGGGATATCCTGCTCCAGTATGCGGTGAATCTCAGTAACCTCCTGCGGATCAACACTGTTTCTTCTGGCAACTCATCTATCCAAACCCCTGAGATCGATAGTCGGATCTTCTCTCAGCGAGTAAAAGTCCGTTCCGGTGAAATGCTGGTTGTTGGGGGCTTTGAACAAGATACGGATGATGCCACAGCCCAAGGAACCGGTTCGGCCTTTAACCCTTTGCTTGGGGGCGGCTTCGCCAGTAAAAAATCTCGTTCGGTCATCGTTGTCGCAATCACTCCATCGATGGGGTAGGGATCAACATGAACGTGAAACTGCGGCGAAAGAACCCCAAGAAAAATCATTTTAACGTGGTCACCGTCAACGGTCAGGATTTTGTCTCCGGGCTTGAATGGGTGTCATTGACTTCTCCTATCCACTACATGGCCGAAGCCAGGAAGCTCGGCAAGGAGAAGGGAATGAGTATTGTGGCCATTCGTGATGGCCGCACGATAGAGACTCTGCTGAAAGATGGGACCCGGCATCGGGCTCCTATCCAGGCGGGTTATGTGCCTCGCTCCAATGATGCTGCGCAGAGAGGGATGTTCTCTTTGTCGCTCGCTATCGCCGGGGCTTTGCCGGAAGACACGCGCAATAACTTTCTTGGTGCATTCAAGATTGAAGATGGCTCAGATCGTTATGCGATAGCGGGTGTCAGCCGAGGTGAAGTTGTTGCTATGGCTGATGTAATCGAGTCATCGGCTGAAAACACAGTGTCATTATTGCAAAAGACAATAAACCTGTATGACAACTCATTTTCTGCTATTTACTGCCCCCCTGAACTGGAATTTGCTGCAAAGGGATCGTTTTTATTATCTGATCTGCTCATCCAGGGGAAAATATCCGAGGATGCTCGGTTAAAGAAACTGTTCTTTGGGTTGTCAAATAAAGAGCTGGCTTATGGTGGGATCATCGCTTTAGCTGTGGCTGCCGGATCTGCGAAATTTTACTCTGATTACCGGTTCAATCAGGAGGTCGAAGCTGAAAGAGAAAGAGCCGCTGCTGAACGTGCAGCTGCCCTTGAGGCTGAGTCAAAAGAAGCGGTTAATGTGGATGTGCTTAAAAAACCATGGGTAGAACGTCCTTCTTTTGGGCTTGAATTGAGCCGTTGCGCTGAAATCATTTATCGCGCTCCACTTAATTTGGCGGGATGGTCATGGAGTTCTGCATCATGCAACTCCGTGTCAGCTGAGTGGATTTATAATCGAAATCCCGGTGCAACAGTTAAGCAGTTGCATGAAGAGTCTGGTCGCAAATTGGAAATGTATCCTGCTATCCAAATTCCAGGTGATCAGGCTACATATGGATTTGAACTGGGCAAGTTAAAGCCTGAGGGTGATGATGTTGATTTCAGGGTTGATGAAAAGCTCAACGAGTTTATCAGCTACTTCCAGCTTTTACAGGCCGAAGTCACGTTAAAAGAAGTGAAGCCGGATCAGCAATTAGATGAAATGGGTAATCCGTTACCTGGGCCAAACTGGATCCACTACAGCTTTGAATTGAAAACGCAGTATGAGCCAACATTTATAATGGCGGATCTTGATATTCGCGGAGTCAGATTTGGTGGGCTATCAGTCAGCCTGCAGGGTGATAACCTTGAATGGATCATAAATGGTGATGTCTATGCAAATCGTTAATAACGTAACACTGGTTGTTGCTTTAAGTTTTTCAGGTTTCGGCATGGCCGCGACACAAGAATTGATCGTGCCATGTGGCGATAACTGCTCTGTAGCCGATTTGGCAAAAATTCAAGGTCAAACACTGATCCTGAAAGCTCAGGAGGCAAAAACTACGGTAGAAAAGCGAATTAATGAGTTGAAGAACGGTCAGCAAACACAGACCTCTGGTGATCAGCAATCTATGGCATCGCCAATGTTCAATCAACCTGGTATGACATATCCTGGTTCACCACAAATGGCTCAGAAAAAAGAGCAAAAAGCGCCAGCGGTATCCAGCGTAATGGGGGCTGGTTCTAATCTTTATGCGGTGTTTCGCTTAGATGATGGATCAGAGTTGCAAGCAAAAGAGGGCGGGTCTTTACCTGGTGGGTATCTGGTAAAGAAAATATCCCTGGACGAAGTATTGCTGTCTAAAGATGGCAAGATCGTTCGGGCAGCCAATGCGCTTTAACACCGAGGTCAAATTGTATGCATGATTGTCTTAACCCCAGTCATTCTCTGTTCATTAGGAATGAGTCGGAACGTGATATAATCGCATATCATGATGGCACCATTTATGTCACTTCCGAAGCAAAGACATCATCCACATTTCAAGCCTACTTTAATCGAGCGCGAGCGCATCTTGGTACTCCGCCAGATGTTAAAGTTGTCACACTGAGTGACTTAAAAGCTGAGTTCTACGATGGTGCTATGGATGTTGATGACGGTGATTTTGATCCGTCAGAAACACAGAATACCGTTGTCAATATGCTAAAGGATGCAGCGGCAAGAAACGCCTCTGACATCCATATCATCACAAGTGAAAGTCAACGTATTGCCAGGATCAAGTACCGAGTCGATGGTGATCTGGAAGAGGTGGATTCGGTCTCATTAGCAAAAGGTAAGGCATTGCTTGGGACCATATACAATACCATGGCCAGTGAAGCTGACTCGATGTATAACCCACTAAAACCGCAAGATGGCCGGATAAAATATGATTTTGCCAAAAATGCCGGATTGAGTGGTGCGCGTATAGCAACTCGCCCAACGGATGATGGCGTGATCATGGTTCTGCGTCTGCTTTATAGCCAGAAGAAGCAAAGCAATAAAGGATTAGATGATCTCGGTTATCTGCCCGAGCAAGCGAATGATATGTGGGCAATCGCGGATCGTCCTTTCGGCCTCATGATTATGTCCGGTGCTACCGGCTCAGGTAAATCAACATCAATAGAACGTTTGATGTCTGCCTTATATCTGAAGTATCAGGGCAAAAAGAATTTTATGACTGTTGAAGATCCGCCAGAATATGCAATTCACGGTGCAATCCAGACCCCCATCATTTGTGATAAAAATGATGAGGAAAGTGTTCGCCGGGCATGGGCTCAAGCGATATCTAACATGATGCGACTTGACCCTGATGTGATCCTCATCGGTGAGGTTCGTGACGAAGATTCGGCTATGGGCGCAATCAGAGCCGCGATGACAGGCCATTTCGTCTTTACAACGCTCCATGTCAACGATGCGTTTGGCTGTATCCAGCGTCTTGTTGATATCGGTATCGATCAAACCTTCCTTTTTGATCCCAAGATCCTAAGTGGCCTTGTAAATCAGAGCCTTGCTAAGCGGCTGTGTATGGAATGTCGCATTCCCTATAAGGGGAATGAGCACCTGGTTGATGAGGGGTTGAGGGGCCGCATCCAGCGCTTCACCAACATCGATGGTGTGCATCTGGCTGGTAAAGGGTGCAAATGTTGCCATAACGGCTTCTCTGGCCGAGAGGCCGTTGCTGAGGTTGTGAAGACTTCCGCAGCCCTTTTTGATGTGTTCAAAAACCATGGAAAAGTCGCCGCGACCCGCTATTGGGTGGAGGAAATGGGGGGGGTGACAAAGGGCCAGGCAATGATCCAAAAAATCAATGAGGGGCTGCTAGACCCATTAAGTGCTGAGCAAGACATTTGTCTTTTGAACGAAGATATGGTCACGCTTGGAATTGAGGATTTCCCTAAAAAGGCCAAGCCCTCTGTGATCCACAACCCTAGCCCTGTTTATCAAAAAGTTGAGAGGATCGGCTGATGCTGTCATTCGATAAAATCATTTTAGGGTTCAAGATGAAGAACCTTAAATCGTCCTTCAACTACAAAGCCAGGATGGTATTTTATCGCAACCTGTATGTTCTTCTGAGGAACAACATGCAGGTGGATGAAATTTTGAAACGCTTTGTGGATGTGTATTCAAATGGTGGTAAAAAACCTAAAGCACCATTGGCGCTAATAGCTGGCGACATCAGTGCCAAGCTGAACAGTGGTGTAAGTTTGAACGTGGCCTTGGAGCCATGGGTTCCGTATCAAGAAATGATGATGGTTAAGGCAGGGGAGGAGTCTTCAAAACTTACCGAAACGATCATTGATATTATCAAAATAATGAAAAAGCAGAAGTTGATTGTCAACTCAATTATGAAGGCTTCGATATATCCTGGGTTGCTGATGTTTGCTGCTTCATACGTGATGATCATCATTGCACAACGGGTAGTACCTCGTTTGTCCAGAGTCTCAGATATTGATAAGTGGCCACCGGTTTCAATTTTGCTGATGCACATCTCAAACTTCATTAATAATTATGGTAAGGAGTTTGTTGTTTGTCTGTTTTTGTTTTGCGCTTTCATCGCCTGGACAATTCCAAACTGGTCAAAACGCTTGCCTGGATTGCGGATAAAAATGGACAATATCGCACCTTACTCATTGTATCGAGTCTTGCATGGTGCTACTTTCTTGATGAACCTATCTGTTATGCTGAAGGCTCAGATCCAGCTTGTTGATATTCTCGGTGAGTTGAAATCAAGGGCGTCTCCTTGGCTCAAAGATCGCATTGATGCCGTTCAGTACAATATTGAACTTGGCTCTTCATTGGGTAAATCATTGCAGCTGTCTGGTTATGAGTTCCCTGACCGACAAGCAGTTATTTTTCTGGAAATGCTTTCGGATGCGAGTGGTTCTGAGGATTCTGTTTATCAATATGCGGAGGATTGGCTAGATGATGCGGTAGAGAAGGTTGATAGGATTGGCTCTTTGTTTTTGGGTGTAGGTCTTGTTTTTATTGGTGTTGTCATTGTCCTGATTTTGAATGGTGTTCAGGGCATGGCTGATGCCATCGTTAAATGATAAATATAGCGTCGAGGATTTTGATGATGAAACGTAATTTTGACGGGATTAAGGGTGTAAAGAAAAACGGCTTCACCTTGATGGAGCTTTTGGTGGTTCTGGCTATTGCAGCAGTGATTTACATCGCCTTTGGTGACCGAGTTACCAGCACCTTTGCCGGTACTGATAATCAGGCAGAGCTGGAAAACGTAACCATGGTTATTACCGGTGCCAAAGGGCTCAAGAGCACAGTCGGTTACTCTGATGCGAACATGGTGCCTGCACTGATCGATATCAAACAGGTTCCGAGCTCGATGACGATCACCGGCACCGCTGCTGCCAGGAAGATCTTTAACCAGTGGGGTGGGGAAATGAGCGTGGCCGGGGCTCAAACCGATAAAACAACCTACCTTGTTACCGATCGCAGCGTACCTAAAGATGTGTGTATCCGCATGGTGTCATCTTTGACTAAAGGTGGGTTGGTTAAATCTACCAATATCAATGCCAAGGGAGCTCGCATTGGTGAGGTGACTACAGTTCAGTCATCCGCTGATTGTGATCAAGACACTAACAACACTATCGCCTTCCTTGTCCAGGGTTAATTGATGTCTGAGCGGCGTATTGATGAGGTCGATTTTATCGACCTCTACTTGTTCTCCAAAAGTGTCCGCGCTGAGTGTACGACGAAAAGCGGATTCCTCCGATTTGAGGAAAATGATTTTAAGCAAGACATTAAAGACCTTTTGGAAGAGTGCTATAAGTCGTCTGGTTCGCTGATAGAGTTCACTCTAAGGAGGGAATTCGGGGATAAGAAACAGGTATATCGTTGCACCAAGATTTTGGATGCGGAAGATGAAGATGTTTTTATCCTCAGGAAAGTTGATTCAACTATTCGTTCGCTACCAACATTGGGTGTGTCGGATTCTAGTGTCAGCTTTATATGCTCGCCTCAATCATCCGGTGTTGTGTTGGTATCAGGCCCAATGTCATCAGGCAAAACCTCAACCGCAGGTTCTATTGTTAGCGCCAGATTGAACGAATGTGGTGGGGTTGGGTTTATTTTGGAAGATCCGCCGGAAACCAAGCTCAATGGACCCATGGGTAAGGGTAGATGTATCCAGGTTCATGCCAATCGGCAAAATGGTGGCTATCAAGAGCAGATCATTCTGGCTTTGCGCTCGGGTGCTCAGTTTTTGATGGTCGGAGAGATCCGTGATAGTGCGACTGCTCGTGAGGTTGTTAATGCTGGGTCAGCCGGTCATATGCTCGTCACTACGATCCATGCTGACAGCATTTCAGCAGCAATAGAGCGCTTGGTGAACCTGTCTGGGCTATCTCCTAAGGTCGCCGCCGATTGTGTTTCTTTGGTCTTGCATCAGACGTTGGAAAAGACGGCTTCCGGGCATCGCCTACAACTGCAAGAGCTGAAAATCGGAACCACGGAGAAGGCGTTAATCCGAGACGGTAAATTTGGTGGTTTGGACGAGGCTGCTGAGCAGCAGCGCCGTGCTGCCAGGACTGGTTTAAATCGTTAAGAGGGGTCATCTATGACATCGCGTTGTGTAGGTCGTCGTCAATGTCGGCAGTCTGGATTCACTTTGCTTGAAGTGTTGATTGTCATGGTCGTGGTTTCCATGCTCCTCTCTCAAGCTGCTGATTGGTACATGCAATACAACGATCAGCAAGTCGCAAAGGTGGTATCAACTCAACATCAGCAAGTTGATAAAGCGGCTGCTGCCTACATCAAGAAAAACTACACAACGTTGATGGCTGGAACACTTCCGGCGACAAAAGACATTGATGTTCTGAGAACAGAGGGGTTCCTGCCTGACTACTCCTTTGACTGTTCAACAACGCCCTGCAAATTGCGAAATGCTTACTCGCAAGAGTACAAGCTCGTGATCCGCAAGGCTGGCACGGCCCCTAATCAGCGCCTTGAGGCGCGGTAGAGTCCACGGACGTGGTGTAAATTCGGTGTGATGGTGAGAGCCATCGGCTTATTCGGTAAGGTAATGGTTGT
>JAOVYT010056140.1:0-41515 GCA_025674515.1 Trogloglanis pattersoni | reverse complement strand
GACACGATGTTGAGAAACATGTGTCCAATAGTGACTATAAGGAGGACTAAGAAGTTTAGCCTCCAACACGTTGAAAATAAAAATGAATAGGTTTGACGACTATTTCATTAACGGATATTCCATACGTGAATTTTTTTATCGGCCAGCAATGCACCGAAGCGTTTTTGAATCAGTGTATAATGTCGTTTTTCCATACAGATAATCGTTTCTGCGGAAATAATATCATCTTGTCCGACGACATATTCTGCACGTGGGTCAACACCTGCGCTGAAAGCCTTCAAGCCACGTTCGAGCGCGACTTCTTCGCAGGTGGGGCTGCGTTTTTTATTCAGAGAACACAAAGAATGGTCATAGCGTGCCTTTCGTAGGAAAAACATAGTATAACCTATTTTCATTTTTTTGTCAAAAAACGAATTAACCAAAGATGAATATTCGTGACGGCACAAAACAAGTATAAGGCAATGGCATAAGGTATCAGCGTTAATGCGACACCAATCAGATGAAAAATAGCAGATAGAACAGCAATAATTACCAACAGGAGTAGTAAATGCATGTGTAACCTCAATGCGTTCGTGGTTGAATATGGCGGCTTAACATATACAAACCGACCATGAGCATAAACATGAGAGTTGAAACATCGACCGCTTGGTAGGTACTTGTTGGCGCTATGGAGAGCCCGAAGGTAAGAAATTTCATACTCCAATATTAACTCACTAAAGAAATATTGTCAATATATTAATATAATAGTTTGTAAAAGTGAGGCGCTATAGCCACAAAAAAAGAGATGAACGTTCATCTCTTTTTTTGTTAAAGGGATAATTAACCGAAAGCAGCGTATAGGGAGGCAGCAATCATTTTGGATAAGGTGACAATGTATGTCACAGATATCATGCCAAAGAGGCTATATAAAAAGAATTTAATGGCGTTTGTTTTGGCGTTATGTGCCCAATAAAAAACGCAATAGGATGCACACATCATGTATATCATACTTGGAATAATAAAGAGCCACGCATCGTTTACCAGTTGAGGTTGAAGTCCATTCACGATATTGGGCAATTCACTCCAAATAATAGACCATTGTTCTGGGTAGGTGAATTTAAGTAAAGAGGAACCAGCGTAGTTCACCAAAAAACCGAAAAGGAAAACGAGGTAATGTTTCATAAAGGTATCCTAACGTAAAATAGTGTTATTGTCAAGTTTTAGAACTTTGAAACGGCATAGTAAGAAAGAAATATGCGATACCAAAAAACATGATGCTTAAAAAAAGTGGTTGTGTGGGTGCATTCATTTGGAGAAATGAAAAAAGCATCACAAAGGCAATAATACCAGAAAGTGTTCCGGCGAGAAAACTAAAAAGATAAAGCATAGATAGATTATATCATAATTATGATAAAAAGCAAAAAAACCCGCATGTGCGGGTTTGAAGGTGCGTGAGGTATATTATTTCAATGCAACGCGGTTCGGTTGGGTGATAAGGCCGAGTCGTAGAGCTTCTTGGCGGTTCATAGCAAGGATGTTGGCCGCTTCTTGGAAGTTCTGTTTATTTTGCGCTTCACCGTCACGGGAAATTTGTTCCAGCATAGCGACATGTTGCAGCGTTTCGGTGATGCTGTTCGCTTGTTTCAGTCTGTTTTGACCGGCCATAGTCGAAGCGACTTTCATATTTTCCGTACCGATGCGACGGTTCAGTTCATTCAGGTTGGCTTCCAGATTGTCACGGGCAGCGGCACCTTGTTGAACATCTTTCAGAATCATGTTGGCATTCAGTTGAATCAGAGTGCCTTTGATTTTGCAGAATTGTTGCCACATATTCGAGCTAATTTCCGACAGGGACAGGATGCAGGCTTCCTGAATCTGTTTGATGGCCATTTGCTGTGCGGGGATGTCCGTCATAATGCCTTCAATGGTCAGTTCACGACTGTTCAGGGCTTGGAGCTTGGTGTTGTATTCACGCAGGCGACCTGTATCATCCGCAGCGGTGACTTGCAGTTGAGCGTATTCTGCTTCACATTTTTTCAGTGCATTGAACACAAAGGCGGTTTCCAGTGCGAATTGGTGCATGAACGACTGGTAATTGGCTTTGCTTTGTTCCAGCACTTGCACTTGTGTCATGACATTCTGGAGGTCTTTTTGAACATCTGTTTCCATTTTGCCGATGACTTGCGACATGTTTTTGGTTTTGATGCCAAGGGTGTTCATCAGTTCTTGGATCATTTCGTGTTTGATTTCGTCGGCAGATTTACTGCGGAAGAAATTAATCACTTTATCAAAAGTGCTGAGTTCAACCTTTTCCATATCAGAAATCAGTTTCGGGAAATCCGAATCCTTAATTTCTTTGGTCAGGGTGTTCATGTACTTGAAGATAGCGGGGTTCTGGAATTTATTGATGGCTTCCAGAAACGGGTTGAAACTATCGCTCAGGGCTTTTTCAGTACCTTGACACATCGTGCTGACTTCCAGCAGGGTCATTTTTTCGATGTTAAAGGCTTGAACGCCATTTTTGATGCTTTGTTCTTCTTGTGGGGTCAGTTTAATCGGGAAATTGACCGGCAGTTCAATGGCCGTGCTTTGGTAGCCCAGATTAGCACCCGTGGTCGATGCCATAGGAGCGGCAGCCGGTTGAAAAACCGCTGGAGCAAAAACAGGAGCCACGGATGGTTCAAAAGGTTTAGTGGTATCAACTTGCGGAACAAACGTGGTTTGGGCTTGTTGTGGTGCGGAACCACCAATAGCAGTCGGTTTGCTACCAAAAGAAGAAGGCGTATTCATATATTCAGTTCCTTTGTGTGTTAAAAGATATGAAGCTATAATAAACGAATTGTGTTCGGGTGTCAACACCGGAGGGAGAAAACCCTCCGATAATTGTGCAAAAACGCGACATTAAATCATGAGAGCGACAAAATAGATAGCACCAGCAAAAACAAGAGTGCATGTATAGAGCGCGTTTTTAAACATATCATAACATGCTTTGGCAAAACCTAGACATACAATACCGTGAGCAAGCAAGTTCAGTTTTTGAAGAAAGGCGTCGGGCAATGTGCGCATGAGTGGGTTGAATAAGGCCAAAAGTACATCCATATTGAGAGGTGTGGCCTTCATGGTATGGGCGCATACAACAGCAAAAATAAGAATACCAAACCACATTAAGAGTCCAGCATGAACGGATATTTTTTGATAAGTGGTGTTCATAGCAAACCTTTCAGAAAGAGGTTGAATGCATTTAAGATGTGTTCAAGGCCAAAAACTTGAATCACTACCAAGGCAAGAATGCCGTAACAGAAGAGTGTTACAATCGTTCCGATGAATCGACTGATAATCAAAAAGATAAAGCCGAGCAAGAGAATATTAAGCATGGTGGTATCCTTGATGGAGTGATAAGGCATTATACCACTCCATCGTTTTTAGCTCAATACTACGAGAGTAGAGACATGATGTTCATAAAAATGGTGTTGTAAAAAATGCTCACATAAAAAAAATAAGGTGAAATAATGATAAAAAGAAGTGCCATCATTCGGTGGTTGAGGTCACTTTTCATCATGGCGATAATAATAGAAATGTGAACATAGAAAAAAGAAATAAGACTGATGATGACAAAGATTTTTTGTGTACTGTCACCAGACCCAGAAGTAAATAGTTGTCCCCATTGGTTGTGTGGGGTGATATGAGCGAGTGTTGCAAAAGCGCAAATACTAATAATGATAGCGCCCAGAATACTGTTTTTAAATGCGGTAGTAATCATAGTGAAATTCCTTGTAGGAGGGTGTATATGTTGCATGCAATGGGGAAAATTAAAATGTAAGCAAAAAAGTGTACTTTAGATAACATAAAAAATAAAAAGCAGCCTATTTGCATAATGGTCATAAAACCGAGTGTACGGAAATGCCCAATATTTTGAAGTTCAATGGGGGAGTCAGCATAACAGGCATAGGATGAGATCCATCCCAATAAACCAATGCCAATACAAAAAAGGGAAAATAAATATTTGTTGTTCATCATATCTGTATGATATATGCCAATACCATAAAAGTCAATGCCATAAAAAACGGGGGCTTCGCCCCCATTTTTTTATGCTACATCACGTTCTTGGTGATACGAAATGGCGTCATCGAAGTGAGCCTGTGTCATGGGTTTACCATCTGCCAGACACACTGCGACACGAATCAGGTTGCGAAGTTCACGACCATTGATTTTCAGTGTTTTGATGGACGACAGATCGATTTTTTTCGCGCCAACATCTTTCAGCAGACCTTCGGCAATGTTCATCAGGTCATCGGTCGAAATCGGGTCATATTTCAGATCCATCAGGATACGCGAGCGGATAGCTTCGTCGATATTGTCATGACGGTTGGTGGTCATGAACATGATACCTTCAAAGTATTCGAGTTGGCGCAGGAAGATACATACCAGCGCGTTACGTTCGATGTTTTCCGAAGTGCGTTTTTCGAGGAAGATTTCAGCTTCATCAATCAGCAGAACGGCGTTCCAGCGTTTCATCAGCATGGCAATGGAGGTCATGCGTTCTTCAACTTCACGCGGTTGGATACCCAGTTCACCGGCGCTGACGCAATACAGAACGGTTTTACGTTCTTCGGCGACGGCTTCTGCGGTCAGGGTTTTACCCACGCCGGGGGTGCCATGAAGCATAAAAGTGGTGCCACGGTTTTTGCCTTTGACCATGTCCATAACGCCGTGACGGTCATGGTTACGAACGAGGGCACGCACCAGATTGCGACGTTTGGCATCCATTTTTACGTTGTCCAGCGCGTTTTCGGTGAAAACAGCATCGGTCATGTTAGCGTAGCGGAACAGACCCCACGTGCGGGTTTTCATGGCAAAGCCATACATGTTCGGGTTCAGTTGCCACAGTTGTTCATCTTGAATGGTGTCCACGATTTCATCGTTATCGTATTCGCCATAGAAGTAGTCAAAATTGGAGTCGGCAATTTTCAGACCACGGAAGTCGATTACGACACGGCCATCAACGTAGGAATGTTGGGGGCCAAACCAGTGATAACGGGTTTGTTCACCTTGGTATTCAGCGATATGAAAATCTTTCATGATAATATCGCGCACTTTTTTGTTTTGTTCGGTGAGTTCGGCTTCTTTTTCTTCGGTCAGCGGTTGAATCGGCAGTTTGTTGAAGGCTTGGGTGCCGATATAATTGAAGATATTGAAGCGTTTAGTCCAGAAGCACGGGCCGTTTTCAGATTGACCGATGAATTGAACAGTCACAGAAACATATTTGCCAAAGAAGCTATCTTCTAGGGAGGATTCACGCACTTCTGCGCCGATGTTCATATCGTTGATAACGATACGCGAGCCTTTGGAGAACAGAACTTGCAGGTCTTGGAATTGAACGCCTTGTTTGTCGTTCAGTCGAGCTTTGGCTGCGTCCACTTGTTCTTGGGTCAGTTGGAAAACGGAAGAGAACAGTTCTACGCATTCTTCATCATGGCTGTATTGCTGTTGAATATCCTGAATGCTGTTAATTTCGTTTTGAACGAAAAATTGAGCAAAATCCATCACGCGAATCATGCGGGGATTCAGAATGGTAATAGAATGATGCACATGATTGCGAATAATAGCATCAAAGCCTTTTTGGGACAGAATCATGCACAGACCGTATTTACCTTTTTCAGCGAAGGTTGCCAGTGCTTTTTGTTTTTTAGCTTTAGCCATGAAGAAAATCCTTTATGTTTTGTGAGTTGAGGAGTGTATTTTAACTTAGTTAATTCACGTTGTCAATGACTTTTTTTAATCATTTAACCAACGGCGACATGGGTAATAAAACCTTTGGTCACGGTGATAACCCAACGCTTGGGGTCATAATTCGCGGTCATGAAAATCTGAGCACCATCTTCAACAATGACGGTGGTAATATCACGAGAAACGGTAGAGACAGCAGATTTCGGTTGGCCCAGCAGAGAGGAAGGGTTGGTAGTCATGTGTGTTCTCCAAGTAAGTGAAGCTAGTATAACGCTTTGGTTTGATATTGTCAATACTTTTTTTGGCAGTGTAAAACAAAAAAGCCACCATTGCGGGTGGCTATGAAGCAAAAACCGCCCGAAGGCGGTTGAGAGTTAAGCGGGGGTAGGTTCTGCGTTGGCTTTGTTTTTCATCGCATAACCCAGCGTTACGACGAGTAGTGCACCGATGACACCGACAGCCATTTCTGCGTGATGCATAGAACCCAGAGTCGGAACCAAGTTTGCGTCCATGAAAGGTTTCAGAATCGGGGCTTTGGCAATAATTTCACCACCAATCCAACCCAGCATGGCACCACCAGCTACAATAACCATCGGGAAACGATCCATGATTTTAATCATGATATTACTAGCGAACAGGATAATCGGGATACTAATCACGATACCGAGAATCGCATACGCGGTGGCGTGTTCACCTGCACCGGCAGCCGCGCCTGTCACTGCAATCACGTTATCGATACTCATCGCGGCATCCGCAATCACGATAGTTTTTACTGCGCCCCAGAAATTATCTTCTTGGTTTACATTATGGCTATCATCTTCACCTTTGATGATTTTCGCGCCAATCCAGAACAGAAGAAGCGCGGCCATAATAGTAATGGCTTGATATGCCATAATAGTAGTTGAAATGGACAAAAAGAGAGCGCGCAAACCAATCGCACCTGCCGTACCCCAAATAACGGCTTTTTTACGCAGAGCAGGGGATGCGATGCCCGCACATGCTGCACCAATCAGAATGGCATTGTCACCACCCAGCAAAATGTCAGAAACGATAATTTTACCGAGAACGTCAAGGTTGTTCATGATATCCATGAGTTGTATATCCTTTTAAGAGTTAATGTTCGTTCAGAACATGAAAAGAATTTTAACTTAAACGTGCGTTGCTGTCAATGAGTTTTTTGAATTATTTATGTGATGTGTTGTAAAACATCACAATAGAAAAACCTTTATGGTTGTTCATGTTGCTCCTTGTCTTGTTGCAGAATATAAAGACGGGTATGAATACCCGACAGAATAAAAAGAACACCAAGAGGAACGGAAATACCAGCGATAACGAGGCAAAAGCTGAAATCCATGATAATACTCCTTATTTCCAAAAAAAGGCAACAAACACAACAAAAAGAATGCCAAAACCATAAGTAAGGTATTGCAGTACATCACCGAAGAACGGGTGTTCTTCATTGTAATAACTGGTGATGTAAGACAGCGATGTGATGCCAAGTAACATCAATGCTGTTTCAAATGATGTGCAACCGGTCAAAAAAACATGGACGGCATAGGCAATCGCTACAATAAGCAATACAGGGAAAAAAACAGAGCGAACAACAAACGAATTCATAGTCAAAACTCCTGTTTGGTATGGGTTATTATACAGTCATTGTTCGCTGTGGTAAAGCGGTTGGTTGTATTTATTTCCAATAAATGACCACTTTCAAATGCATGACACCTGAAGTTCCGAATTGAAAGAGTTGTACATTGGTCAATTTTTTACCTTTCGGAATGATGTTGCTCACAGGTCGCCATGCGTTTTTATCATTCGAGTCTAGACATTGATTGTGCCGTGTTAATGCATTATCACAATACAATAGATTACCGTTGTTATCATGGGCTATACGCTCGTAAGGAATCGTTCGAAATCCTGTAGCGATAACATCATCGGCGTGAGCCGACAGCGTAAAACAAGCGGCGAGAATGAATGTGCAAAGTTTTTTCATGATTATTTCCAATACAAAACAATACTGTCATGGCGAACCTCAAAGCCCATAAAGGTTCGCCCTGCGGGAATGGCTTGCTTCATATAAATCCATTTGTTCATACCTTGTTCATTCAGGCAGGTTTGATTTTCATAATTCATCCACTGCCGTTTAGGACAGTAAACGGTATTACCTTTGGAATCTTTGTTAAGTTTGTCAGAACTTAACACGGTATAATCCGTTGCTACATCGGGTGTTATCAATGCCGATTTATTGTTGTAACGATCCACATACACGGTGCCGGCCAAAGCAGTCAACGCGGTCATCATCATGGTAAAACCAGCAAGAACTTTTTTCATAGTAAACTCCGGTGAGTGAATAAAGGTATTTTACCTAATTGCAGTAATATTGTCAACAACAACAAAACCACCGCGAGGTGGTTTTTTGTTACTTGGGATATAGCACTTGAGTCACTTTTTCTTGTTTCTTGTCTTTGCACCATTGACGCATAGAGTAAAATTCGTAACTAATAAACGGTCGATTGTGAGCAACCACTTGTTCACGGTATGATGCCAATTCGGGATGTTCTTGAACCATACTAAGCAAGCTTTGTTCAGCTAAAGCACTTTTAACCGACTGATACAGTTCATATTTGAAATAAGCCACAAGAATCGAGAGAAATGCACCGAACATGGAAAAGAATACCAGTGCCCTATTGGAAAAATAATAATTAATCCCGGCACTCAGAAACAAGATGGTAATAACAGCAATCGCCTTTTTGATGATGCTCGATTGACGGTTTTTAATTTCAGCAGTCGATAGGCAGGTTAGGTCAAAGGCTTGCATAACATTCTCCGTTGAGTGTATGAAAAGATTTTACCAAATAGAAAAACAAATGTCAATAGTAAAAACGCCACCCGGAGGTGGCGTGATGTTATGTGGTGGTTTGATAAAGTTTGTCGGTGACGGTTTCTTTATTTTTTTTCAGACACCACAGTTTCATGGCGTAAAATTCTTGCATAATAAATTCACGATTTTGTGCCGTTACTTTGGTTTTATATTCAGCAAGTTCGGGATGGTCTTGAATCATTGTATTGAACTCTTCTTGGATAGCAGGATGTTTAGTCAATGGAACATAAGATTCCAACATAAGAATTCCAGAAAGAATCGTCAACGCAATGGCAACCAAGCAAAGAACAATAGACAGAATGATGAGATAAACATTACCAACGTAAATGCTGGCACCTGCGGCAGCAAGCCACGTTATCAGAAAAAGAGCAATTTTTTGGATAAGTTTAGATTTTTTCTTTTCAATCTCGAGAGTGGACAAACAGATGTGTTCAAAGGCTTGCATAACGTTCTCCTGTGAGTGAATGAAAAATATTTTACCTCAACTAACGGGCACTGTCAAGAATAAAAAACCACCGAATGGTGGTTTAAGGTTGATACAATTTATTTTTGATGGATTGTTGTTTTTGAATATCTTTCTGTTCATCACACCACTGAGTGATATAGTTAAATTCACCTAACGTAAATTCACGACCTACCTGAATAACGCGTTGACGATACTGTTCGACTTCTGGAAATTCTTGACATAAGGCGGTTAATTGTTTGATGAGACGAGGATTGTCAAGTGGATAAAGATATCCAATTTTTTCAAAAGAAGAAAAAAGTAAAACACCAATAATAACGACAAAAAATGTAGCAAATTGAAAATTCACTGTATCTGTTTGAAGTAATAAAAGTACATGGTGCATAACAATGCTGATGAGAATTAAGGATAAACAAAAAACAATGCTATATAATATATTACGCTTTTTCTTAATTTCGTCAGCGGTGAGAAATGGATAGTTAAATGTAGTCATAGTATGAGAATAAACCAGACTTATGCGGATGTCAAATATCGTAATGAAAAATATGATATACTTGTAGTATGAGTGATATAAAACAAAAAATTCGTATCCGAAATATACAAACGAGTGACGATCTCGAAAATGAATTAACCTCCAGTCAAATAGTGGATTTGTGGAATGCATTCCGTGATATGACCTATCCCAAAGCTAATTTTTTCAGTTTATTATTGGAAAAGCGTGCCAATAATAATGTTGAAGATAATTTTGACTTTGTTGACAAATTTGCGGAATGGGCGGCTGAACGTGGTCATGAAACCTCTTTACTATCGCAAATAGAATGTGTTTTATTATTAAATGAATTGTATCCACCAGGAAATCCATGTCTTTTTATAAAAAATAGTATTGCATATCAATTTCAAACATTAGATGATTTTCACAGATTACATAGTTTATTATCAGATAGAAAGTATCTAAAAAGATTGGCGACTGCGAATGATATTTTTGCTGCAGCTATTCAAGCAAGTATGGCATCCCCGAAGACGCAAAATAAAAACATCAGTAATACTGGTTTAGTAGTATCATTATTTAATCGTGAAGATTTGAAAAGCTTACCCAAATTTACCAATGAGTCTTATCAAAAAATCTTTAAATCTTTACAACAAAAAAATGCGGAACAAAGACAATTGGTTCAAATTCATAAAGAATCGATAAAAGAGTCGTTGAATCATTTACGTGAAGATTTTCCAAATTTCAGAGAGGTTGTTGACTTTATTGAAGAAGATTTAGCGCTCTATGGGCGTGGAGTTCACCAAGACATCGTCAAATTTGAACCCATTTTATTAGGAGGCGCGCCCGGTGTTGGTAAAACAGAATTTGCCCGTCGTGTCAGTGAATTATTCAACGTTCCTTTGACATTTACCGATATGAGTGCGTCGTCGTCACCCCGCGTGTTAGGAGGTGCGGATAGCACATGGAAAGACAGTAAACCTGGCATTATTTTTAACCAAATGCTGGAAGGTGATGTCGCCAATCCGATTATTTTCTTAGACGAAATTGATAAAGTGCCACGCGATAGAAATGATGGTTATGCCCTAACGTCCTTGTATTCTTTATTGGAGACATCGAGTAATAATGCTTTTAAAGATGAATTTTTCCCGTTACCTATCAATACAAAATACGTGAATTTTATAGCGGCGGGGAATGATATTCGTAAGATTCCAGAGCCGTTGTTAACCCGTTTTAATTATTTTGATATTCAAAAGCCAACGGGCAAACAATTGCGAAATATTGCCAAAAGTGTGATGAAAAGTTTATTGAGCAAAGTATTACCTGAAGGTCATGGTTTTTCTGGTGCGTTATCCGACGATATTTTAGATTTTATTGAACGTTCGGATATCAGTCCAAGAGAGATGTCGCGCATGTTTAAGCGCGGTTTTAAGAATGCATTAAAGGATGGTCGTGTGGAATTACATTTATCAGATGTTGAAAATTATTCGAATACTATGAATTTTTCATATTCGATGTGATATCGTATAACAAAGGACAAAAAATGGCTAGAAAAATACAACATGTAAGATATGAAAGCGAATATAAAAATGGTGAATTACATGGATTTAAATTTCCTCCAGAAGATTATATAAATATCAAAAAGAATCTTCAAAAACCATTAGAAAAACCACGAGATGATAAGTTGAAAAAAACAGCCGCAACAGGTATGGTTGTGTCATTTTTCAAACGCGATGATTTATCCACATTATCCGATTTTAAAAATGACAGTTTTCAAAAAATACTCAGAACACTGAGCCAGCCGTATTCGGACGAAAGAAAATTGGTTGCGGTGGAACCTTCGTATATTCAAAAAGAATTATCGAAATTACGAGATAATTTTCCAAATTTCAGTGAGGTTATCGATTTTGTGGAGGGTGAGTTAGCGCTCTATGGTCGTGGAGTCCACCAGAACGTTGTTAAGTTTGGACCCATTTTATTAGGGGGCGCGCCGGGTATCGGAAAAACTGAGTTTGCCCGTCAACTTAGTGAAATATTAGGTGTTCCTATGAGTTTTACCGATATGAGCGGTTCGTCATCACCCCGCATTTTGGGCGGTGCCGATAGCACATGGAAAGATAGTAAACCGGGCGTGGTCTTCAATCAGTTGTATGAAGGTGATGTCGCCAACCCAATATTTTTTTTAGATGAAATTGATAAAGTACCAGAGAATCGTGGTGATGGTTATGCCTTGACGGCGTTGTATGCTCTCTTAGAAAAGTCGAGTAATACGGGTTTCAAAGATGAGTTTTTCCCCTTACCTATTAACACGAAATATGTGAATTTTATAGCTGCAGGTAATGATATCAGTAAAATTCCAGAACCTATCCGCGACCGTTTCAATTATTTTGATGTACCTAAGCCTAAGGGTAGTCAATTAAAGAACATCGCTCAAAGTGTGATGCAGAGTCTATTACAGAAGGATTTTCCAGACGGGCATGGATTATCGTATGTTTTGTCCGATGATATATTAACCTACATTGCGGAATCGGATATCACGCCACGAAACATGAATAAAATGTTCAAGGAGGGTTTCAAACAAGCCTTAAAAGAAGGAAGAACCCACTTAACACTTTCAGATATCGAACACTTCAATGTAGAGACCACATTCAGTTATAAAATGTAAATAAAGCGCCAGTTGGCGCTTTATGCTGAAGTTGCGAAAATTATTAAAAATGCTGATAAATAGTAAATCCTAGAGCTAGTAGAATAAATGAAGGAGCTCCTATAACTATAGAGTAAAAGTCATCATTTCCATACGATGAGTAATATCCTCCCCAAGGGCTTGTCTTACAATGTGATGGGTCTGCCTTAAAATGTGCTGTTAAGCGGTGTATTATGTATCCTATTTGTATCACACCAATACCTTCCAAAAACAATATTAGTGATGTTTTATAGTCTTGATGAACGGTAAAACCACTATGGAACGGCACAAAAGCATCTTTGAAATAAAAGAGGGCTGCGAACCAAATAATGGCAAACACGACAAGTGCGATTTTTGAACGTAGTGATAGAGTCATAATGTCAATAGTATCTGATTTTTGATTGTCTTGTCAATAGAGCAAAAAAGCCCTTGCGGGCTTTTTCATTCTTTGTAAGATTTGAACCAGTATCCAATACCAAAGGACACCCCCAGCATGACAAGAATAAAGAATACGTCCATTAGTGTAATGTGGTGAGCTTGCATGAATCCGGCAACATCCGGACTCCAAGCGTGATAAAGGATATTACCAATCACCATTCCGATAAAGTAAGATGCAAGACGTTCCCATTTTTTCATGCCATATCTCCAACGAGTTAATAAGGTTATTATTACATTAAACATCAAAATATGTCAACCTAGACGATGTTTGTTTGCCATAAATATTTTTTGATCCATCCAGACACAACTCTCTTTTTTGTAGGTTCCCACTTGGCGAAGTAGAACCAGCACTTGACCTTCTTTTGGTTCTTTCATGTCATTGAAGAAAGCAAAAAAATCGTGCCACGGTGTAGACAGCATACGTTGAGCCACGCCATTGCGTTTGTAACATTGGGCAACCATGTATTTCCATGAGGTCAGGGCTTTGCTACCAATATCATCGAGGAATTGCAGGCGTTGGTAGCGTGGTTCATCCTGACGACAAGCGTTGCAACGATAATTTTTTTTGATCATACCATATTGAATGAGGCGGTCAACATTCACATGGTCAACCTGTCCACAATCGCACTGAATGGTATACACCGCTTTTTTGGAGCGGGTCGAGCGACGAGCGAGAACCTTAGCACGTCCGATTTTTTGTTTAAAAGGAAACGCACGGAGGGCGGGAAACGTCCGGCTCACATGGCTTTCTTTTTCGCAATGTTCACAGCAGAGAGCGTAGTTCGTTTTCACAGCATGACGGAGGCGTTTACCATAGGCTTCAAAAGACGTGCCACAATCGCAACGGACACGGAACATCTTCATTTTATTAACAGATTCAAGCGCGTGTGTGATGGTTACACAACCAATACGTTGCTCAATCTTAAAAGTGATTTTGTCGTTATTCAGCAAAGACATATCGAAGAAGTTCCAAGAAGTTATGGGTGTATTATAGCATAACAAAGAAAATAGTCAACACGTAAAGATAACCGGAGTGTGTTATACTAACAGCATGAAATACACATTTTTGAACAGAGATTATGAATTATTGGGTGAGGATATGACATCACCATCGGTCAAAATTTCGGATGGAAAGGGTAATGCCAGCATCTTAAATATTATTGATTTTTATCGATGGCAGTATAAAAACTGGCCGAAAATTTTTGGTGGGGTATACCGTCGGTGTGAGGTCATGGATGGATATTCTACAGATGATAAAAAAACGTTTCATAAAGGGATGGAGCTGCTATCCAATTTTGAGAGGGGGCATTTAAGTGATGATGACATTCCGGTAACGATCTATTATGAACCCGAAGAGCGTAGTTGGACGCACAGCATAGGTTTTACCATACGTATGAACATTGAAGGTATTTGTGAATCGAATCAATCCTCCGGTTCTTCTGGTGTAAAGTATTTTCATGAACAAAGTACAAGAAATGAGATGAGGAAATGGGATACAAAACTCTTAATATTAACAACCATGTATTACAATCTGTGGGAACCATCATGGGATGGTTCTAGTGGTTCGATAATGACGACCTTTAAAGCATTGGAACAACACCTGCATCAACATATTTATCATCCAGAACAATGTATCGACCTTGGAATATGGGAAATGAATATTATTCCGACGGAAATAAACAGCTGTAATCAGCCTTCAGAAGCGGTATTAATACTCTAATTACCTTTTTGTAAAAAAGGTCATAATCTTTTTTTGTTTGACGAACATGGGGAGTATCGCAGTATGGTGAATCATGTTTATTCCATGGAAAGAGCGTTCACGTTACAACGAAGACCCCTTGTTTTATACCAGTCAGACATTGCCTAAATTAGGGGCATGGGGCCGTTATTGGTATCAGAAGTGGCACGGTGCACGAGGATGGACAGTGGACGGCCATATGCTTGCGGCCTATGATATTGCCCATCATCATACGATTCAATCTTTTTCTGATACGAATAGTTTACCTTTATTTAAATCTACATGGGGATGTCATTATGTGATATTGTGCCAGCAATACACATTGTTTAAAAAATTGACACCAGAAATGTATGGCTTTGCGCAACGCAGTTTCATCAATTGGGTCAATCATCAAGATTATTATTGGCAATATGATATTCCACAATCTTATGAGGCGTTTAGTCACAGCATTATTTTATATGATTACTATTATGACAATGTAAAAGATTATATTGACCATTGGGAAATTCATCGCTGGAATATGGTGTTAGCGGGTAAACCGTCTATAACCTATGCCCGCGCAATACCAGACTCGTGGTGGGACATTGTATTATCTCCGGGGCTGTATGAAACAGAATTACCTCATGGTCTTTTGATTAAAAACTCTGTGATAGAAGAAAATGTTTTGAAATGGATGGAGTTTTTGATTCCGTTACATGGGCATGATAAAGTTTTTCACTTATTGAAAATATTGAATCAAAGAGAACCGATTAAAGAAATGAAAGAATTTTTTGAGAAAGTTTTAAACACAATCGGTTCGGAGTATTATCATTTGGAGTATGAATTACATGGGCCCATCAAATGGTTAAGAAGTAATACATGGTCAAACACGATGATTTCACAGGCTGATACGGAATGTGAATTGTTAATTTAAAAAAACCGCCTGCAGGCGGTTAATTTAATTTCTTTTTCATGATAAAGAGAATGGCACCAAGAGATAAACATTCGAGGGCATACAAAGCTTGATAGGATGAACCGATAAAAGCGTAATCTAAGAAAATCATTTTTCCTAAGAGAAGCCACATCCAGGCGTTCCATTGACCTTGTGAAAGAATGTAACGTAGGCGATATAAGAACACCAGCGTCCATAAAGACCATCCCCACGATTTCATGACATCCTGAATAAGCATGGTATCTATATGGTAAATAAATAACAAACTAAAAGCGATGCCCAGGATAAAATCCAGAACGGTTCCTCGTTGATAGAAGAGGACATACACGATGAGTAATGCGGCGAAGGCCATATGAACTGTGGTGTTATACATCGTAAATAAGAAGGCATATCCAACCCAAAGGCTCATCATATCCGGTAAAGAAATGGTGTATCCCTCATGATGTCGATAATAGATCCATGCAATAGCCACAACAAGCATCCATGGGAGATATTCCGGGAACCATAATGCAAGAGTAGTTAATATAAAGACAACGAGAGAGTGAGAAATGGTCCGTTGGTATCCATACATGAGTAAGGCAACCATTAAAGGATAAGACAAACCAAAGAAGTGATACAACGCGAAAACAAGCCCAGCGGATATGAGGGCATACCAGACGTGATACTGTTCTTTATCATGCGGATGGCCTGCCACCGTAAAGAGAGAAAAGAGTTGCATGTCTTTGGGTAACCATGCGACAAAAAAACACGATGCAATAATAAATTGTAAAGAGGCGATATCCAGCCATGCAAGTGTAGGATGAAAGACCTGCGATAAATGAAACAGAGCATACCCCATCCATCCGAGGGCAATAAAAGGTTTAATGGGTGACCATATAGCCGCAATTAAACAACTTAATCCGGTCATTTGAAGCATGAGCGCGAGCGGGGTGCCCATCCAATTCAAAATAATAAAAGATGTCAATATAAGCAAATAAACTATTCCAGTATGTCGTGCTAAGGGTCTATTATGTGAGCGAATAATAAAGACAACCAGAGGAATCAGGAGTGCGAAACACCATTCAATGGCTTGCGTTGTTGTAATCAGTGGTTGTGAGACGGACATAAGAGTGGCCGCGAAAACGGACAGCATACCGAGCACATAATATAAGCCTTCTTTCCAGTGTGAAAGGTGAATGCTGCTCATGAGCAATGCGAGACTTGCAATCATCGTCGTGAGATATAAGGTAGAAACATCATTACCCACAAAAAAAGCAAATGATAGACCCATGAGTATTTCAAAAAAGGTAAACAATGAAGTGTTAAAAGGTTTTTTAAAATGGTAGACCCATAAAGCAAAAGCCATCATCGAACTAATCGGTGGGAAATGGAAAAACAAGCTGATAATCGTACCAATCAGTCCTAATCCAATATAGCCATAGTGTTTCGACTCTGGCGGGTAATAGAGTAAAAATCCAATCACCCCAAGATGTGCCCATAGTCCGATATCTTGAACGGTATTAAATTGATGAGAGACGGCAGCAAATCCAGAAACGGCAATCACGCTGGCTGTCATATAGTGAACAGGATTCAAGCGGTCTTTCCACAAAAGTGCAGAGGAGAGTGCCAAAGTCACAAGATAACCACCCCAAGGGCTTGGATGATACCATCCTTGAGCAATCGCATATTGATAAATGGAAATGCCGCCGATACCCAAAAGAACAAGGGCCATCCATGTGCTGGTTTGATATTTTGGAATATGCTGTGTCAAGGAGTGCCACATGGTCGCAATCCATGAAGGCTGGTTTTCTGCCGAGGTTGTTTCATTGGGTGTCACAACAGGTACATAAGGCGGGGTATTATTTTTAAGGAGCTCGTCTGATGGATTGTGTTGTGACATATTTTTCAATTGTTGTTCGAGGTTTAAGACTTTAAAAGAAAGCCACAAACACCAAATCACCATGATGAGTATAAAAAAAATGTCCATATATTGTCATACCATAAAAAAAGATGGAAAACAATTCCATCTTAAAGTTTAGAAAGGTATTCGACTGTTAAATAATCAAATCTCGGAGAGAGTAATGCATGTTGTCGGTCCTGTGCATGTAAGATGTGAAGAATATTGACCAATTGTTGTTTTTCTGGTGACAATTGTGAGTATTGGTGTAAAGAAGGCTGCGCACGATTCTTACTAGCTTTAGCAAACGCAGATTTCAGATGTTCCACATCGGAGGCCGTAATAGAAATAGTATTGCTTAATAATTGTTTCCATTGATTTAAAACGTCTTCATCTGTTAAACCGTGCTGTTTTTTATACTGCGTAAAAGCGGTATCGCGATCGGCGACAGGTAAGGTATGCCACTGCAATAAATGACTCATGATAATACTCCTTAAATGTAGTATAATACAAATTCAAGGAAAATTATGAAAACATTATATATTATTGATTTAGATGATACGTTATTTGACCTTTCTCACCGGGAACATATTTTAGAAAAAGAATTTAATACATCAGGTGAAAAATGGAGTGCGTTTTTTGAGGCGTGTGATGGAGACAAGGCGATTGACTGTATGGTTAAGGCGGTTCAATGTATCCCACAAGATGAGAATACCAAGGTTGTTTTTTTAACGGGCAGGTCGAACATTGGTCAAGTTCGAGCGAAAACACAAAAACAATTAAAGGATAACGGTTTAAGTGGGCCTTTGTTTTTACGACCAGCGGGTAGTTTCATGAAAAGTGGTGCGTTCAAACGAAAAGTATTTGACAAACATTTTGCGGGTAAGTTTGATAAAGTGATTGTTGTCGATGATGACGTGAATGTTATTGACGCATTCAAAGATATTGCTGAATGTCTTTTAGTCAATACGGATAATCATGAAGAAACGGCATTAGCGTTGCATGCAATGTTACCCGTCTCTTCCGTAGATATGACCTTTTAAGAATTTTGTGAAAGTAAAAAGCTATCAAGCCGCCGAATGTTTCCGGCGGTTTTTTGACGAATGAGGTCTAAACAATGTCGATGCATGGATTGTTCTCCTTGCATCCAAAATTGAACATAATAGCCTTGATAAAAATTATCATGTGGTTGCAGTACACGTCCCTGTTGATAGTGCGTGTAATTACACTCGGGTAACGTGTGGGTTAATGTTACCGCTTTTTGTAATTCACGTGCATCCATATGTTGAAGCGTGAGAAGGGATTCTGCAGCATAAACCGACGATGATGAAACAAGCGCTAAGAGGAACAAGATTCGCATAATGGCATAGTATTTCGAATGTTATCAATAAAGTCAAGCATAAGCGACGCATGGGGGAAATTGTGGTCTTCCTCTATGCGTGGAATAGGACGAAGGGATTCGCATAAACAATGTCCATTAATAGACGCGCGTAAGACGGCGATATAATGACGATAAACCCAGTTTGAAACTGGGTATTTTAACATTCCATTATGAAGATAGGCACATTCAAATTCTTGTAAAAATTGTTCTGTTAAATATGTCATAAAAGTATTATGACATAAGAATCATCAAAATTCAATCTGAATACATCAAATATGAAGGGTTTCTTCATCTAGACTACCTGCGCATTGATGTGGCTCAATATTGAGTTTATCGAGTTGTATATCAGGCCAGGTGAGAAGTGGTAATTGTGTAAGAGGTCCATTTTTAGGTAAAGATTCATTGGGGACGGAACCTAAAAGAGCCGCAGTTTGCATCTGATTATGATGTAAGGCATTCACTTTATAGAGGGTATCTCCAATGGGTGTATTAATGTTGTTGCTATAGTATTTTGCTAAACTTTCGACTAAAAATTTACGTTCACTAATATAATAAAAGAGAGCGACTTCCATAATAGGCGCTAAACCAACATTGGCATAGGGATGGCACATTTGAAAATGCGTGGTGTGATAGGCCCGATCTGCTAAATCACGAACATGTTCAATAGCAATGGTCTCATCAGCATCTCCAGTCATGCAATATTGCCAGGTTGTTAATGGTAAGTTTTTCATACCTGAGAGCATTTTATAAATAAGCGGTTTAATAGATTCATCATAATCGTGATACACACATTCATAATAAATATCAGAAACAGTTTTTGGGGTTAGTTGCGTAAAGAGTTCTTCCCATTGTTGAGGGGTATAGTTATCATATTTCACAAAATCCATAAAAGGTATAGATTTCAAGTGTGTTAAATGATGGACCATTTCAGACAATGGAGAGTAATCACCGAGTTGTTGGTGTAGCCATGCGTAATGTTTGGTTTCTAAGGCATCTTGAATGGAGCGGCCCATGGACATGGTGCTTAATTCACAATTTTTTAAAGTAAGTGCAATATATTGAGTAGGGTAGCTAGCATTTAAAAAATGTTCGATAATTTCTTTATTATCTCTTTTATAATAAGAATCTTTCATTTCTGTGAAGTATTGTTTAATCACCCTCTCTGCCCACGGTGCGCTGTGTTGAAGCTTAGCGATCCATAGGGGCGATAATGAAGGGTTTTTCGCCATATTATTCAAAGCAGATTCAATAAAGACGTCCCGTAGGAGAGGGTCGCTTTCAAGGCGTTTCCAGAGGTTGTTTAACACGCTGATAGGGGTGTATTCGGTAACATTGTTTTTGATATCCTGTTCGGTAATGAAGTGCATATTCTATCCTTTATGGTATAATCATATCATGTTTCATGATTATAATTTAAATCAAATTTATGTAATGAGTGTGAAGAACCCAAATCCCTATCGCAAAGAACCTTATGAAAATTTTTTATGTGAGGTGATCAAACGATGGGACATGTTAGAACATTCTCAAAAAAGACTTGTAGAAGAGACAACGCGCCAGAAATACGCATCTGCAGAACCTTTGTGGATTCAACTATGTTCCTTGTGTGGTATCAAAACAGAGGAATTAGAAGAATGGTTTTTGGATTTTATCCTGGAAACAAAGGATATCTATTTTATTAGTCATACATTAGATACATCGGATAGTGGTGTAAAAAAAGTATTCATTGATAAAATCATTGATAATGTAAAAGATGTTTTTCAGGGGGGGAAAAATTGCATTATATTGAGTGAAAATGAAGAACTTCAATTGGCTATTTTGTGTAATAAAAAAGCATTAAGGTATATACAACAAGATTCCATACTTCAACACTTTTTAAAGGGATTGGATCTTAATCATGGATGGGATCGTATTCCTGAAAGTCATTATCCAATGATTGCACAGATTCCTTTGAGCAACATACATAAAAGTCGCCCATCGGTTACACGTTGGTTATCGGTTCAAAAAAAATTAACAACAAGTATTGTATTTGCATTATTAACCTTAGAAAAAAACGGTGATATTTCGCGTTTGCCATGGTATGACGATTATTGTAAAGTGCGTGCCATTCAAGAAGTGACGGGTTGTTCTGTTTCTGAGGCCATAGAGTCGATGATGTTGAATGATGCATCTCTCTCAGAGGAAGTATTAATATTATGAGGAATAAAGAAGAAATTCTTGCGTGGTGTGCGCGTATAGAGAAAGAATACCCACCACAAATGTGGCCGCATTTAGCGAAATTACATAGAGTTGAATCGGATTATGATCTTGAGCTTGGGGATTTTCCCGTATGGTATACCTGTGTTCACGGTGTTCGCCCAAAAGAAAACCAAAAACAGGAATGGGATAGTTGGTTATTCATGTCAGCCATGAAGCGCATCGTGGAACAAAATATGTCGGCGAGCATAGTCTTAAATACCATGACATGTGCCTTTTGTGGATACTATGAAAAGTATCAAACCTTACCAGAGGTCGTAACGGAGTGGGAAGAGTGGCCTAATCTTGTTATAGGTATGGAACTATTCGATAGAGAACATGGAAGTAATACGAGTACATGGGGTTCTGAACATAATCTGTACCGCCAAGAGATTAAAGATGAAAAAAATAAATGTGAGATATTAAAACTTTTATATACAGATTTAAGAGAAATACCGTGGTATACGCTTCGAGATGCGATAAAAAATGAAGATGAAAAATTGGAAAATGTGAACGAAGAATCGTTAATCATCCATTAATGAAAATATGATATTATAAAATATGAATCTTTATACACAATTATGTACTCGGTTACCTACGCTTAAAAATTATCTCATAGATGATACCGATGAAAAAACTTTACGTTCTCTTCAAGATTATCTTTTTACATTAGATTCCACCATTTCTATTTTGAGTGTTGTTGAGGATCTGATGCCTCCAGGTTTTATTAAAGTTTGGGAATTTCCAAGAGCTTCAAGAAGTATGGTATGTAATGTATATTCATTATATCGTAATGTCTTACAAGGTAAAAAAAGCACATTCAATACCACATTTTCAATAGATTATACCGAATATGATGCATACTCTGACATTCTTAATGGTTTATTCAATAAACCTGATCGACGTGTTAAACGTCGACCCTTGAGTGGAGGGAAGGTTGTAGGACATCATAAAACGTGGAAAATTTATGATAAGGAAAGCATAGAATATGTTATAAACACGTGCGTTCGTGTTCATTATGAACAGTGGAAAAAAGCAACAACCGATGAACGTGTAATTCTTGATATAGAAAATGTAATATTTAACCATATTTTGTATAAGTTACCAGAACAGATAAGGTTAGAAGCTATAGCTTTTATGGAAAAATTATACGAGGATGATTTGTCCAAAATGCAAGATGCGTTATCTTGTTCCGTTCAAGAACTATTGTCAGAAGTCAAACTTGTTTTGGATAGAAAGATTTTTGGAAATGAATCTTTATTAAAAAGTAGAATAGCAGAAAGGTCAGAAGATAATATACCCGAACGTCCAATGTCTGACCATGTCCACTGGGATGCTTCCAGCAAAAGAGATATGTTAAAAGCGATATTAAATTCAGGTAAAACCCATGAAAGTTATTTGATGTTTATTATTAAAGAACTGAGTTTAACACCGCAAGCATGTGACTTTTTAAGAAATTATACCATGCATAGAAAAGCTTTTAAGAACGATGATGTTAATATGATTTTTCAAGCATTAACAGAACCTATCAACAATTCTAAGGCATCTAACATTATAGAAAAGGCATTAGAAATTGGTGTTTTTCAGACATTAGATACATGTTTTATAGATGTTCTCAAATACAAATTTGGTTTAGACAACGGATTATCAAATGAGCAAAAAATGGTCGTGGATATGGTCTTTGATACGCAACATTCAAGCACGCTATATCTCTTAGGACAGTGTAATGTTCATAAAAAAATGTTAAATTCAGACGTGTATTTGGATACAGAAGAAGAATCGTTAATAATCAATTAAAAAACCACCCGTTTGGGTGGTTTTTTCTATCTAACGTCGAGATTAACCCAGACGATCACGCACTTCTTTATTCATCGCTTGGAGAGCGGCGCAGGCCTTCTCTTCATCCATGCCGAGCTGAACACGCTCGTTGGTGTAACGATGCTGGGCGTAGAAGCCGAAGCGTTTGGTGCCGTTGAATTCCCAGACATTAAAGCGTTCTGCTTTAGTCCAGTCGGTTGCAAATACTTCACCATTTTCGTCAACGTGGGAGAAAGATAGTTGGGCCATGTTATGAGTTCCTTATGTAAGTGATGTTCACCATTTGGCACATCGGTGTTCATCGGGTTAGTGAGATAATAATAACAAAAACCCGCTGAGCTGTCAACGGGTTTTATAAGATTTTTTTATTTATCGTTCAGAAGGTGGAATCCAAATTGGACGTACTCGATACGATTGTCGGATAATATATCCTATCATGACGGTAAGATAATACATGAGAGGAAGTAGGCTTCCGGGAATGCCGAAGATACGCCAACTTGAGTCAGTACATTCGCCGTGTCCACTAAAGAGGTTGTGGAGGACTTCCAGTGGGTTTAGGGTTTCAAGCCAGAAACTGAGACCGGGCCCGCACAGAGAGCTTGGAGGTGGGAATATTTGAATCCAGGCGTGATAGAGACTGATACCCGCCCCAAGTAGTAGTAGCGCCCCCAATGCATAGGTAAGCCCTTTCCATGGACGCCATGCGTAGAGAAGGAGCAGCGCGCTTACCAGTAGAATAAGTAGGCGCCCCACGATGCAGAGGGGGCATGGTTCAAAACCTAAAAACTCTTGACTAAAATAAGCGTATGCTACGCTCGAAAATCCCAAAAGGCTCAATCCAATATACGTTAAACGATCATGTTTTTGTAAAAGAGTATTCATAAAAATAGGATATCACACTAGATTATGAATGCAATAGATAGTAGACTCATGATATGACAAAAGAACAAAGTGCCTTTTTAGCATTATGCAATGAGATTATGGAAAATTATTCACGTGACGAGTGGGCGACCGAATGGTATCATCGCGTACGAAACACTGTCTGGCCTTATGGTGTGACACCCAACATTACATGGAATTTGCCGACATGGGTGTATCTTGTCAAAGGTGGAAATTTATCCATTCGAAGTCTAGGACAGTTACGAAAACGCCCGGATTACACATTGGAAAAAAACATTCGGGAGTTATTTGATACCCTCAATGGTGATATTATCACACCGGGGATATCAGCGCTATCTCCGTTAAATGATATTTATTTTTTTGCTCGAAAAATAATGTCAGAAAGCGGTCATATTCCGAAAATTGTGTTAGATTCACAGTCAGGAGAGCGACTTCAAAATATACTGGTGTATCTCGATGCACACCGTCAATACATTTTTTATGTACAAGACGATAACATTGAAGATTTTAAAACATATCTACCAAACTATGAGAACCGTTTAAAACATGTAGAAAATGTAGTGATGCTTGCCGGTGGGATTGAAGCTAAAAAATGGAGTGAGTTAAAAACCATTTTTCAGGCACCGTTTGACGACCGACAAGTCTCTGAAATACCTCTGATTTTATAAGAATTAACGACACAAAATCTTTTGTGTCGTAGGTTCACGGCCACATGTTACGTGGTATTTTTGATGGAGATCAAAACGTTGGATAGTCATGGGATAGCTCCGTAAATGAGACAGTGTTTTATATTAACATACAGCGTTAATATTGTCAATTTTAAATACAAGCAGAATCACGTCTCAAAAGATATGGGAGGTCTTTGTGACCTCCCATCATCGTACATCAGATATTACAGGCTGGCAATCAAAGCAGCTTGGCTACGAGCGCGAATCTCTTGGAACGATGGGTTGTCCACAAAAGTGCCGTTGTTGTAGACTTCAATCAGGGCTTCACGGCCAAGGTCAGTGCGACCCTGAACGCCCGAACTGTAAACGCCTTGGTCATTGATATACAGCATTTGACGACCGCGTTTGCTACGTTTGCCACTGTCAGTGATTGGGTCTTTGAAAACGTCGAACCATTCACCATTGATGTTGACAGCCGAGCATTTCATGGCCATTTTTTGGGTATCACGGTTCACGCCTTGCAGCAGTGCACCACCCATGCCGAATGCGATGTTGTCAATGCTGAAACCTTTGTTCATCAGATTGTCACAGATGGCTTGAATGGTATCAAGGTTGATGCCATCGCCTTGAATGATGCGAACATTATTCAAAACTTTGTAACCTTTTTTGTTGACGGTAACGCCAAATTTAGCAGCCAGAAGTTCAGCAATCATGCCGACAATAGTCACAGGATCACCACTGTCAGGACGAACCACCAGTGTTGCACCAGATTCTTGAATCATGGTGCGCAGTTTTTCACCGCCCCACAGATTTTCGGTAGCATTGAATACGTCGTAGCTGTCGCTTACACAAGCCACAATCGAACCCGGTTTTGCAAATTGTTTCAGCATGTTTTCGTAAGCGTCGGCTTCACGGTCACGACCCCAACTGGTAATGGTGCTGTGTTCAGATGCAGGGATGCTGTAACCGGCCATGTTTTCGCCGTAGAAACGACGTGCGCCAATCAGAGCAGCCACAGTGTCCGTGCCCATGAAGTTGGTCAGGTGAGCCATACCACCAAACATAGCGCTTTCGTTGGAGCTCACACCGCGTGCGCCAAAATCGTGCAGTTTGAACGGGATTTGACCATCCGGATCATCCGACGTTGCCAGAAGGGCTTTGTAGATAATCTGTTTAGCGTGCCAGCTCAGGGTAGCAACAGTAATCGGATACCATACACGCAGAATCAGGGTTTCCAGATATTGACCGAGCGAGAAAAGGCTCACACGTTCATCGGTGCTTTCAATGACGGCCAGTACATTATGGGTAGGAATCACGGAACCTTCGGGTGCTGCCAGAATGCGAAGCGGTGGCATACCGTTGTATTCACGCACGATGGTTTCAAAGGCGTTACGGTCGAACGGTTCACCGTGGGCGGCATACAGTTCAGCGGCTTCTTGAACATCGTCCATAGTGATAGGTTTGAAACCGGCTTTCAGAATAGCACTCAGGCCAAACATAACGGTTTTATCGAATTTACCACCACGGGATTCAATGTAAGCACTCATACCACGGGTGCCTTCGGGGAATTGCAGGAAATGGGAAGTTTTGTAGCTGTCAGTGTTAAGCAGCCAAGAAATAGTGCTGGTACTCATAATGTAATCTCCATAGATTGTTGATAGTCACCCTCCGAAGAGTGGTGGACCCGTTCATGAAGGTGGTGTCTTTACCTTATGTATTAATGATATACCTATTGTCAGCGAGTGTCAAGCGCTTTGTGGAATGAAATAGCAAGATGTAATGGTTTCATCGCGTCGATCGTCGATAAACAATGAATAGCCACGGGTAATGAGCGCATCCATCAGGCGCGGATTAATGATGTCATGCACCATGATGGGAACACCTAGCGCTTCCAAATGGGTGAGAAGCATGGAAAAGCGACGTTGGCTGCGATATTGTTCTTTGTAGACTATATTACGAATGCCAAGAAAGCGTTTATGACAACCATACACGGTTCTATCCAGTGGTTGAATCAGGAGTTCATCAAAAACGCCTTGTTCATCGGCAATCATAAGATACGATCCTGTATCAATTTCTTGATGTAGGATAGCCATAATATCGTGTTCATCACGAACAAATGGTGTGTTCATTACTTACTTTCAATGTCAAATTCAGCGCGAGCGTCGGGAGCAGCGTTGATGAAGGCTTGTTTATAGGCTTCTTCGGCTTTTTGTTGTGCACGATGCACGTTATCCCACCATTCTTCTTGTTCAGCATCCGTCCATTCATAAAAGCCTTTAGGTGTCATTACTTCTACGGAAATATACGATTTCATGATGTTCTCCAAAACAAGAAGAAGTATACCATACAAGAAGGATAATTATCAAGGAGAATATGTGGTATACTCCTAATATGAAATCTCTAAATTATCATTTAAAGCAACTCATGGAGTTGAGTGATCATCCCATTGATACATTAACGTTAAGCAATATAGATGAGTGGTTGGTGCAACTTTGTTTATGTAACCGTGAAGATATTGCCAAACATGTATATGATAATGAATCCACCATTCGAAGGTATGCAGAATTATTGGATAGATGGATTCTGAAAAATGAGCTTGAACATCCTAAATTGTCCCCCCTGTTGAAAGTAATTAACAATCAAATACATCAAAATGAGAGCTTAGATGACATAGCTGTTACAAGTTTACCTTTAGCTTTTTTTAGAATGTGTTTTAAATCGGAAGTGCAACATAATTCAAAATCGTTAGTGTATAAGATTCACAGAGTCATGCGGTGTAGTCATGAAGACCAAATTCAGGATCGCATGGAATATCTACTACAACTTCGTTACGAAGAGCGTATGGAGTTAGTATTATATGCAGATTTGTTAGGTAATAATGCAGACTTTTTATTGCCCAGTTATGCCTCGATAGAACCGCTTTATCTTAAGGATATGGTATCGTTAAGTGGGGCGACATATAATTGTCCAGTGACCATAAGAACCGAGGATTTACCTTATGTTTCGGATAATTTATATCAAAAATTTTATAATTTAACATTCGAAAACGAAGAAGATATTTTGAAGATTCCACCTTCGGAAGAATATATCCTTCAACAACTTAGTGTAGGATTAAAGGATGTTATGATATTGGCACGTGTGATTCGTCAAAACGCACCCTATATGAGTCGTTCTGCCATGTCAGTATTGGAAACGCATTTTTTACGGCGCATGTCAGGGGCGTTATGGAAGCGAGATGACCTATGGCGTACAGCATTTCCATGGTTTGATAAAATTAACCAGCGTCAACCTTTAAGTAAAGAGGATAAAGTGCATAAAAAAGCGTTATGTTCCTATATTCGAAAAACCTTTAAAGAAGATATGGAAATAGCGAAAAAATTAGGTTTGATGGATGATAAGGGAGATCGAGAGGTTTTGGCTTATTATGATGGAATTGCAAGCCCAGTATGTGAAACCTCTCTTATGATGTAAGGATAATGATGCAAATAACTATTGAACTCAATAAAATGACGCCAGAAATGGCGTTACCAGATTCGTGGGACACCAAAGATTATTATCGATATATACTATTAGTATGTATGAATCCAGAATTTGATTCATGGATTATGAATCATATTCCAGAATCTGAAATTCTACCATTTGTATTAGAATTAGACACTTTTTTGGACTTAAACAAGCGAAATAATGAACCAAATATGGGGTTTTTAAGAGCAATGTTTAAACGCTTAAGCGTTAAAAGTATGAATCAAATTCAAAAAATGTCGGTGTTAGAACAGTTGAATTATGCAGGCAAAAAAACAAACGTAAGCGCCTATGAAACTGTGGAATATTATAAAGAATTAATTAAAAAAATAAGCACAGTTGAAGAATGTTGTCTATGTATAGAATGTTTGGGTAAAAAACAGTATAAATTAATACTGCCCATTTTAGAGCAACATATGATAAAGAATTTCAAAGTAGAAGATTATTTTGAAATATTTCGGTTAGATAAAACATGGGAACACGTTAAAAGAATCATGGTTTATGAGATGAGAAATGTTTTTGATGCTATGAATAAAAAAGGGTTTTCTGCAAAGGATGTTTTAGACGGTCATATAGAAGGTTCGGGTTATCACTTTAATATTGTTGATACATTACCTTTGGATAAAGTATGGAATAAAAAAATAAGTTACTACGGACAGCAAAGTTTAGTGACATTGAACGATATGAATCTGTTACGTAATGCGCGATATCACAAAAGCAAAAGAGAGATTAGTTCATGGATGGGAGGTAAAAATCCATTAATTTTTTATAAAGAACAAGCGATAAAACATGGATTCATTGATGAGTTTTATTGTTTTATGTTGAATGAGGGCGATGCGTTATTTCAACAAGAAGAAAGTTACACATGGGATCATAGTCGAGAATGTCTTAAATCTACCGTCGTGAAATACATGATAAAAAATCAAGCCAGTGTGGCTTCATGGCATCCGAATATTCAAGCGGTCATCGAAGGTAAACCGATTGATCCAAGTATAACAATGACACCACGTTTGGCAGGGGTATTAAATGAATACATCAAAGAAAGCCATCCATCGGCGAAGTCGGTTATTCAGCTACTAGGTTTGAAAACCAAACATGTATACCTACAGTGGTGGAACAGTCAGTTTGAACATCAGCCACATCAAGAAATAGAATTAAATTTTTAAGGAAAAAATATGTATATACCTAATATTGCATTGCTGTACCCCGATATTCGTCTTCCCCAGAGTTTTGAGGAGAAATATGCTACAGCGTATGTGCTACAAAGCATGGTGAATAAAGATATCTTAGAATGGATAAAGAATATTATTACATCAGAACAAAAAATGATCATCATTCGCAGCATTAATAATTTATTAGAATATAATAATGATGAATATGATACGGGGGCACATTTCAAACTAACAAGGCTTAAAGAAGAAGTGGTCACAGCATTCTTTAACGGAATTAAAAATTTAACGGTTGCGGATCAATTATATAAAATTGCGGAATTAAACCTGGGCGATTATCACTTTGCAGACCTCATTCCTTTATTAAAAACACCAGAAGATTATAACAATTTTATATATGCGGTTGTCGCAAATGATGCGACGCACCATACATATAATATCGTTAAAGATTATAAGAAAGTGTGTCAACCGAGTGATTTAAAAAAACTGTTAACCCGTCCAGACATTGATAATCATACACGTTTGAATATTTACTGTAATTTAAGTAGTGATTTAAAAAAGTTCATGAAAAAAGAAGTGTTTACTATAGATGAAATTTTTAAATACTTTGATTGCATCAATCTATCAGAATTGACAATTCAAGGAAGTATCAATATTGTCACGTATGTAACAACATCGAAGTTCCATGAAAAACGTTTTTATGGTGGTGATTTTTTATGTTTGGACAGTCTAGATAACTTGCGCACATTGTTAAAACAAAAAATAACATCCAATATTGAAAGTAATATTACCAATGTTACAGGTAATATGATGAGGTTTTATGAAAGTCAGGCGAAAAAAAATGGTTTTTTAGGTGATTTTTACCAATTTATGTTACTGGAAGGTGATGCCTTTAAAAATAAAGAATTATGGGACAAATCAGTTGTATGTTTAAGAGAAAATATTGCGGCCTATATTGCCAAACATCCGAAAGAAGCGCGTACTTGGCATCCAATCATCGCTGCAATTCTAGACGATACTGAATGTAACGAAGATACATCGGCGTACCCCCGGTTGGAATCTGTGATGGATTCTTATTTAAAAGAGTATGTTAAGATAGATGCATCCAATGTCAAAACATTGAATAAACTTCTAGGCATGAAATCGAAGAATATTCACTTAACCGAATGGAAACAACGAAACAATAAAACCTATCACCAAGAAATTGAAATTACATTATGAAAAAAACGATCACCATCCATTTAGACGTCCTCAAAAAATGGGTTGTCCCGCGCGAATGGGACAATCTAACCGAAGAGGACGTCCATGATTACCTTATGACAAGTATTTTGTATCCAGAGACAGTACCTCATCCAAGGGAATTTTTATCCACATGCTCCGTATCGGTCTTATTTGCATTAAAAAAGGCTATGGATAAAATATCAGATGTACCAGAAAAAATACTCAGATATGCCAATTATTATATTGTTCAAAAATCGACCATTGAACAACTGTTGTTTTTCATTCAAAATAACATCGTCACCAGTGCTATGTTTGCGCAACATAGCCTTAAAGAACGAGATGCCTTATTGGCATCAACACAAAAAGCGAGTGATATGCTAGCGTTAGTTCCCGTGCTTTATGATGCTCCAGCGGAGTTATCCTTTAAAAAAAGTCATCCGAATCATTTAGAGCATGTGAAAAAATATTGTGAATGGGAAGGTGTGAAAAAAACGGCGGCATTTTTAACCGAAAACTTTCGAAAAAATATCGTGAGTGAATGGTTAAAAACACAACCGCAACAACAATGGACACTAGAGGAATGCCTTCAAGAACCACGATTAATGCATCATGCGGAAGTTGTAGAAAAAATTTCATTGAAAAAAGCCTTTTTGCAACAAATGAAAACGCCACAAGCTGTTTGGGATAATATCAATCTTCATAAATGGATTGAACCTGTGAGATCGATACAAGACATTGAATTTTTGCTTTCTCTACAGGCAAAACATAAATCAGTATGCAATATTAATGTTATCACTTTTTTACGATACCAAGCCGCAGAAAATAATTTTTCCAAAGAGTTGGATTTTTGGTTATTGCAACATGGACACCAATTAGGTGTGGCAGTCAATTCAGATTGGTTGCATCCCTATATGAAAGATGATGATTTTACCGAAAGAATGCCAGAGGCTTTTCAACGGGTAAAAGATGGTTTGACTATAAAATTACCAGAAAAAAGGTATGTATCCATTCTCAATTTATGGATAAAAAAATGCCATCCTCAATGGAAAGAGTCCGTTGAACTGTATAAAATGTTAAAGTCTGATAAAAAATTAGATATTTTTGATGTCTATAATACCGTTATTGCAGGGCAGAAAACAATCTCGGTAGAAGAAACGAACTTGATAATATAAAAAAAGCCCTTGCGGGCTTTTTTTTATTTCAGAAGAGCTGCGAGTTCGTCGCGTTTAGCTTTTGCAGACGCCATCACTGCATCCAATTGTTCGATTTCCCGTTGAACATCCGCACGTTTTTGCTCGCTCTCATTGCTGGGAGCCGAAGCAACAGGAGGCTGAATGGTCACATTCACAGCGTGGGTTTTACCAGAGGTGTAATTGTTGGAAATGACATTGTCGGTCATATACACATAATGTCTAGAGTCTGCATCAAAAATTTTGCTCATGTAAACCTTTTGACCAAACTTGGTAGTCCCCACGAATACCGGGTTGTCCAGACTAGCCTGATTTTTGGCACGACCTTCTTGGGATTCCATTGATGGGCCACAACCAGCAAGCACCACAGACAGAGCAACGATAGAGGCAATTTTCAGAAAAGTAGTTTTGAACATGATAGTGTCCTTGTTAAAGTGTAAGATAATTATAACTCAGTAACGTGTATGTGTCTATAAGTATCAAAAGATACGCCACCGAAATCGGTGGCGTATGTGGTTATTTTTTCACAAAATAACCGAAGATTTCAGTGTGGTCTTCAAAGAGTTCACCTTTCATCTTGTTGTCAACATACGAAATAGGGAACCATTCAGCTTCAACCACATCATTCTCTTCGGTAGCCGAAACATTTTCCACGACAGTCAGTTTCGGCAGATGGGTATGTGGCAAATCAATGTGATAAGCATAGCTGTACACACGGCCACGTTCAGCACGTTCTGGGTCGTCAAAAAGACGGGCGTCTTGAATATTGCTACGCAAAATTGGTTTGGCAATATCAATGCCGGTTTCTTCCACCAATTCACGCAGCATGGCATCCACGGTACGTTCACGTTTACCTACATGCCCCCCCGGAAGTGCCCACAAACCTTTACCGGGTGCTTTTTTACGGCGAACCAGCAAAATGTGGTTTTGGCACGTTACCACGGCATCGACGGCCATAAACGATGGGTCATAAGGAACACCAACATAGCGGGTATCTTTTTTGTATTGTTCGTTGTAGAGATACTCTTCACGCAGGTCTTTAAACGCCGCCATATGACGGAAGGCTTTCAGAAAACTGATAACCGCTGGTGGGCAAACATCATTCATTGCGATGGTGAAACCATCCATCGAGGCATCATCCGGTGTCATTTCATAGAGTGCATTACGAATATCAGTCGCATTCAGACCCTTACGCAGATTTTTGATTTCAATGTTTGTCCATTGGGGGAACATTTTCAGGTAGTAGCTGGAAGCATCTTTGCTGTGGCCAATGAGGGCTACGGAATCTTTGTTGCTCACGTATTTATACGCAGTCGATTGCACTTCTTGCACCCACGCAGCATCATCGTAACGATGGTCGTTCAGGGGTTCAATAATCACACGGCTTTTCTCTTCTGCTGTCAGGATGCTTTCCCAAAGCATTTTACGTTCGGTGAAACTCAGCGGGTTTTTGGGAGCACGCGAACGGTTGGCACCACCGATCAGAAGGAGAACTTTATCGCCAGCGTCGAGGGCTTTGTGCAGAATATCGACGTGTGCATTGTGAGGGACTTGAAAACGGCCAATAAAGACCACGAGTTTATGAGTAGACATAGGTTTGGTTCCTTTTCGATAAATCGCTAGACTGTTTCTAACGTAAAAACAGTATACCACGCTGTTTCACAGAATGCAAGGTGTTTTGTGATATCATAAGAGTATGATACTGATGACAAATGAACAAAAAAAGCTTTTCAATACCATTTTTAAAAATGAAGATTTACCTGCAAACTATGATGGTTCAGCGTATGATTATCGTGACGATCTGAGCTTTTTAAAAGATGTGCCCTTATCACAGTGTGATGTAAGTTTATGGCTAGAAAGTTTTCCAGAGTATGATCCCAATCATTATATTTTGTTACACCATGCATGCAATGAGGCGACACCTATACAAGAAGTAATGGAAACATGGGCACGTTTAGTAATGACAAATATGCATGGACGGCGCCCAGCCGAATTGGAAGTATCATCCAGAGATCAGATGTTACATTATGCGAAATTATACGCCTACATGTTGGTGTATATGTCAGAATCTCGACGTTCTGACAGTTATGCCTTTATGAGTGGTTTTTTATCAGCGAATATACAAAAACGAGATGCATTTTTGTCAGGTCTTTATCCCTTATTTGTGGCGAATCCCTCATGTTATGTTCCCTTGTTGAAACCTCTTGTGACAACCGTTAAAGGAGCATTCAATGTCCAGCTATTCTATCCAGAACATGTAAATTCTTTGGAATGGGATATATTACTGGATGTATGTTCCTTAAATGCGTTAGATAACGCCTGGAAATATCTATCGAAGCAGAATATCTTGAACGAAGAACAAGAATGGAAAATGGTATGTATGTTAATATCCTTTTTAACATTGAAAGAGGGTCAATCTGTCATTGATGAAAGTCCGCGTTTTTCGGTCATGCTCAATATGTATATGAATGTGATAAAAGAGATCTGTGAGTGCGGTGTTCAAGAAGTTATCTATGATAATTTGCTGGGGTTATACGAAACAATCACAAAGCCAGAGGTCCATGAAGAAATAGGTTTAATAATGTGAGAAGGATTGACAACAGTCATAAGTATTTGATATAAAAGATATAAGACAACGCAGCGAACGTTGTCTTATTGAGTAGAGATAGACTTTCGAAGGGTTTTTTCTCTTTATATATACATATTAACATATGATATCTCTATTCTGTCAAGTATAAACGCAAATTTTTTTAAAGAGATATCACAATGATAAATCAAAAAAACCACCCGTTTGGGTGGTTTTTTCTATCTAACGTCGAGATTAACCCAGACGATCACGCACTTCTTTATTCATCGCTTGGAGAGCGGCGCAGGCCTTCTCTTCATCCATGCCGAGCTGAACACGCTCGTTGGTGTAACGATGTTGGGCGTAGAAGCCGAAGCGTTTGGTGCCGTTGAATTCCCAGACATTGAAGCGTTCTGCCTTAGTCCAGTCGGTGGTGAATACTTCGCCGTTTTCGTCGATGTGGGTTTGGGTCAGTTGAGCCATGATGTATTTCCTTATATAAACGATGAAGGGGGTTAGTTGTCTTCATCGGGTCAGTGAGATAATAATACCAAATACCCAGAATGAAGTCAAGCGTGTTGTAGAGATTTTTTACATTTTTATGTGAGTGCGTAAGCGACAATACTAAGAGAGAGCTAACCTAAAGTTGGTGATTCTTGATGGTATCGTGGGCATGTTAGATGGGGGAAGAAAAGGGAGGAGGAGGTTAGCGAGAATGAAAAACGCGCCGTAGTGGCGCGTTTGAATCTTACAGCATAATCATTTACTCCAAAGTGAGTCCGGCTCCGCCAAAATCTGATTGTTGAAAATGAACGCGTCGGCCATTGAATTTTTCAGCAATAATGTTGCGTGTAAAGGACACAGATTCCAATTGCGACATGTCACATGGCATGGACGACCATTCATCAAATGTGTTATCGCAAGCGCTATGAATAGAAACATATACACATGAGAACATGTCATCAAAAATGCTGTTCATGTGGTCTTTAAGACCATGATGGGAATAATAGATTTCGCCATCGTGTTCAATTTTCAAAAAATGGCCATGTTCATCACGAACAAGTTGTGCAATGTCTTTGGCGTCCATGTTCGATTCCTTGAAAGATTGAATAGTGCTAGTTTACATCATTGATAGAAAGATGTCAAAAGGAAGGTTCATTAACCTGTTGGTATTCTTGTCCGACCAGGCTTTCAAAAACGGCTAACGGTCTTTTTTTGCCAGCGTCGGTTCTGATGTGGGTCATACCATTGAAGGTATAAAACGCCATGGCGTGAAAGTTGTCTACTGTTGTTTTAAGGCGTATTGGTGTTGGAACGCAAGAGAACAGCGCCTTCCCAATTCCTTGTTTGTGATAATTTTTATCGACGGCCAATTCATGTAAGGTATTCCAACCATCGCGTCTTTTATGAAAATGAACAAAACCTCCATTCTGGAGGTTTTTTCGGTCAATCAAAGGACTTCAATATCACCCCATTCTGACCATGCCATACTAATACGAGTACCATTATGTCTTTCAAGAATAAGATTACCGACATCAATAGAGAGACGATTATCATCGATAATGGTAACATTTATTATTTCATTTTTGAGTGAAAGATGTTTGAGCGTATAAGGATTATTCGAGTGAATGGCTATATATACGCGGGAAAAAATATCACCAAAAATGTTATTAAAATACGCCGTTATGCCACGATGGGCATAATAAACGTCACTACCTTCGGTAATGGTCAGAAAATGTCCATGTTCATCACGAACAAGTTGTGCAATATCTTTGGCGTCCATGTTCTATTCCTTGAAGAGTTTTTTCGAAATCAAATAACCTGAAGAGCACCCCATTCCGACCATATCATCGAAATACGCGTACCATCATGGCGTTCTGCAATAACATTGGCGGAATCAAGCGAAATATGTGTGTCAGATAGAACTGTAGGACAGTATAAATCATCATGAATATGAACATACACACGCGCAAAGATACCACTAAAAATCTTATTCATGGCGTCAGTAATTTCGGTATGGGCATAGTAAACGTAATGGCCATGGGTAATCGTCAGAAAATTACCGTGTGCATCACGTACAAAATCGTTGATTTCCATGTTTGATTCCTTGAAAGATTGTGACAAAAAACTCCCTAGAGGAGTTCGACATCAAATGACCTGAATATCACCCCATTCCGACCATGTCATCGAAATACGAGTGCCATCATGCCGTTCTGCAATAAGATTGCCGGGATCGATCGAAATATGCGTGTCGGATATAACTGTAGGGGAAATATCTTGATTTTTTAATGAAAAGTTCTCATCAAGGAAATAATCACTATGAATATGGACATACACACGCGCAAAGATATCACAAAACATGTTGTTCATAGTATCTGTCATAGCGGTATGGGCATAGTACACATAATGGTCATGGGTAATCGTCAAAAAATTACCCTGTTCATCACGTGCAAGCTGAGCAAAGTCTTTGGCGTCCATGTTCGATTCCTTGAAAGATTGAATACAGTAATTATACCCATGCAAAGGCGAAGTGTCAATACAAAAAAACCTCCATACCGGAGGTTTTTTTCCTATTTGAGAGAATATCGTGCCATCGCCATAGCGCCATGCAGTGTAGACGCTGCACCACAGAATCGCGCCTTATGGGTAAAAATGAAGTCAGGGATGTGGAGTTCATCGAACACTTGTTGCGATGTTTTACCCACAAAATCCGCGTGTAGCGATTGGCGATGTTGGAAACTGAAATTTTCAACGGGAACGGTATCCACGTTATACACAGTGACACCATCTTTGTCGGATGGACTAATCACAAATTGCACATCTGGATAGTGTTCAATGACGGTTTCGTGCCATGCCGTTTTGACTTTCAGTTCCATGATGGTGCCATTATCATGCAGGATATGATTGTCACGAACATCCGATGCGGCTTTAACACGATTGTAGATGTTGTAAATCATACCTTCCATGAAGGTGGCAAGAATGTCCATAGCTTTGGCAAAACGAAAATCTTGAGGGTTATCACCCACGACAAGATGGTCATAACGCGACGAAGGGATACCGACCCATTCATTATTCAATCCAGAAACAAAACTGATAATATCGGTCGTGTTGAGTGGATTCAAACGGATACCGTTATCGTTCGCATCGGCAATTTGCACAAAATCCTGATGAAAGGTGTTGTAGACCTTTTCAAGATAGACAGTATCCATGCCTGCCTTCTGAAACACAAAATTCAGATACTCCATGCCATAATGCAGATAAACGAGACCACAACTGCTAAATGGAATCGGGGTGTCATTACGCATGGATGATACGTTGAAGGATGTTTGATGATGGTCATAACGACGTGCGTCATGGTCGTAGACCATACCCACGTCAAAGACATAACTATCCTCGGTGAGGTGTTCTTCCACAGAACGAGTACGAATCAGTTGTTCGGCATGGGTCACATGGTACAGCATGACAGCCGAAGCTACATCATCGAGGTGAAATTTGCCGGAATGGGTAATCAAAGTAGTCATAAACGTATTATACCTTTCTTAAACAGAGGCGTCAACACTGTGAAGATCGATTTGCTCAAAGCCATCATCGGTAGTGTAATTGATATACCGGATGCCATACTGAATCAAAGCCGCCATACAGGCATCACATGGGCGCGCCATTCCCTGATGACCGCCCTTTTTGGAGCGGTAAATGTAAATAGACGCGCCCGCCAAAATGCTAGGGTGATGGTGGCGTAGCGCGTGACGGATGGCATCCATTTCAGCGTGGATGTAATGCTGAATTTTGGCATCATCTACGGCGTAAGCCAATACACGATATTCATTAAATCGACGTTGTAGGGTGTGGGTTTTTTCTTGATTGCAGCCGGTGCTCACCAAATTGCCGTTTTGGGTAATAACAGCGGCCAAGGGGTATTGAGGATAGGGGTTACTTTCCGCACGGCGTTTGGCCATGTTAAAAAAGCGGAAATCTTTAGCCGTAAAATACATGGGTTCCTTGGATGAAAAATAATAGTTAACATTATGCCTCATTTAGAAAAAAGTGTCAATATTTTTATAATGTTATAAAAAGCAAAAACCGCCCGAAGGCGGTTATGTTATTTAGGCATTTGCATAAGCATTTGATTGTTGGTGCCGGTAACTTGTGGCATTTTACCATCCCATTTTTCAATCCATTTCATTTGGAGGTAACTATCACCACCGGTTGCTTTGATGGCTTCAGCCTGAATGCGAATGGCTTCGGCTTGGGCACGAGCTTGAACGATTTTGGCGTCACTTTCTACTTTAATACGTTCAAGGTCGTTTTTAGCCTTGAGGGCATTTTGTTCGGCAATTTGTTTGTCTTCAATCGCTTGGCGGTATTTTGGATCATATTCAAAGTTAGTCATTTGAATATCTTCAAGAACAATATTATAAGGTGCCAATTTACCTTTCAAAAGAACACGAATTTGCTCACGAATAACCTCTCGTTTCAGTAGCAGTTGTTCAGAACTGTATTGTGCCGTAATAGCTTTCAAAGACTCTTGAATACGTGGTTCAATAATTTTATTATCAAGGTCATTCAAACCTACTTTGGAATACATAAAACCAAGTTTGTCAGAACCTAGATGGTAGTTGCTACTCACAGAGGTGTAAACCACTTGTTGATCTTTAGTGCCTGCTTGGGTGCGTTCTTGGGCTGTTTTTTGCGAACGCATATCAACTTTAATGATTTCATCCATGAAAGGCGCTTTCATGTGCAAGCCTTCACCTTGAATGCTATTCACGCTACCAAAACGCAAAACAATGGCGCTTTCACCACTGTCTACTTTATAAAATGTGCTGTTAAGAAGAATCAGGCCTGCAATGCCGATACCAACAGTTTTAAGAGATTTTACTGCTAACGAGGTATTAATATTATATTTTTCCATTATATTTCCTTAGCGTATATATAACGGAAAAAATATGGGGATGCAAGCATCCCCATAAAATTATACCATTAGTGTGGTAAAACGCCGACAACTTCACCCCATGTGTACGGTTTGACACCGTTGAGGGTAAGAATAAACCCAGTAGGGATGTCAGGGTCGCGAGCAGATGTACAATAACCATCGGTCATATACAAAATAGCATCGGGTTTCAGTTTTTTAGCCAACGGGAAGAAAATGTGTTCACCGTTACCACCACCACCGCCCAAGCGTTTGGGATTGTTGTTCAAATCAGAGAAATCATAAATTGCACTAATCTGATCGCCAATTTCAATGACTTTAATGCGGCTCATACCTTTAATTTGGTTAAGTTGTGCCATAAAACTTTTGAACATGTTGGTGTTAATACTACCGCTTACGTCCACACCGACAAGGATGTTCAAGTCCAGAACATTTTTGCGTTCCATTTCCACAACGGCGGCCATATTTTTGGCACTCATAGCTTTCATTTTCTTCTGCTGAATAACATTCAGGAAGCCAGACAAATTCGTGTAGGGACGGTTGTTCATGAGAACTCCTAAAATTGATAAGATATTGTACCAAAAATAGTTGTATGTGTCAAGAGAAATGGGCCTCTCGGCCCATTGTGAAGGTTAAAGATGTAGAGTTGGCGTTACACTATTAGTGAAGGCTTTTTGAATCGCCTCGGCCAGATTGTCAATAAAAGGCACATAAATATGGTTCGGTAGCACCGCATGGTCAACCGATTGTCCAAGAGAGATGAGGCGCACTTTATTTTTAGCCATTTCTGCCACAGCATCGCGTAAATCGGAATCCAAAATAGCAGGATCAGCATCAAACATGAAGGGCTTACCATCACCAATTAGGAACATCATTTTTTCTTTAGCACCGTGTTTTTTCAAACGTTTGTAAGCTTCACGAACAGCTTCATTGTCAGCATTTTCATGGCTGGTCATGGTGATATGCTTCAAATTAACGACTTCTTTAGCTTTGAAGTTTTTAATCACATTCATTTGAAGGCTGCAACTCTTCCGGTTAAAAGGTAAATCACTCGGTTGTTTATCAATCAATTCAGGCTGCAATGGTGCCGAATGGGTGATGATTTCATGTTCAATATTACATTCAGTGAGGGCGTCACTAAGCATCATCACCATAGCTTGAATGTATTCTTCGGCATCCGCGCCCCAAGACGCCAAACTACCACTGACATCAACAAGAATAGATGCGGCCATTTTATTGGTTGGGCGTTTTACTGTATCTTCATAAAAATCTTCACCTTTATTGGCAGCCAATTTCCAGATGGAGCGTGCATCCAAATCACCTTCTTCGCGGCCACTACGGAATTTGTTTTTGAAACTCGGTTTCAAATATTGCTTCAAGGCTTCCGTAACTTTTTTGCTCAAAGCGGTGTAAGTTTTACGTTTTTGGCGAAGGTAATGCGCATCGCCTTGATTGACGTTAACGATAGCGTCGTAATCTTTACGCCAAACAGAATGTTTCACTTTGGAATGTAACCCTTGAGTTTCTTGGGCTTCCATATCGCCACTCTCATTATGGCTAAAATGTCCTGAAGTATCGGTACCGATAACGTCTTTGAAGAGAACGTGCGGATCGATTTCATTAACGCCATTCATAAATTTGGAAATCAAAACTTCTGCGTTACGAGTACCACGACCACCTCCGCGACCATTAATAACACTTTCGCCGGATTGTTCGGTTGCTTGTTGGTCAAATTCGCGTTGCAGGTCATTAGCGGTATCCCAACCTTCGATTTCTTCAAAACGAGGAACCAGATTAACATCCACGCCTTCTTTATCCATGCGTTCTTGAAATTGAGCTGCATTGTTGAAGGCTTCTTTACCCATAGCCTGCGATTGTTCTTTAAAGGCAGTACGTTCTACTTTACGTTCATCCTTGGAGCTTTGAATTTTACTGTACACATCTGGAGAATGTAGGTAATCGCTCGCTTCCTTGAATTTATTGGCAGCTTCGGCCAATTGTTCACTCTTCAAACCGGAACGTGCAGCACGAGCCATTAATCGTTCCATGCTATTGTGGTGTTGGTGTTGCGCTTGTTTCAAAGACTGTTCCAAGGCTTGCTTCTCGTTTTGTGCCTTGCGTAGTTTATCACCCAGCTTAGAACTTTGAACACGACCATCCACTTCAGCTTTTTTAGCTTCGAGGTTGTCTTTCATCTGTTGTTTACGAGAGGCGATATTAGATAGTTCGTCTTGAATCTCTTGCGCACGTTGACGCATTTTTTCAATATCGTTTTGAATACTATTTTTGAGACGATCAAGACGCTCTTGACGCGATTCAATTTTTTTGCCAACAGACTCCATTTTACGTTCGGCCCCAGCAATCGATTTAGGCGGTGTATATGCGCTTGCGGTTTCAGGATTGGGTGCACCATTGGACAGTGTTTGCTGCATAGAATTCAGCACATGTTCAATATGTTGTGCAACTTGCTCAGGGGTCATGGTTGGTGCATCAGAGGTATGCTCTCCATTACCGTTGTTGTTTTGCCCGTTGCTTTGTTGTGCGCCATTACCAGAAGGTTGACCATCACTACCGCCACCTTGCGAAGCGGATGCTCCCGTATTGGAAGGGTCGCCCATATTGGACATTCCCTCACTACCACCTTGAGCACCTTGAGCACCTTGAGCACCTTGAGCACCTTGAGCACCTTGAGCACCTTGAGCACCTTGAGCACCT
>JAOVYT010051664.1:0-42050 GCA_025674515.1 Trogloglanis pattersoni | reverse complement strand
CAGATGCGAAGTGCCACGAAGCAAAAGTTTTACCAAATTCCTTTTGGTAAACTTTTGAATCTGATTGAGAGTAAAGCAGCGTTGTATGGTATTAAGGTGACGTGGATTAACGAAGCGTATACAAGTAAAACAAGCAGCATCAGCGCGGATGTTCGCGCTGTGCAAAAAAAATCTCCTAAAACAATAACACCTAATGATTTAAACGGTAATCGTGGTGTGAAAAAAGCGGGAGATATGAATAATCCTTTGGGTCGTGGTTTATTTCGTGACTCTGGGATTAATAAAGTGTTGAATGCGGATCTCAATGCGGCCTGTAATCACATTAAAGTGGCGTTTGGGATTTGTGTTCAAGAGTTGAGTAGTATGTTATGGAAGTGGTGTAATCCGATTAAAATCAAAAGTAATCATGAGTTTGACACGATGTTGAGAAACATCTGTCCAATAGTGACTATACGGAGGACTAAGAAGTTTAGTCTCCAACACGTTGAAAATAAAAATGAATAGGTTTGACGACTATTTCATTAACGGTCGTGGATATCGTATGAGAAGAAATAACATTACGCTCACTGCGTAAAGCACCTTGAACATTATTGGGGATGTATTGTAGACTTTGTGTTTCTGTACTTTGACGTTCCAGGGTTAAAGAAACGGATACCTTGGCTTCTGGATACATAGCATGCAATAATTGCTGTATTCTCTCGGTGTAATAAAATTCACGTTCTTTTTGTGCACGATAATATACAACATTATACTCCTCACCTTCATTCACAAAGGCGTCACCATCCAGAATGGTAACGGATTCTTTCGGTATCAATAAACTATGGGCCACAAACGATTGTACACCTTCCTTCACCGCACTGGTTAACACATAACCTGCCGATAAATGCAACATGACCGTGGCGTTTCCATCGCGTTTCTGCGCAATAAAAACACTTTCCTGCCCCTCGATTATACACCAGAACAGCACGTTCAATGCCTTTAATGTGCGTTAAACTTTCCTCTATACTTTTCTTCAAAGCATCTGTCGCAAAGACCTGCTCTTTGAAGGCACTCGCACCCAAATTAAGACGTGCAAACCTCTCCCACGCTGACGACTCGTCTGAGGCGGCATAGAGGGTTTGCGAGAAGAAAAGGCTGATAATTAAGAGTGAACGCATGTACTCACATAACGTTCAATACGTAATTCATCTGCTACCGAAGGTTTTTCTCTACCACTGTCTTTAACGCCCCAAAAGTAGGCATATAACACAGGGTCAAGATGCCATGCATCTGGCAAATTCCATTCTCCTTCTTGGAATTCATACATCATATGTTTCAATCGATGGCCCCAATAGAGCATGCATAGAATCATGAGGAGGAACAATGGTGATGCAATGTTGAATATTTGGACACCATATGCATAAAAAAGGCCAAGAGCAACAAGGGAACCTACGAGCATTGTCAGCATAAAAATCAGCATGTATTGTTCATAACGTTTCTCTTTATGACGTAAGGCTAATAGTTCTGTTTTTGTAAGAGGTTTTATCATCTCTCTATTTTAAGAGATATTATTCTCATTTGTCAATAAGACCTTGTTTTTCTTTGATTTGTCTTGTATAATGCTCGGATGCAACTATCAGAACCCACTATTCTTTTTAATAAAAAACTTTCGCATAACTCCCAAGGACGGGATTATTTTGTCGGAGATGTTCATGGACATCTTGATTTACTTGAAGCCCACATGCGTCGGGTAGGTTTTAATGGCTCCTATGACCGTTTATTTCTCGTAGGCGATTTGATTGATCGTGGTCCATTCTCTCAAGATACCCTTGATTTACTTCAGGAGCCCTATGTGCACGCAGTTATGGGCAATCATGAATGGATGTATGTTCACGCCGCACATCTTGTACAACATTTATTAAATTCCGGTACTTTTGAGGCATGGAATGCGCGTGAAGACAAATGGGCCGATTTTGGCTATATGGGAACAGCCGATGCCACTTGGTTTCAACAGGATGTGGATAACGGATGTTTTGAACGTATTGAACATAATGTGAAACTTATATGTGATGCAACATCTTTTCTGTTGAGTTTCCCGGATGAACAGATGCATATGACCCATACGCATTTGCCATGGCAAACCACTGTTATTATGGAGCAATCTCCAGATTTGCGTATTAGTATTTTGACACAGCAAATGCAAAACATGATTTTTAGTTTTCAACTAGGTAAAAATTATGAGATGATACAAAAAATGCCTGAATCTTTTTCCGCTTTTTATGATAAAGAATGGACCACGGTTGTCGGGCATTTTGGCGTTAAAGACATCACCTTTTTTGATAATCATGTTATGATGGATACTGGATATCATCAAAAAGATGTTGGATTTTGCAGTTTAGAGGATATTCGTCACCTTAAGGAACAACAACATGGAAAAATATATAGCCATCTTAACCTCGGAAATTAATAACATTATTCATGTGGAAGGACGTCTCAATAGAGAACGTTATTTTACCATTGCAATTGCCTGCTTTCTCATCAATGTCCTGTTATCGTTATTGGGCATGATGTTACCGTTTATCGCTTTTGTTACCATTTTGGTTTCCTTTGTGTGTTTCGTTTGGACGATTACGGCAACCGTTCGTCGGTTGCATGATACCAATCGTAGTGGATGGTGGACTTTATGTGCTATTATCCCTATTGTAGGTTTTGTATTGCCTTGGATTTTCACGTTACTCCCTGGTGATACCGGCATGAACCGTTATGGTTAAGCCACATGTTCATAGGCACTTATGCTTTATGGGCACTTTTTATTAAGGACTTTTAAGATTACTACTCGCGCTACTTTTCAACACAGGATCAATCGTCAAATTCGGTTTCCTCAATTACGTCTTATCGATCAACATGGTCAACAAATGGGTGTTGTTGACTTACACAAAGCTCTCTCCATGGCAGAAGAAGCTGAATTAGATCTTGTTGAAATTTCACCCAATGCTCAACCACCTGTTGTAAAAATTATGGACTACGGTAAATTTTGCTACGAACAAAGCAAAAAAGCAAACGCAGCCAAAAAAGCATCTAAAGCCGCAGAAATTAAAGAAATGCAATTTCGTGTCCGTATTGACGATGCTGATTATCAAACCAAAGTTCGAGCTATCTCTAAATTTTTAGAGGAGGGACATAAAGTTAAAGTACGTATTCGCTTTAGTGGTCGAGAAATTGCTTTCAAAAATCAAGGTATGGAATTGTTGGAACGTGTTGGAAACGACATCGCACAACATGGTACCGTAGAACAAAGTGCCAAATTAGAAGGCCGTATCCTACACCTTCTTTTGGCACCTAAAAAGAAAAATCATTAACAATTGACTTTTTTACGTATGGTGTAAAACATTCGTTTTACACCATCTTTTTCATTATCAGAGTATTGTGCTTTGTTTAATAGTGTGGTGTACTCTTTTTCTTTCCATGTTTGTTGACACGTCAACACACTATTCATCCAGGCTAATAAGTAAATGTTACTATCTTTTTGCGTGATTCCCCATTGTAATATATCTTTGCCGATACGCATATCATCTTTGGTCGCATTTCCACTAAAAATCAAAAAAGATAAAGATTTGAAACGTTCATAATCATTGATTGTTTTATCACTGACACTATCTCTGAAACTGTTAATTTGTGCTGTATCGTAGGCATACGCACTTTGCAACATCATTAAAAAAACCATACAATATTTCATTAAAATATCATACGGTTCTTACGCTTCTCTGTCAATTTTTATTTCTTAAAGCCAAAACGCACGTTACCCCAGTGACGATTCTTTACATAGATAGGCACATCGATTTCATATAAAATTTCGCCGGTATCTCGCATATACGTTTGCAACAATAACGCATCGGTGTTCTGGGCCGCTTTTAAGCCGGTAGGATCATTAAAAATGCGCTTGTTACGACTCCGCATTAAATTGTGGGCAGGGTCTCTATTCTGAGGCTCACTGAACCAAGAATTGTGTGTCGGTGCATATCCAGTATGGGTCACCGCTAAACAAAAGACGCCATTGACCGATTGCTTCACCGCGTTATCAATCAACGGCTGAATGACACCTTCAAACCACGCTCGATAACTCACTTCATATTGAATAGGATTCGTTCCCTCTAAAAGACGTAGGTCTGTATCCCAGATATTGTGCTCTGTCTGTGTTAATATGTTTTCAATGGTAGAGGATAGGCTCTTAATAATCAACGCATTGGTATCCACCAAACCTTCCCCTAACACAAAATTAGCCACCACACCTTGTACTTTTTCTGTAGAACGATTGAGTTCTGCGCTTACCTCTTTCGTATGGCCAACATAATGTTCGACTTGCTCACTTAAACTATGAATTTCCTCAATGTTTTTTTGAACAGCTGTGTTTGCATCAGCAAAATCAGTCATGAGGGAACGCACATGTTCTAAGGCTGCTTGCGTTTCATTTGCATTGTGAATCATGACATCAAAATGATTTCGTGTCGTCTCAATAACCTTTTTGGTTTCTTCAACATCTGAACAGGCTTGTTCAGTGCTGGATTGAGTGAGCGCCACAACACGTGTCATTTGGTGTACATCATTATCAATATCTTTGGTGGCTGTTTTAACTCTGTCAGCTAATTTACGCACTTCATCGGCTACCACCGCAAAACCACGACCTTGTTCACCCGCACGGGCCGCCTCAATGGCCGCATTCAACGCTAATAAATTCGTTTGATCACTAATTTGTTGAATGAGCGTTGTTAAGTCTTGAATCCTTTTGGCACTTTTGGACACTTCCTCAATGTTACCCTCACACTGTAAAATCCCTTGCAAAATTTTTTCAACACGTATCATCACACTGTTGAGTTCTTCACTTGCTGTTTCTGCTGAACGTAGTGTTTTTTGACTGATAGAACTCACCTCATCCACATCTTTTGCAACATTGGTTGCCCCAAAAGTGCACATTTGACTGCTTTGCTGGGCTTCTATCGCTAAACTTTTTTGCTTGGCAGATTTCTCCGCCGTTGTCGTCAACGTTTTATGGGTCTGAACACCCCCATGGGCAATATCTAACGCTAAATCTCGAACTTCACTAATGATGTTTTTCATCGTAGACTGAAACGCATTATACGCTAAGCTCAAATCCCGTAATTCATCATAGCTCATAACGGGAAGTGGATGCGATAAATCTGCAGTGCCCGCACCGATATGCGTAAATATATCGGTGACATGCTTGATAGGTCTCACAATTAAGTAACGAAGATATAAAAACCATAAACTCGTCAATACCACATGAAAAATAAAACCCGCCCAGACCCATAGCATTATTTCATCTACAGTCTGTGACGGGAGTACTTGCGATAACTTCCATTGTAATAAAGCACATCCAGCCCCTAACCACCCATCAAGAAGCAATACACTACTTAGTTTTTTAGTTAAACTATTGAAAAACTTTTTTTCAATACATCGATAGATGGTAAGAAATGCTGACATAATGGTCCTTTACTTCTTATTTTTTACCACATTTTTTTGCATTTACAATCTTAAAGAACGCATTTTTAGTTTCTTTTTTCTCTTTAGTCGTCAGTGTTTTGTCACTATCCACCAGTTTGTAAATTTGTGATAGCGATTGTTTGGCTTCATTTTGGGCTTTACACTGACGCTCGAAAGCGAGAATTCCATACGCATGAGCACGTACCACATCTGGCGTTTCTTGCAAAGACAACACATGAGTTGCTAACTCTACCAAACGTTTTTCCTCGTGTTCATTTTGGCCGATTTGACCCTGGAAATACATCGGAACCGAACTCATTAAAATATTGAAGGCCATATCATTCGGTAAATCACTTGCCTTGGCTTTACCTAAATCCATTTCTGATTTTTGCACTTCTGCCGCTGGTGCCGATGCGGTTTGTGCCATCACTGAAGTTGAAAAAATACTTAAACCCATCATTACCATCACTAAACTTTTTTTCATGCGAATTTTTCCTTTAAAATCTTATAGTAAGAGAGACCGCGCATATTGTCAAGATGTGATGAGCACAAAAAAAACACGCTAGAAAGCGTGTTTATATCATTTTTTCTATCGCAAAAAACATGATACCGGAAAGAATAAATGTCCAGCTAAAATGGAAAAACCACAACCACCAACGATAACCTGCACGTTTATCTTGCGCTGGCATTCTCCACAAAGCAAATACGAATGGCCATACTAACGACACGCCATAGCCTACCTTTTCTGGAAGGGAATATACCCACAATTGGCTCAATCCTTTAATGAGAGGTAGGCTAAAAACAAAAGCGAATGGCACCAAAATCCATGTTGCAAAAATCACGCCCGGAAGAAGAAACGCCCATAAAGCCCACGCAAGCCAACGACCTTTCCGGTCTCCCCACTTCATAACAATGTCCTGATGCCAATCACGAAGGGCCGGATAATTTCCCCAAAGTGCATACAATGTGAATAAACAACCCATGCCTTTTAACCACATATTTAACATCGCATCATCATTCACCATTAAGCATCCAATGAGAATGACTATCCATGTAATCAATACTTGAACGCTTCCTTTTTCAAACAGTTTCATTCTTTTCCTTTTAAAATATGTTTGACACAATCATGAATCGTTTTCGGATTCTGATTGATGTCGTATAACGTTAATTGACATTTGGTATCATAAAATTGACGCATCGTCTTATCCACATCCGAAACTTTGGATTCCGATACGTTATGACCTGCCTCAATCACATCGTTACGATGCAACCAAAGGTAGATGTTATCAAACGATTTGTTCCATTCCAATATTTTTTCGCTGACTTTCACACGATCCGCGATATTATTTTTCTCGGTCACATTGTAATAATCACATTGAACTAAAGAACCTTCCGTTACAATATATTCAACTTTACCGTCCAATGCTTTGAATAAACGATATTGTTCTTCCGCAATATCATATTGATTGCGCAGTTTATCTTGACGATTTAACCACATGTAGGTTCGTCCCATCGATGGTATATGCTCTACCTTTTTACCTAATAATTTAAGATGAAACATAATACCAGAAACCGCCAGACCTTTATTGCACCCTGGACCACCCAAAACATTAATGATTTTAGTGGCATAGAGTTTTATACCATTATCACCTGCAAATTGACCTGTAGCATGAACTGACATAGTCTTCTCCTTATCTCTTATTATACGGAGCATTACTCGATAAATCAATGTCTAAACACGTTGACATTTAACTTTTAAACGCGTATGATACACAAAAGAACAAAGGAACAATAATGACTTTTTTTGAACAACTTTCCGAACATGATGACCGTCGCTATTTTGCGTGGCTCTTCCCAACCATTGATACGAACCATCTCAAAACAAAACCTATTGGGTATGTCTGGCTAGAACATGCACATATGCGTCAGGTGGTGGAACAAACCTATCCCGATATTATTGAAAAAATCGCATCTGAAGGGCTGGGGTTTTTAGGTCAAGACTTGACCTATTCGCAACGTCATGCCGAAGCTGTGGCAGAACGTTTCCCATCGGATATTCGACCTCAGGTGTTACGTGCTTGTGAACGTCGTCAGGATTCTAAAGCCTATCACTACGCCATTGCATGGTTGACCTCTCTTGGCCAAGATGTAACCTACTTAACTCAAGAATGGCATCAAGAATGTCCTCTGGCTGTGTAAAAAAAGAACCACCTTGCGGTGGTTCTTTAATGATTGCCATGACAGCAATCCTGAAAGGAGGAGAAACAAAAAATCAACTTTATAAATACATTATATAATACTCTATCCTATTTGCAAGTGTTTGCTATAAAATAATTTTTTCTTCTAATAAACTGTTTGGTACAAAGAATTGTTCTTTACTGGCGGTTATGAGCGCCATAATATCTTCTTTGCTAACGTCTTTATTCTCCCACGATAACCACGGTGCATGACCTTTCCAACTGTGAAAATCCACCATATGAATTTTAATGAAGGATGCCCATCTTTCGATGTGGTTAGTTTGTGCTACATATTCTAAACTGACGATCTGCGGATGCTTTACAAAAAGATATGCACGAAGATGGCCATTCGCTTTGAATATCAATTCCTCTAAACTGATGGGTGGAACTTTAGGTATATCTCGTTTGAGAATGGTTTTCAAAGTGTCGGTTAATGGGATGAGATCCCACGCATAATCTAAACCAGCATGTGTTTTTAATGCCTCAATAATATCGTCGAACGATACATCTTCGGGCAATATTTCACCATTCGCAAGGATATGGTATAGGTCATCTTTATCTATCATGACATATGATAGCACATTTTTTTTGCGTGAGGGCTTGACATCTTTTTATATTGGGTGTATTATTGTTTCATGACTCACCCAATAGAGTTCGCTCTATGTGTGAATCACAAAGTCAGATTGTATCCTTTATAAATACATAGTATTTTATAAAAAAATTATCAAAATCCTCTTTGGATCTTTTCCTGTCTGCAGAAAAGTTTTTATAGAAATTATATTGAACATAATTTCCTATTTTAGTAGTTTTGTTTGTTGTTGTGTCTATTCATTTACATACCATGTAAAATGTATATAAATTTACAATGTACAATTTTATAATGTATATGAATAATTATCAAAATCCTCTTTGGATCTTTTCAACAGAAAAGTTTATTACGTATACTTATATATAGTTAAAAGTATTACGCCTTGTATGAGAGTCTAGGACGCTAGACTCTCATTTACATTTATGCTATACTATCATTATGATATATACTGGTATTGGTTCTCGCGAAACCCCACTTTTCTTTATTGCGTGGATGATTCAAATGGCAAAACATCTACGTGAACATTATAATGCCCACTGTTACAGTGGATGCGCCCCTGGCGCTGACAGCGCCTTTGAATTAGGAGCGCGCGCACAAGGCACGTATTTTATCCCCTACGCCAAAGCCTTTAATCGACACGAGCGTCATGGTCATCCCGTACTTGGAACCATTCCGAACACCTCGTATTACATTCCTACCAAGGGTGTTGTGTTTGACAAAGCTACCGAAATTATTCGTCAACATTATCATGGTTATAAACCTTTTGATGCATTAAAATTTGCAGCACAAGGGTTGCATCGTCGCAATGTGTATCAAATTTTAGGGCCAGATTTAGCAAAACCCACACAATTTGTCATCTGCTACACACCGGATGGTGCCACCTGTCTTAACGAATTCACCCCTAAATCGGGTGGCACACGCACTGCCATACGGATTGCTGAATTACATAATATTCCCGTTTTTAATATTCAACGGGATGCTCATCGTGTCCCGTTGGAACAACGCTTTGACGTGCCATCCAATTTTCATGCAATGGTCGCCACCACAGAACAATGGCTGCTTCAACATAAAGATGCGTACGAAACCCTTTTTCCACATGTGTATGCTTCTCAAGCAAAACCTAATATACAGCAGGAATCTTTAGAATTTTAATAACAGACGTGTTGACACTAATTTTGATTGATGTATAATGACATCTATCAACTGATTTATACAAGGAAAACATTATGACTACTCAAACTACCGTTACTACCGCTCCCGTTGTTTACAAAAACCCCGTGAATGTTGGCGTTGCCATCGTTCCTGTCGTCGATGATGAAGGTCGACTGATTGGTGCTGTTGGCTGCCGTCGCAACATTCAACCGTTCATTGGTGGCGTCGCCATGCCGGGTGGCTTCCAAAATGAAATGCGTACAGTTCGACAAACCGTCCATTCGGAAGTCCAAGAAGAAATTGGTATCGAACATTTTGAACTCGATAAATTCCAATGGGTTGATGAGCGCATGACCGATAAAAACCGTAATCTGGTATTCTTCGAATACACCGGCGTCCCCCTGTCGGTTCAAGACGTCGCTGATTACAATGCTAAACTGCAAGAACGTCGTGCGTATGATGAAGCTCTGCTGGCTCGTCAACAACTCGGTGAAATTCTGAATGAAGAAGAACTCGCATTCCTGGAAAACGCGGCAAGCACCTGCCGTGAAAACCAAGAAATCCTGGTCCTGACGCCCGATATGACCCTGTGTTTCAACCTGCATGAAGAAGTGCTGGCACAATGGTTCGCTAAATTCGGTCTGTACCGTAGTGCCACTACAGAACCTTCCGTGTAATACAGAAAGCTCCTGTGAAAGGAGCTTTTTTCTTGTTGACATTAATAACATATTCATGTAATATTACCTTTTACATGTAAGGACAACGCAATGTCTGAAAAAGCACAAAATTGGCATGAATGGAGTTTCATGGGGGGATCTGGGGGTCTAGCTTCTTTCTTTTGGGCCATTCTTTGGGTCTTTACGGGACAAAGCATTACAATGATTGCTGGCGCGGTTATCACTGGCATTGTATTAGGCATTTTCGGCTATTTCTGTTACAAAAAATATCTTTTTTATAAGGAAACCACATGAAGATTCGCATTCCTCGTAGTTCCACCGATCGATGTAGGAGGAACACTTATGTTACACTTACACATCGATTTTGGTTTTGGTATTAAAATTTTCGCGTTTGAATCTTTTGAATCACTTTACAGATACATTCGCGGACAAATGGGATACCGTTTTTACCATACGGAAAACTCCATTCGTCTGATAGACCGATGGTATCACGTGACAGGTAGGTTTAATTTTAGATTGTATGTTACGCATGACCATGACAGCGAACGGCTTGTTTTAAGCCCTCGTCGTATGACCCAACCAAGCGATAAAGAACGTTTATCTTCACGTTGGGAATCGCACGGTTATGTTCGTGATAAACGTCGGAATCACCTTTGTCGCTATAAAGAAGCTCGAAGCGGTTACAAAGAAGGCATTACCCCCGTTTGGGAGGATGAACCTCCACGTCGTAGTAAAGCGATGCGGGACGTTTGTAGTCGATACGATGATCCTTGGTTTCGCCATACTGAACGTTCATGGAAAAAACACCGTCAACATCAATACCGTTCTTAACCGCCGAAAGGCGGTTTTTTCTTTGTCGCAATTGACAGCCTATATTCTTTTCTATACCATACCATTTTGGAGACCTTATGAGTTATCATCTCACATCTATCCCACGTGGCACTCTCGGACAACTTGATAAAATTACCGAAGAATATTACGAATTTAAAGATGCACTTCAGCAACGTTGTGCTATGATGGCAACGCTCGAATTATCGGACATGTTGGGTGCAATCCTGGCCTATGCGCAGAGCACAGAGAATCAGAACATCATTGCGACACACCAAGACCTTCTTGCTGCTCCACCAGTTCATGATATCTATGATGATCTTGAATGGGATGGCGAAGACAATAGTCTTACTGGATTGATGCACGATATGCACCGTTATTTATCACAATATCGGCTATCCTACCACGATGCCTATATTATGCATACTATCACTCAACGGGCTTTTCAATCCGGAGCACGTTCATGAATATCATCATGCCTCACGCAATTGACTATGAAATGCTGGGACAAGCCTCGCAATATTATCGGAATTACCATTTTCAGCTTATTGAGGTTCCGTATGCCGTGCCCATCGCGTATAACAATATTACAAAACCTCTCGCCATTCATGAGGAACACTCCTTTCTCCTCGATAAAGGAATGTTTAAAGAAACTCCTTTAGAATTGGTGGGTTCCGCAGAACAAGGTTTTTTATACTATGCGGATCATCATCGACTTATACCTGAACAAACCTATTACGCCATTACACCTTGTTTTCGATTTGAAGAATCTTATGATTCCATCCATATGCCTTGGTTTATGAAGCTTGAATTGTATGTCGAGTCCGAAGACTCTATTCACGTTATGGCCTTTGTGAACATGGCCAAGACCTTTATGCAACGGTATACAACACATACCATTGATATTGAAGAAACCGGAGAGCATAGCTTTGACCTTACCATTAACGGCATCGAAGTCGGCAGTTACGGACAACGAACTTATAATCATCGAACGTATGCCTACGGCACGGGACTCGCCTTACCACGATTCAGTATCGCACGACTTTAAGTTCATCGTTGAAACACTTTTTTTCATTTGTGAATCCTTTATACTTAAAGGATGACTTTTTTTGCAACTTATCATTATATTACACCTGATATTATCGAATCACTCTCGTCTTCCTATGATTACATTGAAGACGTGCCTTACCAATATAATCCACAAGGCGTTTTAAGCTTACATGCCATACAACGTGTGTACCACTTCGATATGCATATGACCTTTGCTGAGATCGAAGGACAACTCATGCAGTGGTTCCAAACCGATATCTTACACCATGAAATTTTACGTATTGCCTTGAGTGTGATTCATTATTTTTATCAATGTGGCGCCTCCATCGCTGAACACAACGGTACACTACTCTCACTGTGGCAACATACTTCAACATGGTTACATACACCCACACAACCACAAAGGCAACTCTACGATATTTCTTACCTTACAATTTGACTTGCCAAAGCCTTATGCGAAGCGTATGATAGTATCACAATAAGAAAGGACATCATCATGATGAAACACGTATCCAGACAAGAGCTTATGCTTGAATTATCCCGTTATTCCGAACATCCTGTTATGGTTATTCAATATCCTGTTGAGGATGATAAAAATCATAAATCCCGCGATGAGTTGGTTCGCCACCTCCATGACGCTGGATTTCATCACGCCGCAGAAGCCATCGACAATAATGCCGTATTTTTACGTGGCACCGACCCCAAAGAAGCACTTAACGTCTATCACCAAATTGAACAACATAGTGCCGCTATAAGCGCTGATTTATATTACAAAGGCTATGTTAACGACGACATTAAAAAAGCTATTAAATGACCGCCTGATGGCGGTTTTTTTATCTCCTTGACTCTCTAAAAAAATATGCTATACTATTGTTTTACAAGGAGAAAAATCATGGAACCATTTTTCATTATCTTCGCAGTCCTCCTGATGTTTGTCGTGATCCTGCTTGTCATTCATCGCACCACTGGATCGCATACTCCCACAACGCTTTTGAATGACTCGAAACATGTACGTCATTACATTCGCGCATGCTATCAAAAAATCTTCTCTTCGGAGAAAAAAGATTAAAAAAACTTATAAAACCCGTTGACAGTTCAACGGGTTTTTGTTATTATTATCTCACTAACCCGATGAACACCGATGTGCCAAATGGTGAACGTCACTTACACAAGGAAATCATAACATGGCCCAACTATCTTTCTCCCACGTTGACGAAAACGGCGAAGTATTCGCTACCGACTGGACCAAAGCAGAACGCTTTAATGTCTGGGAATTCAACGGCACCAAACGTTTTGGCTTCTACGCTCAACATCGTTACACCAATGAGCGTGTGCAACTCGGTATGGATGAAGAAAAAGCATGCGCTGCACTGCAAGCAATGAACAAAGAAGTGCGTGATCGTCTGGGTTAGTCCAGAGAACCAATTAAAAAACCACCCAAATGGGTGGTTTTTTTGTTTATTCTCGCCAACCCCCTCTCCCCATGTTATACCTCTTCGCCTTTTCTCCAATATTTTGGATATAACACCGATCCTTTGGTTGGCTCTCTTATCCATGTCCGGCATGTTCATTGTGATTTTCCTCCGTATGAAAGAGCCTACCACTCTTTAAGAATATTCGTCCATGCCCACAGGACACTCTGCCGAGAACGAACCCAGAAAAAAGGTAGGCGAGGGGTTGACAATGTTGAAATGTCATGTATAATTACTCTTTTTTAACGGAGAATGTATGCATAGATTTGTTGTTGTCATTCATCACATGAAAAATGTGTCGGATATCGTACGAGCGTATGGCGCAAAAGTGAGCCGTGTTTTTGTAGAACAACCACAGCCTATGCAGGTGTATCACATTACCACCGAGAAACCCGAAGACGAACACCTTATTCGTCCCTTGATGAGGTAAAACCATGTATCTTATTTTTGAATTCCATGATGATGGTTCGGAATATATTCTTTTTGTGGCACCCACGGAAGACGATGCCCGTCATTTTATTCAGTATGTTCAGAATCACCAGAAAAAACTCTGGTCCGAATTCAAAGCATTTAGAGATGCCGTTAATGCAGAAGTGAATGCTTATTACGGCCCACTCATTGAAAATGCGCCCAACCTTTCTGTATCCAACGATCGCATGAATTTGATTGTTGAACGTAATGAAAAAATGCGTCAAATGAAAGAAGAATATATAGCACAGATTTCCAATCCTATTGACCGTTTGATTCTTCAACATAACGTCCAACATCCCGATTATCGGAGAATTGAGGTTTATCAATCCGTGCAAGTATACTCGACAAATGTCATGGAAGCGTGTAAGGTGTAATCACGTAGTCCGTATGATACGTATTCAATGTACATTTAACTCCATGAGTTCATGTTCGACAACATGCCCACCCATTACGTGATTTGTCGTTACTTTATGTGTAAAAATAAAACCACTTTTTAGTGGTTTTTTTTATTATTGGACTTGACATAAGAAACCTCCTTTGATATACTGTTTTACATGATGGCTCCGAACGTTGCTTCCTTCTATAAATAATTGGATATTAACAGTGACCTCAATTTCCATCACGAATTCAAAAAAAGCACCCGTTTGGGTGCTTTTTTTATGTTTTATTGTCAATATGCTATTGACACGGAGTAACATGATTTGTTAAACTAATCTTAGTTTGATTCAAACAGTTCAATCTCCAAGGTCTGTTATTGCAAAAAAACTAATTACGTTAAATGCCTCGAAGCCCCGCAAGGGGCTTTTTATTTTTAAAAAAATACATTTTTTTCCAAATATGGCTTGACATCTGGACACAACTCCTCTATAATGATTTTTATAACGGCTCCGATGTGCTGCTTCCTTCTAACATTCACACTTTTAATGACGATACCCAGTGGCCTCAATTTCCGTTTATCCCTCATATAAAGTTATAACAAAAAACGCCCGAAAGGGCGTTTTTTGTTTTTGTGTTATACTTAAGGTATGAATTTTGATAATGACGAACGCTTTGAGTATTCTTACTTTAGTTATAACACTTCTTTTTTTAAGGATCTATGCCAACGGTTGCAGGGTCTACGTGTCTTAGAAGTCTTTGCAGGTAACGGTAAACTTGCTTCATTACTACAAGAACAAGGCATTCATGTCACAGCAACATCGTTACATAGTGGACATGATGGACATCACATTACAGGATTTTTTACTGACGTCGAACATATTGATGCTGTTAGTGCCGTTCAACGCTATGGCGCAGAACACGATATTCTTTTAATGTGTTGGCCCACCGTCACCGATGCAGCATTACAGGCACTTCAAGCCTTTGGCAAACCTGTCCTTTTTATTGGTGAAGTCAGTAATGTTAATCAAGGACTCTATGGTGGATGTGCGACGGATGAATTCTTTGAGAATATTCACATTATTGAAACATTGGACAGCTACAAAGGTAATTATTTGGAAAAAGCGTTCATTGCTGTTCTAAAATAAAATAACGCCCTTACTGGGCGTTATTCCATATAAATCCTTGCCGATTATTAATACGCTTGTCTAAGGTCAATAACGCATGGGTATTACCATGCGATTCTTTGATGATTAAATCAATCGTCTTTTGAATATTACCCGGAATTTTCTGGCCCGATACACCATCACGATATTCAAATAACTCTTTCGGCTGATCTATATTAATGACTCGACCGAAAACATATTTTTGCATTTTTTTAAAATGTCGCATGTCCTGTTCTAATGCTTTCACCAATTCATAAATTGCATCCGAAAGTAATACAATGTCTTCATTCGGATATTTGGCACGAAGAATTAAATAAAATTTTAAACCTTCTACCATTTCCTTTTTAAGCAAAGGTAACGCACTTGCCGGAACCGCCGATAAATCACTTCGACGTAATACCTTTTCTGCCGCACTATGCACCACACGTTCATCTAGATTTAAATGCACAATTTTATAGATTTGATTTTGTAATGTGTTGTCCTTTACTTTCTTTTTACGTTTTTCTGGAAGATATTGCACAATATATTTCCAAATCAAAGCAAGAGCCGCAACACATAATAATGCGATAATCCACATAGTTATTCTCCTTACTTTTTATTATCTTTCTCGGCAAAAAATATGTCAACGAACCAAAAATTTAGTTCTCAAAGTGTGTGATGACCATCACACAATGCACTCTTATGGTGCAAAAATATGTTGGAATTTTACAACTTTAATTTTTCACTATTGACAAATTTTTAATTTATGTTTAAAATAACATTATCACTTTTGGGAGCATTCCATCATGATTACACGCGTTAAATTATATCGTCGTCGTGACGATGGCAGTTTGGCTATGGTAGAAGTATCACCGCGTTCTTTTGCGTGTACGGATGATTTTTTCGAGGCATTGGATTTCTATTACAATCAAGGTTATTCAGATACAATTCCTGAACCCGCTGTTGCATAAAACCGCCTGAAAGGCGGTTTTTTAATCGTAAGAATACGGTGATGTAGGATTATTGTAATCGAAGTCATCCGAGTGTTCTTTTTTGTACGATGGCAATGAAACTTCAATCTCATTTGAAAAGTTGTCACTTGTACTCTTAATGTGAGTCAAAACGTTGACATTCAGAATGGCGTTGAGATTGATCCACGCATCTAAATGTTCAATTTCACTCTTCGGACAATGAACATTCAACGCCGCCAAAGAATGAACATATCCTGGAGCTGTCAAACGTAAATTTGCATGGCGTAAAACTTCGTTCACCGATGATACGCTCTTCAACACATACGATGCTAATCCCATCCCTTTTAACGATTCCTTCACATCGGCAAAACGTGTATATTCCGATATAACCACGCTCAACAATGCACTTGGATTGACGACCTTCTTTTCTGGTTCAAGAACACATACTGTAAAATAGGCACGACACTCTTGCTGAAAGCGTTGCGATACTTCTTCATTGATGGAACATGTTAGATAAGGTGCTATTGCATTCATGGCGTGGTTCCACGCCTCTGTGTCAAACGTGTAGTTCTGAATCTCACGTAAGCGTTTGTTTTTGAGAAAAAAATTTATCATTAGGTATTATACCAAAAATTTTATTTCTTAAGATCAATCAACACATACAAACTTTTTGCCTCATCAGAATTGGCTTTAATAATATCCAATTCTATTAAACGTGACATCATCTTTTTCAAATACATTTGAGATTGTGATGTTTCTCGAATATATTTTTCTATCCCATAGATTTCGTTGAAAAAAACAGGAATTCCATCATTAAAATCATTTTTTAATTGGGTATAAAAAAATAAAGCTTCTTTCTCAGATAAGGTTGTTATTTTTTCTAGAATTTGTGGTGTAAATGCCCAGATGGAACTATACCACAAACCATCCAATAATTTTTCTTCATTCGCACTTAAAGCTATTCCATTTTTTATTTTTGTGATTATGGCGTTTTTTTGTTCTACGCTCAGTTTATCAAACATAATACCTACACTTAAGTAACGACTTGCGCCATACATAAAATCTTCATCATTAAAATACGCAGCTTTACCTTTGTTAATACGCTCTTTGAAAAAAACACTAGGAACACATTTTTCATTACACGCCGTATGAACGCGTGTTTGGTATTCCAAACCTTGCGTAGAACCGTAAATACCCAAATCCTTTGGCCATGCTTGAACGGTAGGTGTCGTCTTGATCACACTTGAAAATAAATCATCTGACCATTTTGAACCATGTACTAATGATACACCTATCACTATTCCCACGACAATTCCTAAGACATTTGCTACTTTTGAATGTATATTTTCCATATATCCTCACTTAAAGAAACAATATAATGAAAATATCTATTTGTCAATAACCCATTGATTTATAGTCATCCATATGGTAATCTTCATCTATGTATATCTCACACATCCAACACCACATTCACACATTTTGTGAGCAACATGGCCACATCATTTCAACGAACATTGAACCGTCGAAACATGGTGATTTTGACTATCAAACTAATCTCTTTCTGAAACATAAAATCATTCCACGAGAAGACCTCGTCGCCTATCTACAAAACACGGGAGATTTTGAACAGGTCGCTATTACCGGACCTGGCTTTTTGTGTATGAAGGTGCGCCTGCAGGACATCGAAAACAATGTAAAACGAACGCCACAGACCGTCCTTGTCGATTACTGTGGTGTGAATGTCGCCAAGAAAATGCATATTGGGCACATCCGTTCGATGTTTCTGGGCGATGCTATCGCACGGTATCATATCGCTCTTGGTGATACTGTCATTAAAAATAACCATGTTGGAGACTGGGGCAATCAATTTGGATACCTTTTGGCGTATGTCAAAGATCATCCAGAGGCACTTAAAGATGTAGCGATTCTGACGAACGCCTACAAAGATGCCTACCATCGTTACCAACACGAACCTTCTTTTGCTGAGGTCTCGGAACGTACGGCCATGGCGTTGCACGCGGGCGATGATGACACCGTTAAGCTTTGGCAACATTGTGTGGATGTAAGTATGAAGGATACCTATACCATGATGGAGTATCTCAACATCGATATGGGACCAGAACATACCTTCGGTGAAAGCTTTTATCGTGGGATGATTCCGTTAATGATGGATGAATTACTCTCCAAGGACATTGCGCAACAAGACCCGGATGGTAGTATCGTGGTTAAATTCGACGATAAACCACCTGTAATGCTTCAAAAAAGTAACGGCAGCCCTTTGTATGCAGCGTTCGATTTGGCGGCCATAAAACACCGTATAACGACATACAACCCGCATCGCATGGTTTACGTGACCGATAAACGTCAAGAACTACATTTTGAACAGGTGTTTGCCATCGCACGTCACGCTGGGTGGGTCCCGGAGAATGTTGAACTCATTCATGTTGGATTTGGCACCATTTTGGGTGCGGATAAAAAACCCTTGAAAACACGTTCTGGAACTACGCCATACTTGGATGACCTCCTTCAGGAAGGACGGGAGGCCATTGAAGCGATGGATTATATCCAAAAAATGGAACGTGGAACCTATCGTGATGGTGTTGTTCACAATACACTTGTTGGTAGTTTTAAATTTTTTGATATGAAATCTGAACGTAAAAACGATTATGCGTTTGATTGGAATCATGTTTTGAATGTGTCAGGAGGTTCGGCTCCGTATATTCACCATGCGCTTACACGGATTGATTCCTTGTTTGTTAAAGGTGGCATAGACATTTTTGAACCGCGAGCGCGTGAGCATACGTGGCACAATGACACAGAGCGGTCCATTATTCTTGGGTGCCAACAATATCCCGAAGTGTTTGCGAGCGTCACCGATCATTACAGCTTCCATCACGTGATGACCCATACATTGAAACTCGCTCAACAGATTCAGCATTATTACGAACAAGAAGCTATCTTGGGTCATGAACACGAGAACCATAAGCTGAACGTTTTACATTATGCGTATCACACGCTGCGCGAAGTTCTTAACATTGTGGGTATTGACGTTCATCGTTCCTTGCATGCCAGCTATTTGGGCTTAACACATGCTTCGGCATGAGATGATTATTGGCGCGCTACTCTTGGGTGTTGATGCAGCCTTTAAACAGTACGCCGTCCATTACAATACGGGAGCTGATGTTATTTTGGGTTTGGAGGATGGAACGGGCGAGAAATAAAGCAAAATAAATTTATGTATAATTATGTATAATTACATCACAATTTTTGATAAAAATCAAAAATCAAATTTGACACTATATTTTTTTACTTAAAACCCCTAAAATACAAAAAAATCATTAAAAAGTATACATAAAAAAATTATTGTATGAGTCAATGTTTTGATGATTTTATGTATACTTATGTATATTATGTAGGGAACTTTTGAATTATATGTAAAATACATTACATGATCACTATCATGATATGATATTTTTCACACATTAATTATTTTAAAGTATACATAAGTATACATAAAATATAAATAAACACAAAAAACCTTGTGTGGGGCAAATAAAAAATCATGTATAATTTGGGAAATAATTATACATGATTTTTTACAAAAATTAAATCAAAAATATTAAAAATTTTACTGTTCTAGATTGAATTTTCCATGCTTATGTATAATTATGTATACTTTATTACGTATTTTACTGGGCGCGCATGTACATGCGCGCCTAAAACAAAAAACCGCCTGTTGGCGGTTCAAATCATTTTTTTAATTTCTAAGAATTTTTGAACATCATTTTTAGAAACTGTATATCTAAAACCTTCGGTGACTCTTTTTTTATTAAAACCTGCAGCGCTTAAAAATTTACCAAAAGCACATATTGACGTAGGTGTGTTTCTAAATGTGCCATTATTTTTCCAATCCATAAATCTTTCGTATAATTGTCCACCTGATATTCCTTCTTGACATAATGCGATCGCTTTTTCATCGTCATGAAAACATGCTAATACAAATGCCATATATACATCATTATAATTTAATGATTCTTTTTGTAGGTCTTTTCGCATATTAGAATGCGGAAATTCATCTATGATAAAATCCTCTAAATTTAACGTTAAAAAATAATGAAAAATATGCTTTAATGCTTCTGGGTTATTGTTGATACTAATTAATTTTTTAAATTCTTCTCTGGATGGTTTTACTGTACTGACATCTGGAACAAACATGCGTCTATCATCTATTTCAATAGGTATCGGATAATTACTATTTGTGGTAATTAAAAAACGTGCATAATGGTCTATTTCTTTGACATCAGCATGTTTTGCTTCAAGTGCAATACGACGCTCTGTAATTAATGCCTTTAATCGTCCTTGAGATTTCTTATCTCCACCCCATGTTGCTTCATCTAAATTAATTAAAATTTTATTATTCAAATGCCCGCTAAAACCACCTGCAACTTGAGAACTATCTGACACACGAATCGTATAATCATCTCCAATGATACTCTGAAGCATAGTCATTAATAACCCTTTACCAAAACCTTGACCACTTTTAATTATAATTGCAATTCCTGGTTTAATTTCGGGCGCTTGAAACATTTGAGCAAGCCAATGAATGAAATATTGATATTGCTCTTCATTCTTTGAACAAAATACCGTTTTAATATGATTTAACCAAGGTTCGACATACTCTTTAAATTCCGCATCAGATGCACTCTCTGAGGGTTGAATTGCCCAACCATACCATAGATTGAAATGTTCTGGATTGTTTTGACCGACGTTTGCATATGGTTTAAAAACAACACGATCAAATTCACGACGTAAATCTTCCTCGCCCAACCATAAAGGTGTTAATTTTACCTGTTTATTTTGATATGTAATACTTTTATTATGTTTACGCATTAAAGATTCTATTTCTATAAACATTTTTTCTTTGTGGTCAAATGCTTTATGACGACCGTCCATAGTCACAAATGAATATCTATTATTTAAGGCATCAATAGCAGCACCAAGTTCGCCGGTGTAACCATGCTTGATGGGCTTTAATTCTACGTTTCTAACGTAAGGAATGAGTTTTGATTTAATCATATATTATTCTTTCTATTATTTTGCAATTTATTATTGACACAATAGAGATAACATATGCTATCATACATGTAGTTAATTATTGAGAAACAAATGTTTAGTCGCATACGTTATCTCTTTCCTTAAGACAACGCGTCCAACGTTGTCTTATTTCTTTTATAGCAAATAATATTCATTCTTGTCAATTATTAACAATAAAATAAACAAAAAATATTAATCCCACAAAAGATTTTATCAATGTATAGTATGTATAGTTTTTTTGAAAAAATACATTACCACACCTATCTTCTATGCTACAATAATCCCATGGAACACTTACTCGCATGGCTCGATATCAATAAAAATAATCCCTTCCCACGGGCCCAGCATTTTGACTTTTTTGATGGTAACGCCACCGCGTATATACGGGTCGGTAAGCGATATCATCCCATGTTACAAACTCTTCAACTGACCGTAACGTTGGCCACCATCGATGTGATTCAACAACGCCAAGGTCATATGCATGCTGTTGTACACTCTCTTGAAGAATGGGCGGTTCAGAATGATGCCCACGTCTGTGTGGAATCTGTCCTTAATCCGGACTTACGTGCAAGCCTTCACAAGATGAATTATTCGGATAGTCCCAATGATGATATGGGGATGGGTGACATGTGGAAAAACAGGTGATATAATAGATTCATGAACATAAAAAATATCTTAAAAACAAGCCTGTGTATAATGATTTTTATATTCTTACTCTTCTTTCTTGCGGATTATCTGAATGACGATACGGGCGGATACACAGCCGAAACTATGGCTCCCTACTCCGAACAGGCACAAGCTCGTGAACATGGTAATACCCAAACACAGACTACACCTTTTGTGTATTTATTGCTCTATTGACAAAAACAAACATATGGGTTAAAATGACTTTTTAGGAGGTTGCCATGTACACTTTGCATTCAAAGAATCGTTTGAACACATTATTGAATCAACATTGGGATGGTTATCTTCCTATTCAACCGGAACGTTTGATTCCATCTGTGAAAATTTATGAAGACGCCACCTTACCTCCTGATGTTGGTTATCATTTTTTGAAGGATGGGCAACAATGGGTCTTACGTTTGGCGCCTAATACGCCCCGCGAGCATTGTCGTTTTCATATTGCTAAAGCTATCGTATGGATCTCACGTGGATACACCGAAGCAATAGGGTTGCGCAACCCCTTTGATAATGAACCTTCTTCTGTGTTATTGGACGCTTTGCATCTTTTGATTCCTCGCATTGTGTTTCAAAACAACCTTAGAACGACATTTCGGATGCCCACATGGAACAATTGGCGTTTTTGGAATCCCACACCCGATGCGATTGCAATCCGAAAACTCTTTGATGTATCATCCGGTATGTTAACGTATTATCTTACAAATGGTTTAATGCGTTAAAAAAAGCGCCTTTTAGGCGCTTTTATATTAATAAGGTTGTTTCTTCTGGAACGCTCTTTTCTTTTTCCTCATTTATTTTATTAGAATTTTCTAGTAAAAATTGAATCAGTTGTTCACGTTTTTCACCTTCTATGGCTGGATAATAAGTTTCATCTAACAATAATCGTGAACTCTCTACACTATGTATTAAGACACGTCGTGCGGTGTCGTTATAGTGTGCGGTAAAATTGTGCGCCATCATCGTAACGACTTCTTCTGAAAATCTTTTACGAGGATGAATATGTTCATGTGTGAGCGCGTAATAACATTCTTTTACTTTGTCATCACCATCTTCTATGGATACATCACCTGGTTCAATAAAGTTTTGGATATTAGTCTCAAACAACATTTTTGCAATCTTCCATGTCAAGCGATATTGTCCTTTCTCGATATAATAGAAAGATTCCATGTCAAAATGTTTTTGAAACGCGGCATCAAACATTTCAACTAAACCTTCTGTTGTTTTTTTCGCCATAAACCATTCTGGAATTAATCTTTTTAATTGTTCAAAGTCGTTTTGTGTTTGCAACTTTGATGCGTTAAACAATATTTGAGCATTCCTTTTATAAAACATCAACAGTGGAAGTGACCCATTATCACCGTTTAATCCTTTTATAGCCATAACGGTATTTCCTCATGAACGATTGTTTTTTCCTTCGTAACATGATTTTTTGTGAAAAAATCAATAAGCATATCACGCTCTTCCTGTGTAAATCCTGAATAATAATCTTTGTCAAATAAGAATCGCTCCGCATCAATATAGGTGTGGATCACATCAACGAGGCGCTGAGCATACTGGTGCTTGATATGTGGAATATAGGGCCTAAGGTCATTTTCTGTTATTTTTCTGCGCTTATTGAGTTTCGGAGCGGTTAATAAATCAATACATTTTTGACTCTGCTTTTGCTTAGATTTAAACATCATCTCAATGGTAGGCATAGGTAATTGTTCTAACCATAAACTTTCTGCATGTAGTAATATGTTTTCTAATCTCATAAAATCCCTTAGATTAAAAATCTGGATATGGCCCGATACCATTTGTTTAATCATCGACCAATCAAAATCTGAATATACTTCATAAATGGCTAATTCTGAAAAAATAGAATGAGAAGGTATTTTTTGTTCAAGATCGATTAACCATGTAACATGCTCTAATGCACCTTCTTTTCTAAATAATATCTTTTTAACATCTAATTCTGAAAACGCTATTCCATCCCACGAGGATTGATGTATCTCCCAACTAATGTTGTCAAAGTTGACAGGAACTTTCATAAATATAAACTCTCTTCTTTTATAGTATATTCTTTTGGAATGAATGGTTCTAATAATATATGACTCAATGGGATACCTAATGCTAGATAATGATGCAATGTCTCATGATGTTTATCTTCCCCCAAAAACTCATGTAACATATGACATCCCGTGGTGACTTCCATAAAAAATGCATTATTGACCAAATCTTTTATTTCGTACCTCTGTTGAAAAACATAAGACTGTGTATGTTTTAACCACTCAAATGTCTTTAATCCAGTCTTTAAATTATCACATAAACATCTTAATGTTTTGATTAACATGATTGTATCGTGTGCCTCCAACGCACCTGTTAATAAACGTATCGCCATCAAATTACCATTCACATTATCATCAAAAACGTAATGTTCTTGACGCTTGTGCATATAATCTAAAAAACGAGTACCATTCCACTCCTCGGGTAAATCACTGTGTATTAACCATCCAATATGTTGCTTACCAAGGTCATATTCCCCCAATGGGATGATTGGAACATCTAAACCAGCTTTTTGCGCGTAATAGGAAATATACGGATGTTTTTCATAATCGTTCGTTGATTCAAGCATGGTGATAATTGCAGTTAACCATTCTTTATTTAAAAATTGATACATAGGTAATAAATGTAATGTCTTTGCATCTTTAATCCACCCATACACCATTCTTTTCGTCGGTTTTGCATTTTGGACAACACTTTCCCATGTTAAGGCTATCAATGCTGCGCTCTCCGTATATAAACGATAACGTTCTGGAATGTCTTTTAGCGGCACTTTAGGACAAAGTCGCATCAATGTCTCCACAGAACATGAGCTGGATGCCTTCGTTCCTTTAATGTGATACTCCAAAAAAGATGTAGGATTGGCAACATGGCGTTCTAAAATAGATTGATAATAGCATTGCACAATATTTTTCATAATAGTATTATACCATAATACAATCAAAGGATTATCCATGGACTTTCTTACTATCTACGGAATTGGTTTTTGCTTTTCTATGATGTGGTGCCTTCATAAAACAGGTACGCCGAAAAACGACGATTTTATTGAAAACATCTTCTTTTTCTTCATTTTTTGTATCGCTGTGACTTTTTCATTACTTTCATGGGGGGCCGTTGCCATTATCATTGGTCTTCACATTCAAGATTGGTGGGAAAAACGAAAAAAGGCCTTGACGAAAGATTAAAACTTTGTTAATATAATATTATTGCGCATGTGGTGGAATTGGTAGACACGCCACTTTGAGGGGGTGGTGGCCGTAAGGCCGTTCAAGTTCAAGTCTTGTCATGCGCACCAGATTCTTGATGGCGACTGATGTCGCCATTTTCTTTACGCTATCTTTCTCATGGAGAATATCATGAACAAAAGTGAATTTTACGCTCGTTTGGAACTGCGTCTCTTGATTTCTGGTTCCATTTACCTTCCGTGTTTGTTTGCCATCATGTATTTTTCTCCAGAATCTCGACTTTTTGTTCAAAACCTTGGTGTCGAATGGGTGGCACCTCTCATGGTTTTCCCATTGTTTGTTCTGGCTTTTGTTCTTTTTTACGTCAAAGAACAAGGTAAAAGAGCTCGTTTAAAAGGTGCAGAATGATGGCCATTATTAAATTTCTTACTTTTATAAGTGTGTGCTTTCTTGTTGCATCCGTGAAAATAATCTACGATATTTTCGTGGAGTCTCATGCTACCTATCCATTATTCAGCACCTTAGGTCTTTTCTTTGCTGTGGTGTTGATTATCTTCGTTGTGCATGTCGCGATTCAACAACAGCGTCGATAACTGTTGTTGACGTTACGTTCGGTAAATGTTATTATTGTTATGTGTTCTTTGGAACACTGGTGCCAGTTTCTTCGCTCAACTGTGATGAGCGGTTTAAAGGAGATTGGAAAATGCAAAAGTTAGATAAGAATCATCCACGTTTTTGTGCACGTTATATTCGCTTTATCGGTGAGACATCCGTACATCGTATTGGCGGAATCGTATATTGCGAATTCAACGGGCGTTATTACGCCAATGTTGACCTTCAGGATCTCAAGGTTGGCGATGTTGTTTATAATGCAAAGAAGGTAAAGCTGCCGGGTAATACATGGCAACTGCATGAAATTATCGCTCCGGAGGATTATTGGACCCATGAATGGTTTTGTAATCGACCGGCGCAATACCAAAAGACACATCGTTATGAGCCACGGGCTGCGTATCATTGCTCGATAGGTGAAACCGTATGGCTTCGTGAAGTTTCTGCACACTTTCTCAAACAACGTGCCTTTAAACGTTAAAAAACTCCCGGAAGGGAGTTTTTTAATCACCATATAAGTAACCCTCATCTGCTACGGTTCCAGAGCCTGCGGCTGTCACTGGGACGACCATTTTTTGAATGTCGTAATCGAAACCTTGTGTGTTACGTAATTCATGGTCTAGTGTAAAAAGAGGTACGTTTATAGTTCCAAATACATTATCCACCATTTTTACTGTTCTGCGACAATGTTCATCTAAGTGTTCGACATTTAACTTCCCAACTCCACGATGGGGATTCACTTTGGCGGCACTTTCAGATTCGTATGACAAATAATAACCCAATGTTTTGTGACAGATCGCTCTATACGCATCATCATCGTGTCGCAATTGAATCCATAACTCCTCTATCGCATCCGATGGCATCATCACTTTAAGATGTGGATAACGTTTAATTAACTTTAAATACATCTTAAAGCCTGTTATCATTTGTTCTTTTACATAATCGCGATTCAGTTTATTCGTCGAACGATTTAAAACATTTTGAACGGCACGTTCAACAATTCTTTCATTAAAAATATAATTTTCAATATCCTTATCTGTTTTTTTGCCTAAATGATATAAAAATTCAACAAATTTATTGACAATCAGAATCACCGCAATGGGCACCGCAAATATCAAAAATAATTCAAAATCTGTTAACATAAGATTAGCTGCCACAACCACCACCCCCACACGAGCTACCACAACTACTTCCGCAACTGCTACCACTATCGCATCCACCCGTATCACACGCGTTCGATACCGACGAACACGAGCTACCAACCGAAGAACAGGAACTCCCACTTGCCGACGTCTGCGCGGCTGCTTTAACGTATAATACGTTACTTAGTTCGTTGACATCGTAATCAAAACCTAGACGATTTTCAATTTCATGGTCCAGCATGAGCAATGGAACCGCTAAGGTCGCGTATTCAGCTCGAATCATACGTGCTGTTTCCAGGCATTCTGGATTGAGTTCACGAACATTGAGTTTGCCAGGACCACGACTCGGGTCTACTTTTTCTTTCTCTTCGGGAATGTGGTCTAAATAAAATCCAAGAATGTATTGACACATTTCTTTGTATTTTTTCTCATCTTTGAGAAGTTCATGCCACAACTCATCGACCGCGTCGGACGTCATCATGACGCGCTTACCTTTATTTTTGAGCACCAACCTTAAATACATCTTGAAACCATCAATCATCTGATTGCGAATATAATCACGGTCAACACGGGCTTTTGTTTGAAGAAAGACTCCTTTAGCAAGCTCTACATTAAAACCCGAGCGTTCAATGACATTATTAACCGCACGTTCAACCGCATCACGGTCAAATTCATATTTTTCTAACCGTTTGTAGGGGCGGGCATCTTTAATATATGCCGTAGCACCCACCCAAACAAGACCACCCACCAAGAGCACATTCACGGCTCCAAAACCTAAGATTGCATCCATTATACTTCTCCTTGTGTAAAATTTTTAACCATAAAAAATGGGGAACGCACGGAAGCGTTCCCCATCAACATGCCGGTCGCACCACCACCCGGTGGTGTAACACACGATACGATAATGTTTACAGTAGTTTTTTTCATATTGTTCATCATGCTCGCCTCTTTTAGCATGTTTCTTTCTCATTAATTACACTTATCATAATCTATGTTTTTTACGATGTCAAGCTATTTTTTCAACATCATTGTGTTGACAATTTACATTTTAATAGGTATAATCGTTTCATTCACTCAAACAAGGAATGCATCATGGCACAAACCAAAGCCCCCGCTAAAAAAACCGTTCTGCAAGAAAATGTGTGGCTGAACTTTGACAAAGATATTCATAAACTGATTCCTCAATATGAAGAAAACTTTGCTCAAGAGGGTCATACCGTGGTGGTGCAATATACGTGCATCGCGTGGCCATCGACCGTCGTATGTCCGACACGCTATCTCTACCGTATTATCGTTGATTTGGTTCCTGTTGTTTAAAAAAGGCCCTCTCGGGCCTTTTTTTATATTCCACGTTGAAAACAAAAACCTTGAGCTGGCGTGAGATGTGATATATCGAACAAATTAGATTTTTCCTTCCAAACAAAAGATGTCATCTGTTTGCATCTTTGGCGCATCCATTCATCGTCAATAGGTGTTAATCTTTGAAAACCTTCACCATCAAAGTAGGCATGCATAAAACGATGCTGTTTACTTCCTGAGGATAAATAGGTATCTATGAGGCAATCACCTATGAAATGATGATCCCGCAATGTCTGATACACCATGCCAATGTCATAGAAAACACCATCACTCGTGGTTGATATTAGAAATGCATAATGGTTGTTTTTTAATTCAATATCGTGAAACAAAAATGGTTTATTTTTCATTACTTTACCTTAAAAATTATTACTGAAACTTGATTTTCTTTATATTTTTTGATATACTATTTTCTGGAGAATACTATGCATACTGTTATTCAAGATCAAAAACACACCTTCCAATTTTTTCATAATGACCATCTTACGCTCGATGCTCTGATGGCCGCATTACCCATGCTCCTTCAAGGAACTGATGGTGTGAGCAATTCTGTTTATTGGATTCCTAAACACTATTTATCCGATGTGCAAAATGTTTGTGATGTTTTTTTCAACACATGTCCAAAGAGTTCTGACTCGGATGAGGATGCCTTGAATTATCCACTTGTTATTTTTGATTCTGATACCGATTATATCATGGTCGCACATGTTTTTGAGGATGTCAATTCGGATGCTTCGCAGCATAAATCGATTGAACAACTCCATGAGCAACTTAATGAATGGGCCAAGGTTATGGTTCGAGCCGGACAAGAAGCGAATGATTATCAAACATCTGAATTTGTAGCCGCCGCACTTTGGAAGCAATCGCGTTCGCTTGTGCGAAAACATGCAACATCGGATGATATTGAAGAATATTTTGAAGATTTCGATATGGATGATTTCCTACATAGCTTCCATGACAAAAATGTTCTTTTTGCGTTTGCGAAATATCATTCGATGATCGCTCGTGAATATGACGAAGTACCGGATGTATATAGCGATATTTTTGGCATTTAATTTTCATTAAGAATTGACATAGTCTTTTTTTAAGTGTAATATAAAAGTATGTCAATTCTTAACCATATCCACGCGTTCTCCAACGCATCCTTCTTCGGATGTGGTTTTGTTCATGGTCGTCGCTAAGACGACACTTTCTATTTTCCGCCCATGGCACATGCCATACCCCCAACACTGATGTAACCTTCATTGCTGTACACTTTTTTAGGATAGAAAATCATGAACAATAGTATTTATCATTTAAACAATTTTATTTTTTACTCACAAGCGGATATTGAATTACGCGATTACCTTGTTCGCACACTTGCGCAACGTGTCGAAGAACTTCTTCGTGAACGCAATCGGAGCTGGCTTTTTGAACGGATCGAAGCGCCCATGCTCATTAGTCGCGACCTCTTAAATCCTGAATATGATGATGACAAAATGTTTGTTCAAAAAGTTCCCATGACATCGTATCGCGCCAAATTTCAAGCGGATGCGCTCTCACAAGATATGGCGTGGTGGCAATGGGCACCACGCCCTGAACAGTCTTTTCAACATTTTCAGACGATGCCATCTGATGCTGAAGAATGGGACGACTCTATGGATGAACTCATTCGCGAATACGCCACTATCAAAAACTGGAATCTTACACCTCTTGTGTTACGTCCGGAAACCACACCCAGTACCTACGCTTATATGCAACACCGCTTGCAGAGTAAAAATCTGTTACCGTATTGTGTATGGCAAATTAATAAAAGTTTCCGACGCGAACAAGATCAACCTTCCAAACACATGCGTTTGAAAGAATTTTATCAACAAGAATTTCAATGTGCCTATCGCGCTGATAGCCATGATGATTACCAATTCAATATGTTACCTGCTCTCAAAAGCATTTTTGAAGAATTGACACAATGTCCAACGCGTATTGTTGTTAGTGATCGACTTCCACGATACAGTGCACGAACCTTTGATATCGAAGTGTGGAACAGTGAAAAATGGATGGAAATTGCCAGTTTATCAAAACGTCTCGATTTTCCCGTTCAACAACCACACAAAACACTGGTTTTTGAAATCGCAACCTCTCCGGACCGGCAAATGTATTGTCGTGAACGCAGTCACAGCGCGTGGAAGAATGTACCCGAAGACTATCGTGATATGTACTCCAACAAAGATCAGGTTAGTAATGTTGATGCGTTGGCGATGATTGATAATAAAACGCTAGAGTGTTAAAATAATCCATCAAAGAATTGCTTCATGCCGGTCAATATGTGATTGATCTTCAATGGTAACAAAACGCCACATGAGTGGCGTTTTTCATTATTACGATTAAAAATCAAAACATCTATTGACACAATTAACGAAATTAGATATAATCATATTATGATTTTTTCTGTTATTATCTCTGCCTCTTATTATCATACCTGATGGTATGAGCAGAGAACTGTTGTTTTTTCATACCGCATAACACTACTCTTTCTGTTATGCGGTTTTTTTTATGCTTATTTCACATGGAGATATTATGAGCACAGCACTACTGAATGATTTGCAATGGCGTGGCCTCATTGCCCAAGAAACCCATCCTGAAGAGCTTCGAGAACGTATTGAACAAGGTATGATGACACTCTACTGTGGTTTTGACCCAACCGCCGACAGTTTGCACATCGGCTCTTTGGTACCTCTGATTACCCTAAAACGATTCCAAATGGCGGGGCATCGCCCCCTTGCTCTTGTGGGTGGTGCAACCGGTTTAATCGGGGATCCGAGCTTCAAAGCGAAAGAACGCAGTCTTAATACGCATGAGACTGTGCAAGGATGGTCGGATAGCATTCGTCAGCAGGTTGCACCGTTCCTCTCTTTTGATGGTGATAACGCCGCACGTATCGTGAACAACCATGATTGGATGGGCTCCATGAATGTACTGGATTTCCTCCGTGATGTGGGTAAACATTTTACCATCAACCAAATGATGGCTCGTGATAGCGTGAAATCCCGTCTCGAACGGGACGACCAAGGCATTAGCTTTACGGAATTTAGCTACAGTTTGATGCAAGGCTTTGACTTCCAGCAACTGCATCAAACGGAAGGTTGCGAACTCCAAATTGGCGGTAGTGACCAATGGGGCAATATTGTCAGTGGTATTGATTTGACCCGTAAAATGAGTGGTGCACGCGTTTTTGGTTTGACGCTTCCTTTAGTAACCAAAGCAGACGGCACCAAATTCGGTAAGACAGAATCCGGCACCGTGTGGTTGTCTCCCCATAAAACATCGCCGTTCCAATTCTTCCAGTTTTGGAAGCGTACCGACGACCGCGATGTGCACCGGTTCTTGCGTATGTTTACCCTTCTTTCTCGTGAAGAGATTGAAGCCATTGAAGAACAAGACCGAACATCAGGCTCGAAACCTATTGCCCATGACATTCTGGCGCGGGAAATGACACGTTTAGTGCATGGCGAGGATGCATTGCAGGCTGTTATGCGTATCACGGATGCTCTGTTTTCGGGCGACGTAGGCACCCTAACGGAGAATGATTGGCAACAATTGGCTTTGGATGGCGCGCCCTCTGCTACTGTATCGGCTCCAATGTCCGCCGTAGACCTTGTCACCCATACCCAACTCGCCGACAGCAAAAGTAGGGCGCGCACGCTTCTACGACAAGGTGGCATCACATTGAATGGGGTGCCCCTACAGGAAACCTTCACCCTAACAACAGAGGCACTCTTTTACGGAAAGTTTGCCCTGCTAAAACGTGGTAAACGAGAACTACGAGTTCTTGTTTTAGTATAAAAAACGGGGGGTTAACCCCCCTGTTTTTATCTGTTTTTTCTGATTCTCCCTAGACTTTTCACATGTTTTTTGATATAATTATTCTTTAGGGAGACGCAAAAATATGCCAGTTTGGGAACAGTTACTACGCCAAAATCACCCCGATGATCCGAATGAGTCATTAACATCTATGATGCAGGAACTTATCGGGTCTGTTGCAGATGGTGTTGAGGAAAATTTCTTACATGTTGTGTGGGACACATCCGTAACACCTGCTGTTTTACATTTCCCAGATTTGTATTTTTTTAATGTGACCATTAACGGTGTTCACTATCCTGAATACCAAGGAATGTCCATCCCAGCACCAGACTTAACACCCTTTGTCGATCGTTTGCCATCGCATGGTGATGATATGCTCGATTATTTGTATGAACATTTTATTTAAAGGAGAAATAACATATGCTGATTTGGGAACAACTTTTACGCCAAGATTTTAAACAGAATTATCCTGGAGAAGTTTTGAACTTGCATGATTGGACATTTAATTGTTTATGTTCTTTTCAGCATGGACTTCAACATGGCGATGGTTCTGCACATTATGATACGTCGGTGCAACCACCTGTCTTACGTTTGACGGGATTCTTTTTTCACAATGTCACCGTTGATGGTGTTTTTCATCACGTATGGGATGGTGTGGATATTCCAGAACCGGATTTGCTACAGTATGTGGGTTTGATTCCTAAACCCGGTCAAAGTGCCGAAGATTACATTAACGAACATTTTGACTACTTGTAAAACAAGCGCCGTAAGGCGCTTTTTACTTATTGACAAATACACCCGACAATGTTAATATATCCTCACTCAGTAAGGAAACTTCACCATGAAAAAAGCACTGTTCGCACTGGCATTCACCATGATGGCTTCTTTGGCGCATGCCGCTCCCTCCGTCACCTACGGTTGTTCGGTTCATCTGCCGCAAGCTCAAACGTACATTAATCTGAAACAAGTCACCTATATGAAATATTTTCCAAATGGCATCACCTTTATGATGATGAATGGGACCAACATTCCCGTTGAAAATATGCCTGCCAAAGACATCGCACTGGTCACTAAAGCTTTCCAAGATTGCCTCAACCGTTAAGGATGACCATGAAAAAATTATTTACTACTCTTGCGTTGACCATTATGGTTTCTTTGTCTCCGCTTGCGCCGCTTGCGCAGGCACAAACAACCGTTTCGAAGGCAAGAACCATTTCAACACCATCGTGCATGATGCATTTTCCAGCACAAAAAATGTATATCGATTTGACGTATGTCAACATGATAGTATACGAGCAAGAAAGCATTAAAGTGTATATGAATAACGCATATAACCCGTCTATTAACATGACACCCGACCAGCGCAATTTTGTTGTTCAAACATGGAAAATGTGTCGTCAAATGCGTTGACAAGTATGAAACTTTAAGATATAATCTTTTCATTAACTCACTACGGAGAATGTTGATATGAAACACTTGATGATGGTTGCACTTTTGAGCTTTGCATCGGTAAGTACTTACGCATCTACGCACTCGGATGATGCCGTTGTTACGCGCAGTGCCTGTATGGTGAATATTGGTACCGTAGCGAAACCGCAGTATTTGAACGTGCTGTATATTCGCAATATGCAATTGAAGGATAATACGCTGGTGATTGATATGGCATCGAATTATAGCAATGCTGATTATTTCGAAGTTCCATATGCCACCTTGGCGGATGCTCAACGCGGCATTCAGAGCCTTGCCAAAGTGATTAACACCTGTCGATGATTGAGTGATATAAAGATGCGCACAAAACACTTTTTGACCAGCGTGGTGGTCACCCTCATTGAGGGCTATCAAAAATACATCAGTCCTTATAAGGGCTTTTCATGTGCGCATCGTATTAGTACGGGAAGCGGTACCGGATGTTCTGGTTATGGTAAAAAAGTGTTCCAGAGATACGGTATAGTGACAGGTTATCGGTTGCTTCAACGACGGTTTTACGATTGCCGATGGCATAGTGAACAGTTAAAACGATTAAAGGGCGTAACGCCGTCGTACCGTAAATATCAAGGTGGTGTCCTTGATGCATGTGAAGTTTTATCCGCATGTGACGGATGTGATCTTCCCGATTGCCATGCAGGCAAAAAATTGGGATGCATGTGTGACATGCTGGATTGTTTACCATGCGACCTTTTTAACACCTCCGGTAAAAAAGATAAAAAGTTTCAAGAAAAACGACATAAACGCAACACACAACGTTGGAAACGACGTAATCATGATGCGGATAGCCTTGACACAGACGATTGAAAAGGTTATACTGTATTCATAGTGAAAAACATCTCACTACAACGTATATTTAATTTAAATGAAGGAAAAAACGCTGTTCTTTACAGCTCCTTTCTGAATATTTCGGAAAGTTTTATATATATTTTTGGTGGAAGTCGGGAGATTTCTTCCTTATACGAATCTAGTTTGAAGGCTTTTTATAGAAACTTGTAGTACCTTTACATACTGTTGTACAAGCCCGTTCGTTACGGCACCCCACTTCGGTGACGGTCTATTATACTATTTTAGCGATTGTTTTGGAAAAAATAATCAAATTTTACATTAATGAAGTTAGGCAACGCTGTTCTTTACAGCATCTTTCTGAACATTTCGGAAAGTTCTTTAATATTTACGATGCTTGTTGGGAAATAAGCATCAACTTACAAAATGATATATAAAGTATGGTTGTTCGTTTTGTAAGATATACGTAGCATCAAACCATGGGCCATTGTTTCCGAACAATGGCCCATGTTATTTGTGGTATCATATTGTATGAACACCATAGATTTCTATACATTTAACTCTTTTATTACAAGCGATGGTTGGAAGATCCCCTCCTCGGAATATGATAACCTTCGTCAATTTCTGCGCAATCCTCACCACAAAAACCTCCCGCAAGTGCAGAGATTTATTACATTTCTAGCGTATCCTATTTGGGATATTCATGATCACGGATTTTGTTTTACCCAATTTTATGATGTCTTAGAAACATATGACGATGATTATTTAGAAGATTTGCCGTGGGATGCCTTACAATGCATTTATATTCCACAACAGTATCCACGACTCAAAAACTATCAAAATAACGCTTCTCATGAACATTTAGAATATTTAGATCAGCATTTTCAGTCTACGGAAGAACAATTATCACACTTTCATGCTGTTCTTGAACACGATAAACATCGTGTAACAAACCTACTTTTAGCTCTGATGCTTTCAGAATTAGATATTATTGTTCCACCTTATTACTTTTCTCTATTCGATGATACGTTTATGTATGATTTATTGCATAAACACGGATACAAACGTATCAATATGATTGATACTTTCGTGAAAAATTATCGATTAACACCACAATACCATGAAGCATTCAAAGCGTTTACGTTGTATGGGCATCTTCCAGAACAGTTATGTGATACCATCGCTATTTTGTTTGAACTCTCCGAGCATCCAGAAGATTACCCCTTCATTGACCCATCGTTGGATGATATGCTGGACAACATTCGATACTCCGATTTTCACGATGAAGAACACGGGCACGATATTTATGCCATGTTGCAACAATGTGCACTTTTTCACCAAGCAACGCCTTTTTGTGATGAAACATCTTTACATATTTAATTAACTATGTTATTATAGTCTCACTTTCTCACTTAAGGATACAACATGAAACGTTTTCTGACTTTGGTAATGTTCGCTGCTTTTTCGGTTTCTGCAATGGCAAAAGATTTTATCGGTGAGGTGGATACCGCCTTTCAACTGATTGGTAAAAACCATAAAGTAGAAGTTAATGCGTATGATGATCCCAAAGTCAAAGGTGTGACCTGCTATGTGTCGCATGCTAAAAAAGGTGGTATTTCGGGCTCTCTGGGTTTGGCAACTGACCCGAGTGAATCGAGCATTGCATGTCGTCAGGTAGGTGCCATTGGTTTTGTAGGTAAACTCCCCAAACAAGAGATTGTATTCAAAGAAAATACGTCTATTTTGTTCAAAAAAACTAAAATTGTTCGCATGGCTGATCCCGAACGTAAAACCCTCATCTATTTGGTTTACTCTGACAAACTGATTGACGGTTCGCCTAAAAATAGTATTACCGCTGTACCGGTTAATATGGTTATCCCACTTGAATAAGGAGCTTGTATGACACACTACTATGACACGTTCTACCAATGCTGGTTTGTTAAAACGGATCACGGTTGGCAACGCGAATAATGTTTTATATATGGCTCATGTCTATGACATGAGCCATATGTCTTTGTTACAACATCAAAGTTTCTTCTGATACTGGTTGGTGAATGGATCTCCACTCTGTCATGAGAGTGTTCAGCACTGTTTTATGGTTAAAGCTAAAATTATCTTCTTCATGGACAAAAAAACTATCTTCTAACGTTAACATCATATGCATATCGAAGGTATTGAATATATGGTTTATTAACATTTCGCATGAAATGTTAAATCCAAGAGCATCTGCTATCTGCTGACATACTTCAAGCGAGACAACATTAGTTTCATGAAACTCATCACTGCTGAAATACGATATCGTTTTTAACTGTCGCCATTGTGTTAAATTATACACAGTATCTGGCTCCAAAAAACAAGCTATACCCACTTTATTCTCTAGTATTTCTTTTTTCCAATCTATATAGTCTTCCGATGCCATATAATCAATATAACTCAGGATATTGCTAATGAATAGAACAATGAATTCTTCTTCATTAATATATTTTTCGGCTTTTCTTTTTTTCAGTATTTTTTTAGGTTTTCTACCACGTATTTTTTTGAAATGATGTTCATATATTGTAACGGATAATCTATCCTTCATTATCCGCAAAATCTGTTTTTTACTATCTAAAGATATATCTTCCTTCTCTAAAAACATGATGCCAAAATTAACATTTTGCCTAAAAAACAGTATGATATTATCTTTATTAAGTAAATTCTCATTCTCTTGAATTATGCCGAATAACTCTGGCATCATATACGCTATATCATGTGCGGCAAAAAATTCGATATTTTTTGCCATAAAATTTTTTACCTCCTCTGGGTAATGATGGCGAACATACATGATACAATCTTTACTGTAAAATTGATATCCCGCTTTCTTTGAAATATCTTCAAAAATACTTAGTGGAATATACCCGCCATGATTAACGATCACGGTTAATGGGACATTATTTATAATAAAATCTTTGGTATCTGAATAAATATCTGAGTCTTCATGCACTAACATGGTTAATAACAACGGATGTAATTCATCATATTCATCCATTATAAAACATATTTTTAACATCTCTCTTAGTTCACGCATATGCGTTAATATTTTGTTTTTATCATTGATCTTTACTGCTTCTGCTAAGTCAGCTATTAATTCGTGTAACATAGATATCCTTTTATATAGGATATCATATTTAAACTTCTCGCTGTATTGACAATTTTCATAACAACATGTTACAATGCTTTTTTTGAAAGGTTACCATGAAAATTTCACTGCTTATGCCCTGTTCTGGACTGAATCGCCGTATCGTAGACGAAGCATTCCAAGAAGAATATGCATGCTGGATGAAGCATGGTTTTAATGTTCACCTTCTTGATATTGATGATATTGCCCATGCCAAAATTATTCCATCTACCTTTGATTATCCTGTCCTCTATCGTGGTTGGATGTTGACGGTAGAACAGTATCAGATTTTGAATCAACGGGTGCCTTCGCTCGTAACATCTTACGATTTTTATAAAAAAGCGCATTACATTGATGGTTGGCTCCCCCATCTTGGACATCGCACTTTTAAAACTATTTTGACGACTGAAGAAAACATCGTTCAGGATTTTGTCGCATCAGGATGGGATATGGCTTTCATGAAAGATTATGTCAAATCGCTGAAAACAGGACGTGGCAGTATTGTGCATAACCCCGTAGAAATTTACGACACACTCAACGCAATGAAACAATATCGCACCACGCTGGAAGGTGGGTTAGCACTTCGCGAAGTGGCTTTTATTGATCCAACAACGGAAACACGTTTTTTTGTGCTGAATAATACACTTCACGCGCCGACCAATGCTTCACCTGATATGATCCATTATGCCAATTCTGTAATGCCTCGTGATTTTGCACCTTTTTTTAGCATGGATGTGGTTATTACCTCGAACGGCTATAAAGTGGTTGAAATTGGTGATGGGCAAGTATCTGATACTGTAGGTTGGGATATTGAACAATTTGTTGCTTTATTTAACTGAGAGAACACTATGAACATTCTATTGCCTACTGAACCATATCAACATGCCTATGGTGACCTTTATGGTCATTATGGGCAGTTTTTTCAAAAGTTTGAACTATCCCATTATGATGCTAATGACTTTTACTCTCTCCGTGTGTTTGATGTTCATCCTTGGAAAAGTATTCGCACATTTGCACCAGAAGTTACTGAGAAACTCCAATCTCTGTCACAATACCAGTGTCCGTATCTGGAACAAACGTATCATGCACTTCTACCACGAATATTGATTACCAAGAATCCAGAACGGTATGCAACCTATTTTCGACATCCTATGTCCGTGGATACATGGCGCTTTATCAGCTACGATATCTATGAATACTCGATCAAAGATGGCTTAACATCCATCGACCATTGCCTACTTGGTACGGGATATCGGCTTTTCGCTTTAATGACCGATGGACATCATGATTATGACGATCTTGTACTCACTTTTGATAATGGCGATGCCCTTGTTTTTACCTCTCTGATTTGGTTTAATAAATAGGTCAAAATAACCCCCTGAACAGGTCGAGATTTTGAAAATTATATTGCACCATGCTGAGGTTTTTTGTTTGTTTTTTTCGAGAAAAAGGACGTTCAACTCTTGACATGAAGATGTGTTTTCGCTATAATTATTCTATCAACTGAACGAACACAAGGACACACTCATGAAAACGAACTTCTGGTATCTCAATGCGAAACACGAACTGGTTAAAGCTGACCTGACCAAATCGACTCCGTACTCCCGCACCATCACTCTGCTGGAAGGTGAGCAGAAAGATCGTGAACTGGTTGTTCATCCTGAAGGTGTGATGCATGGCAAACTGTATCCGCGTCTGTTCCAAACTGTCAGCAAGAACAAACCGGACGTAACTATTGTACATCATCGCGCTATGATTCGTGAAAGTTACCCTGAAAACATGCAAGGTGCTATTCCGACTCTGGATGAAAAATACCGCCTGCAACCACTGATTGCTGATGTTATTGATAGCATCTATCAAGGCGAAAACGTGATTCTGAGTGGTGGTACTGGTGTTGGTAAAACTACCCACATCCTGCAACTAGCGGCACGTATTGGTCAACCTGTTCTGCGTATCAACTTCAACGGCGAAACCCGTATGAGTGACTTGGTGGGTAAAGTCCAAGTAATTAACGGTGAAACTCGTTGGGTTGATGGTGTTCTGCCGATGGCTATGCGTCATGGTTACTGGCTGATTCTGGATGAAATTGACTTTGCTGAACCTGCCGTACTGAGTCTGCTGCACCCTGTTCTGGAAGAGGACAGCATGCTGGTTCTGAAAGAAAACAACGGTGAAATCATCCATCGTCATCCGAAATGCCGTATTTTTGCGACTGCTAACAGTATCGGTGGTATGCAAGAACGTAGCTCCAGCTACGCTGGCACTACCGAAATGAACGAAGCGTTTCTGGATCGTTGGCAAGTTATCATGGTCGCCAACCTGAAAGCCGAAGAGGAAATCAAAGTTCTTCGCAACAAGGTTCCGGCACTGAAACCCGCTTGGGCTAAACGCATGGTGGATTTTGCAAACAAAATTCGCAATAAAGACAACGACGTGAGCATTTACTCCGGCGATAACTTCTCGACTCGTAAGCTGATTGCTTGGGCACGTAAAACTGCACTGCATAACAGCCCCCTGAAAGGTGCTGAACTGGCTTGGCTGGATAAACTGCCTTCCGCAGATGAAAAAGAGTCTTTGACTCAAGTTATCCAAACCATGTTTGGTGGCAAACTGCGTACCGTGGCTAAAACCCGCACTGGCGGTCGAGTGAGCAAAAATGCTGCTGGTATTGTCTCCACTCTGACAGGTGTAAAACGTGGTCCGGGTCGTCCCCGTAAGGTCTAAATCTGTTGCATGAATCACTACAAAACCGCACTTTCTAAGTGCGGTTTTTTTGACTTTTTTACGTGGACATGCTATCATTAAGTTATTGATTTATGGTATAATAATCTTTTAAAGGATACTTATGGCTACCTCTAGCTTGGAAAAACGACAACAGTTTATTCAATACATTACCATCCTCAGTCAAAAGCTCAACATCGATGTTGTTTTTGGCGACGATCCTGCCACGGGCACACATATTCGTTTACCGAAATTGGATGACGTGTCCGAAGATGATATTGATTTTCTTTACACACACGCACTTCGTGAAATGGGTTTTGCGACACGTTCCAATCGTAACATTTCTGATATGCTTGAAGAAACGAAACTGATGTTGGAATGCGCCTACTGGATTGAAGGTGCACGCATTGAAAACGCTTTACAACGTAAATTTGCCGGCGCGAATGAACGCTTTAAAGAATATTGGACAACCTTTGCCCAAGATGAGCGTTACATGCCTATGACGCTGAAAAAACCTCCACAAGAATGGACTCCGCATGAATCGATGATGTTCTACGCTTTCTGGGAACTTCGTAACAAACCGTCTCTACCTTACATTAAGGATATTCCTCATTTTGAACAAGTGGAACAATTCTTTGCACAACAAGAGGTTCAAGACGTTCTGCATACCCAAATGCGCTCGTGGAAAGATACACTTTCCATCACGCGTACTCTTCTGCCACAATGGATTGCTTACTCTGGCATTCCTGACACTTCTACCAAATTGATGGATACCCCTGGCGCTGAACAATTGAAAGCCATCATGGAGTATCAGAAACAACTCGAACAGCAACGCGCTGAAGTGACTCAAATGCGTGAGGCATTCCAAAAACGCATGGATGAAATCGCAGAACAAGAACGCGCAAAATTTACCGATGAGGAATGGGAAGCTCGTCAAAAGGCTGAACAAAATATCGATGACTTTGCACAACTCATGAAAGATCATCCTGAACTTAAAGAAGCGTGGGATGAATTGCGCGCAGCACAAAGTAATGTTGAACATCTGCAATCTCAACTGCGTGAAAATCAGTATCGTGAACAATCCGCTCAAGCTGCGATTGATAACAAAATCAACAGCAAAAAACACGATTTTCAAGAAAAAGAAGCAAGCCTAGAAGAAAAATTTGCGGATATGGATGAAAAGTCCAATAACCGTATTGCGCGTAAACAAGAGCAAATTTCTCAAACACAACAAGATATTAACAATGAACTGGAACGCCTACGTCAAATTCAAGAAGAGCTCAATGACCTGAAATACGAACGCGATCAGCTGGAAAACATGCTCAAACCGTCCACACCATCGACCGAACAATCCGGTCAGGAAGGTCAACAATCCGGTCAGGAAGGTCAACAATCCGGTCAGGAAGGTCAACAATCCGGTCAGGAAGGTCAACAATCCGGTCAGGAAGGTCAACAATCCGGTCAGGAAGGTCAACAATCCGGTCAGGAAGGTCAACAATCCGGTCAG
>JAOVYT010047201.1:0-43931 GCA_025674515.1 Trogloglanis pattersoni | reverse complement strand
AAATAGATGACGACCGGCTTCTTCATGGACGCATCGATAAGTTCAGCGTGAAAATTCTGGGGAGTAATGTCGACGATACTGGTGTAGTTGCTGCTGTACATAACTTTACTGTTCTCCTTTGGAAACGACAACCGCCAAAATTAAAGAAAAAACAAAAGACGCCCCATCTTGTGCGTAGTACAGTCCACACATAGCAACGCAACAGTACAAGCGCACACGTACAGTACAGCAACGCAGCCTGCGCACGCCTAGCGCGTTTAAACGCAAGTGCAGCGCGGTACACAATGGGGGATAAAGTGAAGGCATACATCTACGCACGTATCAGTTCAATACAGCAAAAGCAGGGGGTCGGTCTAGATAGGCAAACACAGGATGCATTGCTGTACTGTAAAGCTCATAACCTAGTAGTGCATGACATCCAACAGGACATTGCATCAGCATACCATGCAAGGCACTTGGAGGGTAAATTGGGGGCGTTCCTGCAAGCCATAAAGGACAACGTTATTGAAGTCCCCAGTGCTTTAGTAGTTGAGTCCCTTGACCGTTTAGGACGTGATCATGAGCTTAAAGCCCTTGCACGCTTCATCGACATAGTTCAACACGGCATAGAGATCCATGAGATGTCTACAGGGGTAGTGTATAACCGCGAGGATACACACTTGTTGCACCTTGCTGTTGCGGTAATGTCCCGTGCACACAACGAGTCCAAAGTAAAAGCCGAGCGGATAAAGGATGCACAAGCGCGTAAGCACGAAGAAGCCAAAGTAGGCAAGATAGTGTCCCGAAACATCCCTGCTTGGATAGATATTGTCCATGGCGAGTTCAAGTTGAACGAACACGAACGGACAGTAAAGCTCATATACGACTTGTACCTTGAGGGGCACGCATACAAAGCCATTTCCAGAAAGTTGCAGGAACTCAAGGTTCCGTACCCGCCAGCAAAGATACAAAAGCAAAGGTTAAATGATCAATGGGCGGCTGCCCGAGTATGCACTATCCTCTCAAGCCCTGCTGTTTATGGGCAGTACACGCCTAAGAATAAAGACCCAATAGACAATTACTATCCTCCAGTGGTGGATATTGCCACGTATCAAAAAGTACAAGCGATAAAGAAAAGTCGTGCATTTAAAGCAACCAAAATAACTGATCTACTTAGCCTCACAAGCACGATAACGAAGTGCAAACATTGTGGTCATAGTTACGTAGCTTCGAGCAGAACGTGGAAAAACGCAAAAGGCACAGAGACTAAAATCACAATGAAATGCAATGGCCGCTTAATGGGTGGTACATGCAAAGGTAAATCCGTTCCGATGGAAGCCTTAGAGAAAGCTGTGATGGACATGTTGCCTGATGTTGATATCTCTAAGCTCAACAGAACCAAGATGCGCACATTGGATAACGTAAAAGCGAACCTAGAGCGCACGCTGGAGCAGCAACAGAACATAATGGAACTTGTGTTGACAGGTTCAAAGATGGCCGTAGACAAGTACAAAGAGCTGGAGCAGAAAGCAGAAGACCTCAAAGTACAAATAAGTGAACTTGAGGCTCGCATAGTCCCCGACACGTTGCAGAGTTTAACTGTTGAAGCTTTAGACCCATTAAATGAGACTATACGTAAAAAGGTGAACACTGCACTTGCTCTCATGCAAGTACGTGTAGTCTTGGACTGCGGTACTGCAAATAACGCATCGATTGATGTTTACATCTCAGATAACCACATCGGCAAAAGTACATTTACGTGGTCACGAAAGAAACGAATAGACGCCAGAAGTTAAGAGCATTATTATTGGGTCGTAAGAACACAAACTAATTTAACCTGCGTTTAAACTAATTTTTAGGGGTGCAACATGTCCGAAGTAATCAAAACCATCTCCAATATCCGTAGTGTTCGTGTACTGGCTCGCGAGCTGGGTTTCGAAGCATTCAGCGATATCGTTGAGAAGTTCATGACTGTGCAAGCAGAGATGCAAGAAGAGTTCGAGAAAGAAGCAAAACGCAAAGAAGCACTGGATAAGGCAGTAGAAGACGCATTGGCCAACATCCCTGCTGAACTGCGTGACGAAGTGCTTGCACGTATCGCTGGTACTGTAGCGCCAGTTGAAGGCACCAAAGAGCGTAAGCCACGTAAAGAGCGCGCTCCTTCTGAGACTGTAAAAGTTAAAGTAAAAGACCAAATCATCGAAGTTAAGATGGCCGGTAAAGTAAACGAAGACCTCAAGAAAATCATGGAAGATGCGGGCTTCACTACTAAAGAGCGAAAGCAATTTGTTGAAAAATTCCGTGTAGAATAACAAAAATTCATTAAAAGGGGCCCGAAGGCCCCTTTTTTATTTTTTCTCATTCACGTTCAAGAATCGTTCGCATTCTGCTTTGCAGTGATCGTGTCAACGCCGCTAACCCTTCTGAGTTATTCAAGTACTTGATATAGCGAAGGTGCCGGAGATCAAACGGAATGTCATATTCGCTTTGTGTTATCAATATAACGTCCCTACCTAATGTGTGAGCAATACCAGCTTCGTAAAACACATTTGGATTACGGCCAGAACAATCACAGATCACAACACTAGATTGGTCAATTAACGAAACTACATCCTGAATGATAGATGCATGTTCCCAGATATCGTCTGCTCGCTTACAGTCGAAACCTGCATTTAAGGCTGCTTGTTTGATACTAGCGTATACAGCCGAAAAGCTAGCATCAAATGGCATCATTGCAGAAGCGAGTGTTGGATCAATATTCTCATGTTCGGGCAGATTGAACACTGTAGGGCGCTGCCTTCTTACTTGCGTGTTACAAAGCAGATAACGATACAGATCCACTTCTTTCACAGCCCAATGGTTTCTTGAGAATTCAAACTGATCTATGCCGAGTAAGCCACGATGCCCAAACAACACTTCGTTTTTCAGCGGCGGAACATCCCGATCGAAGTTAACTTCTAGAGATATTGAGGCGCTTGAAAACCTTGCGTTGATGATTTGCCCTACATATGCAACTTCATCATCTGTCCCTTCTACACCAAAAATACAAGGTAATGCCTTGAGCCTATCCAATAGCGGCCTACGGTTCTCGTCGCGGAACTCATCTTTAATGTGATCCTCCGTATGCTCAAGCACCCGTGCGATTGGGATACTAACTTTCCCCGACTCCCAATCAACATTAAACACCAACAAATTGAACATCATGCCTCCACGCGCGTCCAGAATGGCGTATTATTACTCATTATCCGAGCTGTGAACACCTTGTTGTGTGCAAAATCGAAGCTAAATGGTTAGCACCCCAAATCAGGAAACATGCTAGCTTAGGTAGCAAGAAATGAAATTATTTGTTGAGAAGTTCAAGATTTAATAATTTAAATAACTCACAATCAAAGGCTTGGAAGCTCTTATTATTTGATCATTTCGATAACAACATATACTAGCTTTTCACCTAAATTATCAGCATTTATAATCCATTTTAACAAGTCCGTTTGGAATTTCGATTGCGAGTCGTCCAGTTTTATCTTCTCTATTTCAAATCCAAACATGCCAAATGATATCTCCGGCTTAAACGAGATCACCAATGGATCTTTCATATCTTGTTTCAACGATAACTGAATTTTGATATTAGAGAAAGCCCCCAACTGAGTCAGCCCATTGCAGTCCAGTGCGTTAGTTTCGTAGTATCTAGATGAGCGAATGACTTTAGACATAATCGTGAAAGTGTCAGCCCCCACATCAAAACCAATAAAGAACGACGGTGAGTTTTTATCTGGACTGTCATTGGTTAAGTATCCTACGTAGCTTGTTATATTACTCTTACCGTAAAAATCAGACATTGATATATCTTGTGGAGCAGGTTTGTTTGCTGCTTTGCGTAGTACATCACAACCCAGATCAGAAGTAACAGGTATCTTGTATTCTGCACAAATCTGATCCATTGTAATTACGCCGGAAGTTGGAAGGGCCATATTAAGCCCTCTCTTCTAGTTGTTGTACTCTAGCAGCCAACTCTTTGATTGCTTCTGCCATATAAGCAACCAAAGATGCGTATTCTACACTGTACATCCCTTTATCATCGGTGTGCACTACTTCTGGAATTACCTCTTTAAGCTGTTGAGCAATAAAGCCACAACTCATTCCGTCTTTGCCGATGAAGTTATAATTTACGCCATTCAATTTAAGCACTTTCTCAAGCGCAGAATTCAAATGAGAAATGTTCTCTTTTAAGCGTAAGTCTGAACTTTGAGTTACTTTCGTAGCAGTGAAGTTGCCGTTAACTGTCACTGTCCCGTTAACTGTCCCACCGGTGAGCGGTAACGCATTCTTGGCCCCATCCTCACCTTTTGGCCCAGCGGCACCTTGCAATCCTCGGTCACCTTTAGGCCCCATCGGCCCAATATCACCAACATCGCCCTTATCTCCCTTTTCGCCTTTGGCGCTATTAGAGATATCGACACCATTTACATATAACTTACCTGTGATATTAGTATTGCCGTTTAAGTTGATGTTAGGTACACCGTTAATCTCAACTGCGCCAGTATACGAAGATAAGTCAGTACCAAACGCAAGTGGTTGACCGTTTACGGTTAGTTTACCTTGTATATCAGTATCACCATAAATTAGGACACCTTTTACGCCTGCAATATTGAGTTTTTCTTGAGCACGTACAAGCATATTCTTTGTGCTCTTGATATTGATATCGGATGCGTTTGCGTTGATTTGGGATGGAGTATTGATTTCAACTTTACCAGTACCACCAGTGCAAGTAAGGCGAATACCACTTAACGTATTCAGCTCAACAAGTTCGCCGCCTATTGTAGTTGTACCTGTGGTTGTTGCTTTGTTTAATCCAACATCACCTTTGTAATTTGCGATATCAACAGTGTCGGCGGATTTAGTAATACACTTCCACGCACCCCATGGGCCGTCTTTACCATTCCACGAGCCCGTAAGCCCACGAACGTATTTGTTGCCTGACTGGAACGTAGTGTATTCCTGCTGGCAACCATAAGCACTAGGCGTACACACAAGCGTACCTGCTTGCTGTTCTGGGTACATGTTAGTGTTGGTTGCACCTGCGTTCCCTGGCTGGTAGTACACACCTGCGTGTGCAATGCTGCCGAGTGTATTCAAGCTCATAGTGAGCGCAGTTTTGTTCAGTGTGAAGTTCTTATCATCAACGGCTTTAACTTGAGCATCAACATAGTCTTTACGAGTCGAAGCGGCTGCGTTGTTGGTTTGCGGTGTGCTTTGAATGAAGTCCGGTGCAGTAAGTGAACCAGTCATTGTATCGCCAGCTTTCTGTACACACTTTGCATCATTCAAATCGGAATATGCTTTACTGTCATTTACTGCTTTAGTAAATGCATCTGTCACTGCTTTAGTTTGTGCAGCATCTTTTGTATCGGAATATGCTTTGCTGTCGTTAACGGCTTTAGTGAAAGTATCAGTAATTACTTTTGTTTGTTCTGCATCTTTAGAGTCCGAATATGCTTTGGCATCTTGTAGTGTTTTTGTATTTTCTGACTTAGTTGCAAATTGACCTTGTACATAACCCTTGTTAACAAGCTCTTCATCCAATTGGAAAATAGTTTGCTTGTACACAATAGGTTTAAAGATTTCGCCACCTTGAGCACGAGATAGTGTATCGAGTGGGTTGAAGTCTTTTACTTTATTCAGAGAACCAGCAAGATCTAAGTTAGTACCAGTGTACCCATCTAGTTTTAGCCATTCCCATGCAGTCTTTGCATTCTTCTCTACAAGAACAATCTTCGCTTCGAGGTCGGATTGCATCTTGTTCATTTTGGCTTGCACTTCATCTGGAACAACTGCGGTTACATCAAGCCATACTTTGCCGTCAGAAGTTTTCCATTCTTTGGTATCGGTGATGAAATAGAAGTCGCCATATGCAGTACCAGCAGCAGGTAGATTTGATTCAGCTTTTACTTGCTTGATATCAGTAATCGAAATCTTCTTAATCTCTGCTTGCACATACGCCTTAGTTGCAAAATCAGCTTCGATCTTAGTTAAACGATCATCTTGCTGTGCATTCGTTTCTGCTGTCTTTGCATCTACTGCGGTTAGTTTAGATTCAACATTAACCATATCTTGGTACAGCTTTGCACCAGTATCAGTTAAGCGTTTATCTAATGTTGTAACTTGAGTCTTTAGATCATTTATTCCCTTTTCGGATACGGAGCCCAAGGTATTAAGCTGATCTGCAACTTTAGTGTTGAAGGTTTTGATTGAAGCAATTTCGCCATTAAACTCGGAACGGTTAGAGTTTACTTTTGTATCCAGCTTGGCGTAATTCTGTGCTTGAACGTCAAATTTGGCTTGAACATCTGTACCCTGTGTTTTTATCTTTGCGTCTAGTGCATCAATATCTGCATCTAATCGTTTAATCTCTTTTACGCGATCAGCATTTTCAGCAGAGATACTTTTGGCGAGGTTGTTATCGCCCAAGGTACGCGCATCTGCTTCTGCTTTATTGGATGCATCGTGTTCTGCATCTAATTTAGCGAGCGCATCTGTACGAGCTTTGGCTTCACCTTGGATATCAGCAGTTAGTTTAGTATCAACCTCGGCGCGGGCTTTTGCTTCTGCTTTAATTGCTGCATCAAGTTTAGCGTCCATTCCGTTTAAACGGTCTTCGGTTTTCTTTGCATCACCTTGCAAATCCAAAAGCTCAACAGCATCACCCGCTTTATTCACAACTAAAACTTTGCCAGCGTTGCCTTGCCATTGGGGCATATCCGGAAAATGTTCAACTCTGGACTTATAAGACAAGTGCGGGAAACTTGCATAATCTACGGTAGGTTTACCTACTTCTTTATTGCCAGCGTACAACTGCCAGATAACCATTGTACTTTGGTCAATAGTAGGTTCGTTATTTAAATCGGACATGTGAGTTCCTTATTATTATAATTCTGGGAAAAGGGGAAATGCAGGAGAGGGGCCATAGGCCCCTAAAAGAAAGGTACAGCGAGGAATTAAATCTTGATCAGCTTAGTTACATAGAACGTTTTCGGACGCATATCAATTGCTGTTTGTGTTCCTGTATTTAACTCTATACCCACTACAGTAAATGACGTAGCTGTACCCGAGAAAGATGCACTGTGGCCGTGGTCACCTATTGTTGATGCCCAGTATGTTGCTGCTGGGTCGGCGTTTGGATATCGATAAGTTGAACCTGTGTTTGCGCCATTGTTTGCTGTGTAGTATATGGACGATGCGTTTGTGCATAAGAACTTATTAGCGCCTTGACTGCCTGCACCGCTGACAGAAACGGATCCAGAAGGGGTGTAATTGATAGTCTGATTTGGATACTTCACTTTAGGGAGATCGCTGGATCTCAAGTTATAAGTGTTACTTCCGAGGATAGTCCCTGAACCTTTCCCATCTGTTGCGCCTGCTGTATACACCTCTCTGAGATCGGGAGCTTTCTTACCGTTCAGCACTGATGTTGGATCGTTGATTACTGTACCGTCACAAGGCCAAAAACCAGCAGGCACACTAAGGTTATAGAACCCGCCAAGCCAATCAATAATTGTGCCCACAGGGATAGAGCTTTGCGCTGCTTGGGATGCTGCTTTTACCTCTGCTGCCAGTTCAGTCAGCTTGAGCTTTACGTTGCTGGTATCAGTCTTAACAGCAATCAGGTCAGTGTTAGCTTTGGAAGCGGCTGTATTCGCTTGTAGAACAGCGTCTGACAGCGTTCCGAGAGTACCGTTAGTACTTGCACTGGCATCCTGTAACAGCTTGATCTGCGCTGTGTGCTGCGCAATGGAGGCAGTGTGTTTGCTGTCACTGTCATTGGACGCTTTCTCTACTGCAACAATACGATCCGTCAACGCTTTCTTATCAGCTGCATCAGCTGCAACTAGATCAGCTCTGTCTTTGGTTGCTTTATCGTTTATCGCTTTAACTTCAACCGTGATGCGATCATTAATTACTTTAACGTCCGCAGTTGCTTTGTCGTTAATTGCTTTAACATCCAAGGTGTGTTGTGCTTTGAATGCAGTGATGTTGTCATTTACTGCTTTTAAACTTGCATCGTGCAAGGTGTCTTTTGCTTTCAATTGCACAACTTCATTTGCGGAGTTCAAACTGAGATCAGTTAGTGACGTAATTTGCGGGCCGTACTTCTCAAGTATTTCTACGTTAGGTAGTTTACCCATGCGCACTTCTAATGCGTGTACGTAGTTAATCAACCAATTGTCGCCGAATACAAGCGGAATGCTTGCCATGTTGGATACATCAATTCTTGTTTTAAAACGTGGATCCGCAAGGTCTATTGGACGTTCGACTTGAATTGGTTTGTTATTTGCTGATGGTAACGCCATCTAAGCCTCCTTATTATTATTGTTATGGGCTTTTGCGGTCACATAGTATTAGTACGCGACATCTTGTTCAAACGTAATTGTACCTTTCTGGAATGTGTACACGTTTCCTTCTGCATCTTGTACTTGCAGATCATAAATGAACTTCTTAGGGCGTGTATCGGGGCGGTATTGTGCTGTTTGAATAGGAGAGAAGTGCAAAGTGAACCAACCAGTGTGATTTACTTGATCTGGATGCACTTGTACAGGCATTGCAAACGCTTCGGTGTCGTTGTTATAAGCAAGACGGGCTTTACCTGTAAGCAAGCAATTAGTTAAGTCCACACCGTAAAATTGATCATCCTGTGCTTTCTGCGCAAAAATGCCAACAGCGTGAAATGTGTCAGCGGTTGTAATGGTGTAATCCACTATTGCTTTTGTGTATTGTAACATGGGCATAGTTATTCCTTTTGTTCATTGTTGTCATTGGCGTTGTAATTATCAATGTCTTGCCTAATCTTATTGCGCTCGGAATTTAACGTTTTGGCATTTTCGTTCAATAGGTTTTTTTCTTGTAGTGATTGAATGACGTACTTAAACATAAGCCAATTCGTCTCTTCCAATTTTCGTATTTCCGGAACAATGCCATATGCATCATCCGAACTGAAATAAAAAACATAAGGGCACGGATTGTTTGGGTTGTACGTTGCTGCATTAATGCAAATACACATATCAGCATCTTCATTGGAATTAACTGTAACGGTGTGTTTGCTGTACTCTGGATCTTTCTGCATTCTTTTAACAAGTGCATTAACTGTCGAAGTATCAGTACTTGCAATATTTACTCTGCGGGTTTCCCCGCAGAATACGTAGTTAAAATTTGAAAAGAGAAAGGGCGCTTCTTTTGAAAAATCTGAAACTGTAAACATATAGCTCCTTAGTAGTTTGCGTTCGAATCGCTCATGCTTAGTTGTGTAATGAAATGGCAAGGTACTTGATATTGCGGATAGTGCGGATACCATGATGCTTTGGGGAACTCCCATGTTGCTCCTGCTGTATTACTAGTTACGGTTGCTCTCAAGTAACAGCCGCCGTAGTTTCCTTGATACGGCATTTGCGGGGCCCCGAGCTTAGTGCATGTGATATCAAATGATTTGAGATACAGCATACTGTGGTCTCTATCCCAACTTGTGTGATCACCACCACCACCATGCGAGGTGGTCCACGCGTGCAGGATCCAAACCATCTTGATGTTGATATTGTAACCGCCAATTTGAAGGTTACGTTCCTGCGGCCTCTGTGATCTTTCCCACTCCGTCGGTCTACCGCCACCCCAGCCAGAACGCATTGTGTAGTCGAACCCTAAATCAAAAGCAACGTTTGATATTTGATTTCCTGCCGAATCAATAAGCTGCAAATTAAACCAATAGTTAGTGTTGTTTTTCATTTCATTTCTGTTTTGATCGTATACTTCAACTTTCATTTTGATAAGTGGTTGTACATTTGCTTTCTTTGTGCGCTCAACGTTTTTGGCAACCAATTCACCGTTAACATTATCAAAACCATCAGCATCGTAGTTATACGGTACAACGTTGCAGAATGCTGTTTGCGCAATAGAGCCTGTTGTTGGCGCAGGAAGAGCAGCATTTAACCCTGCACCCTCACGACACAAGTAACGTCTACCATTCCACTTATCCGCATCTGACACTGTCATAATGTTGTTTGTACCACCCTGAATGATCAAGTTACCCGCTTCAATCAAACAACCTCGAAGTACTGCACCGTCCAACGTACCAGATGCGAACAAGTTAGCTGCATAAATGTTGCCGCCTTTATCCATTAGCCAACCGGAATTAGGTGTTTTCTTGTTTGGGTCTTTTGAATAGTTGTGCGATTGAATAACGTTACCGATCATTGCATTTGTAATCCAACCATTCTCTGCTCGCAATTTATCCGTTGTGATAGAACCAGTTTTGATATGGTTAGCATCAATACTGTCTGCTTGGATGTGAGTTGATGTTATTTCATTTGCTCGAATACAGTCTGCTGTAATTCCCCCCGCTCTGATATTGCTGGCATCCAAGTTACCAATCATTGCATTAACTGCCATCATCTTACCGTCACGTACTTCAAACGGTACAGCTTTGGAGTTAGTATCTTTTGGATTCACAACAATAAAATCATCAACCGAAACAATCATTGCGGTTGTTTTTGTTTTTGTATCACCGTACAACTCAAACCCGCCAAATACACCGTTGGCATTTACGTTCGCCACGTACTTAGCAGTTAAGTTCCCTTTGATATCTTGAATTACTTGCTGTTGAGTTTGTACTTTACCATCTACACCGTTAACGGATGTTTGGACTGCTTGCACTGATTTAGCAATAACCTCGTCACCTTTGATCATAGCATTCTTGGTATCAGTGATTGCTGCTTGCATATCCGAAGTGTTTTTGGCATCGCCATCTGCAATCAACTTCTTCAAGTCAACTTGCACAGTATCAACCTTAGCAGCCAATGCAGTATCGCCCTGGGTGTACGCATCCTGCATTTGCTTAACCGCTGCATTCAAGCTCTGTGTAACCTTTGCATCGCCATCTTGCATGGCTTTTTGCAGCTCTGCTTTAGTGCTGCTTAGGCTTTGTGCTTGAGCTTTCGAGGCATCAGTGATTGCAGTGTTTGCACTGTCGATACCTGCTTGCAGCTTGGAAGTTGCGGTGTCGGTATTGGTCTTGAGCGCATTCAGCTGCTCAGTGATTGCTTTGTCCTTCTCCGTTAGAGTCTTGCTTGTGCTCTCAATGAGCGCCTTGTTGGCTGCGTCTGCTGTAGTGGTATCGGACTTCAATTGGTCAATGCGCTTGCCTAACGCAACGTCTGCGTCTGTAAGCGTTTGTACCTCTTGCTGTACTGTTGCACTCATATCCTTGTCGGCTTGCTTGTACGCTGCGTCTAGGGTGTCTATGCGCTTGTTAAGCACTGCACTTGCGTCCTGTTGGGCTTTGTTGAGCTTTGCATCTGCGTCTTGCAATGATTTCTTTGCATCTGCAAGCGAAGTTTGCAGTTCACCTTTAGTTGCCAAGATCTTGGTATCAGTACCAGAAACAACCCCAGCAATATCCTGTTGGACTTCTTTCATCAATGCAGAATCTTTCTGCTCCATTAGGTTCTCTATGCTTTGTGCAAACAGTTCCATTTCTGGAGAGAAAACGAGTTCGTCCATTCCGTATTTGTCAAAGTGCGCAACCCGTCCATACCATTTACCATCTGTTTCGGGCTTATAGTAGAAGTTGTTGAATACTTGACCATTAGGGGCAATATTCGCATCACTAGGGATAAAGCCTTTCTTTTGGCTCAAATATACCCGTGTACCTTGGAAATCAAGTTCAGTGCAACGATCCCATTCAATTTGAATACCTGAGACACTACTGTTTGCTTTGATACCGGATACTTGTTTGCATTGTGTATTCTTTGCATTCAGCACGGCAGGGGTATTGCTCTTTGCGCCACCACGCGAAACAATACGTACTTCGAATGAGCAATAGCGACTAAGACCATTTGCTGCGTTCTGCTCCAGCGTATAAATGAACTTAGGCTCTAGTACTTGTACGGTTTGAACTTTGGTGCCTTTGTTTGCACCGTGATACACAGTTACTTCATATGCTTGGAATACGTCTTGTACTGTTAGGGATTTATCAGTCTTGTAAACTTGAGTGTCTGCTTTAACCACAGTATCAAACATAGAGTCCCATTGCACTTCGAAGTTAATCCCAGTGCTTACTGATGAATCCTTGTCTTCTGTTACTAAGTGCAACCCCGTAATTTGAGGCAGTACTGTATCGTCCTGAACATCAACGTTTGTAATTGTGCATGGTTCACTGTAATCGTCGAACTTAGTACGAGTCATTACCCTAAAGTCATAATTACCATGAGGCATCGCAGTCAAGTACATATATGGGTTCTTTGTTGAACCTTGTGGTTCCCATTCTTGCATGCCAGTGAATCTACGCTGGACTACGTATTCTCTGAAATCGCTGCATATGGCCGGTGCCCATTCAAGCAAACCCGTAAGCGTAGTGCCTACATCGGTAATCTTAAATGCAAGTAAAGTAGGTGCATTGACCTTACGTTGGACATACGGTTTGTATTCGCTCTCAGCTGAGATGTGCACGATATCGAATGAGTTGGGTTTGTATTCCATGAACTCAACTTCGGCAGTACCAACATCATCAGCAGATAGCCCGCGGTCGATACTGTTAAGTCGAAAAGGAATAGGGGAGGAAGTGCCCAGCAATGGATGGATGATGTTAACTACATCGCCAACGTTAAGGGAGTATACCCTTGCATCGCCTTTAAACTTCATTAAACGTAGTCCACGAGTCATCTCGAATAGTGTACTTGCAACTTTATCTACTTGTTGCTTAGACGTAGTGAAGTCAGCTTGTACTTTCTTTGTGATTACTCGGCCATAACGTTCAATGATTTTATCGCGAGGTACATTAGGGTAACGGAGAACATCTTTTTGATAGTTCTTGGATGCGTCTTTATATTCCACTTCCAGTTCGTTGAACTCTGCTTCTGTTGGTGCCCCGTCCATTACTACTTGGCTGATGATGTCATCTTCTGTAAGTGTGCAAATAGCGGCACAAGGTGCGTTGTACACTACGCTCCACATATCCCCAGAGCGTACAACTGCACATTGGAAGTCGTTCTGCATATTCTCTAGGTTTACTTTATTCGATTTGCTTGTATCAATTGAACCGTTCATACTAAGAGACATTTTATCGCAGTAGTTTGCGAAATGAATAAACGAGTCATCAATCTTGTGCAAAGGGATCTGCATACCAAAATCACTTTGCATATAATCTCTTATACACATTGCAGGGTTCGTGCTGTACACACGTTGATTTAAACGGGGATCGTGCACTAAGCGACCTTCGATCTCAACGTCAACATCCGGCTCTGAATTGATTTCTCCGTTTTCTGGGTCGCGTGCAATGCAAATACCAAGTGCTGCAACACCATGACCCATCATACTACCTTTATAATCTGGACGGCGTGCAGCAATCTCATTGAAGAAGTAATCTTGTTTGCCTGTTTTGTACTGAATAATTAGGCCCTGTTTCTTGAACTTGTCGGCAATATATTCAGCAGGAACATAACCATGTTCGGTTAGTTGGATATCGCGATCTTTAAAGATCGGCTCGCCACCAAAGTAGATCTGTTTAATCCCATTGATTGGGCCATGCCCTATAGTAGCAACCATGCACAGCCATTGGCCTTCTGCGGTAGCAGGGACACCAGTACGGCGTAGATCTACTAGGCGTTGCTCTAGTGCGCGTCCAGTTAAGCCCGCAATGGACGCAGCAGGGATAGTGCTCTTGTCATTAGATACGTCATGATACGTTACAGTCGTGCTTACCCGCGTTCTGCCATATACGGTATTGATGCCTTTAGTTGCACCCTCTGTACTAAGCTCAAAGCCTTCATCCTTCATCTTCTCGGCTTCTACTTTGGGTTTAGAGAAACCTAAGAATTTACCGATACCTTTAAATATTTTCTTGAATGGCTTAGTGATGCTTTTAAAAAACCCCATTATATTTTCCTTATGTTAGTCGATATGCAATTGCATTTTCTGGGATATCGGAGAATTGAATTTGAGTTACTTCTATTTGCTGTAGTTCGTCATGCACGAACATAAAATGAGACCCAACGCAAAACGCAATGTCATCGTAAGGTTCGTCGTGAACAACAATTACATCCCCAACAGTGCAAAACATAGGGTTGATTTTTGGATATGCACTTAGCATAGAGTCCAAAGTTATATTGTTTTGCGTTGCGTATTCGTGTGCTTCTTTTAAATTCTCGCTGAATTGCTCTTGCGTGTTTGTACCTTGCAATGTATCAATTACCGATGCGCATAGTTTGTATTGGTTTGTAATGCTGCCAGTGTCGAACTGTTCTTGTATTGCTTCTAGATACTTTGTGCAATTCGACTTTACCCAGGTTTCTTCCATTTCTTCTTCCTTATATCCTGTGTTGAACTGCTGTATTTAAAGAACTCGTCATCTGGGTATCTTGCTTGCTGCAATGCATGAGCTGTTCTTTGCGCATTGTTATCGTTTAACCGTTGCAACATATTGATTGTTGTTAACGTTATCTTTGTCATATTCTTGGAATTGTTGTCATTTGCGATGCTGGGTTTATCTACGTACCCTTCGTAGAACGGCACAACTAGATCCGGCTGCAATTTATTGGAACCCATATACGCAAGGTAACATTGCACAGGTGCACGGATATGCTCTTGTCTGTTGATAATGGATACCATAGTGTCCGAATAATCACGAATCTCTATTGTTACGCCTCTAGTGTTTAACTCCGTCGATTCATCTACGTTTTTAAAAGCTGATAACGTACCATCGCTTAAATATGTGCTTCCGTTGTAAACAATATCGCCATATGCATTATCGCAAAGTTGCAATGCACCGGATTTAAATTCAATGCGCACAAGTACGCACACATCCGTGTAGTACTTTGCAATATCCGATGCAGTTACAGTACTTGAACAATAAGGGTCAAGCTTGCGTTGTTGTTCGATATACGTGTGAATGGCGGTATTTGTTAGATACTTTTCGTACAGCTTACTGAACGTAGACATTTATACCTCCGTTGCTTTAAAACTGAATTCACCAATCCAATACACATCGTCATATGACATTTTCGGTACATCTGTAATTTGCACAATAAGGGAAGGTTGTACTTGTACTTGTTCACCTGCTTGCACTTTTGCACGCAACGGAGGGAAAATAGTTAAATTGCCTTGGGCTTTTAAATCCGTTGTTACGTTGTAGATCTTAGGGTGATTTTGGAATTGGATATAATCGCCATAAGCAAATGCGCCTCTATGGCCTGAAACGGGAATAGTGCTTGAACCGGCATTTATGTTCGTTTGAACAATGCTGTTTGTAATGGGGGATGCTTGGATGTGAGGTACAGGGGGAATCATAATGCAGGAACCAAGATTCGAATTTAAGAACGTCTGCATATAACGGATGTTACGTTCACCAAAGCATTGCACTTTGAATTCAAAATCAAATCTGTGTGTTCCTGTTGCGCGTGTTTTAACTATACCGGATTGCGTTGTGTTCTTTTGCAATCCAACTACAGTCTCAATCTCTAGGCTTGTAATGAAAATCTCCCCGTCCTTTAAATTAAGAACTGGGTACATACGAACTCCTTGTGTTGTTGTCTTGTATTTATGGAGTTCGTTGTGCGTGTAAGTGGTTGGTGTTAGTAACTGATGCTCCAGTCATTCGGAGGCGACATAAACAATAGTTGTTCTTCCAAGTAATCAATTGCTGCTTTATAACCCGTATCATCAAGCAAGTAACATTCTGTCCAACCAGAGAACATATGCTCTGGAACAGTGTTGCCTATTGTGTGCCTCATTGCTCTATGCAGAACTTGCTCCCAGTAATCACTTGATGGATTGCCTTCTGCGAAGTCATACATCCAATCTTGCATTGGTATAATGTTCTTGAACTTTACATCTGCTTCTACTTCATCAAATTCGTCCGTGTTGAATCTGCGTAATGGGTTTTTACTGTAACCTACTTTTGTAAATGTCTCTCCATCTATGGTTATGTCTGCAAAGTAGATATAACCCCTGTCTGCTTCGGGTAACTCAACGTGCTCTATTACTATCATACAACCTCCTTGTTGTTGGATTGAAAATAAACTTCCATGCTGAAACTAACAAAAAGCAACTCACTTAAAAATGGCTGCTTTTTAGTTTAAAACTGTGTGTTTTTTACAATAAACTGCACAAAAAACATGTAAAAACTCAACGTTTTTGAAATTGAATATTTTTGTGTGTACTGCACAGGGTTTTTGAATAGTCTAACTTTTGCATATCAATCGAACCAAACGTTGTCGGTATATGCTTTAAGTAGTTCGTTAACGTGCAATATTGCCTTTGCAATTGCCATGTCGGCTTCTGGTGTATACGGGTAACATTCACTGTAACCACTGAACCCTGTATTCTTAACTGTTTCTCTGAACTTTTGCACTTCCCTGTTATCCAACAACTGAAAAGCAAAACGGTGTGCTTGTGCTTCCCACATTGTATACTTGCTTGCAGGTAAGCCTCTGTGATGTTCTTCTACATGCGGTAGAATACACAGATACTCCAAATCCTTTATTGTGTTGTCCTGTTTAAAGCGCGTGCTTGCATTTGTTGTGTAACCCATCTTATATGCTTTACTTCCATCCAAGAAAGTAACAATTCCAAAGTACAAGTATCCGTACTTGGAGAACTTGTTTGCTGTTTCGTATAAATGAGCTTCGCTGTAAGTGCAATTTGCCATAGTGGCCTCCTGTTTAAATATGTGTTCTATTCCGTGTATATTTATGTGCTCAGTACCTTAAACGTCAGATAATGAGCACGTAGGTGTTATTTGTCTCTTTAAAATCGAGTTTTGTGCGCAAAATGGAACTTAGTAAAATTGAATTTCCTTATACTTAGTAGTCAAAATGCGCACAAAACCTCTTACTTGATAGCTGCTCTTCTGTTGAGCATAAGCTCCATACCTAACCCCATTGCTGCTTGTTGCTGCACTTTTGTTTGCTTCTCTTGTACTGCTTCTTGCACTTTGCGATCCTCTGTAGTTGCTTGCTTGGTTATTGCATAGCCCGACAAGTTCAGCGCCTGCACTTCATTGGCTGATACAGTCTTTGTTGAATTTGGAACTCGAATGTTCTTACGCGCACCAGTACTGATATAACGTTTGAGAATTGCAGTTGCGGAATTTACAGTAAGTGCACCGTTCTCGTATTTTGCTTTCTTATTCAAGTCCACATCGGCAGCTTGCAGTGTTTTATCATTTTTCCAGAGATCCATAATGCACTGTGCATGTTGAATCTTTGCATCCGGTGTAAGTACATCGCCAACTTTCATATTGCTGTTGATATAGGAAACAATCTTGTTTGCGTTTTTAACGCGATCGATATCAGTATAAACAGCTTTGAGCTTATCGTTCACTAACATATCAATGATGTCTTCGGCTGCGATATAGTTGCGTACACGCATCACCTCAACCAGCAAGTTACGCTCTGGGGATTCTTCGCGCTTCTTAGTCATTTCCTCAAACGCTGCATCTACAGTGTCCAGCTGAATATATTCAATTACGTTTTTGATTGCTTGTGCTTTACGTTCGCCTTTTAACTCTTCTGCTGCATCCTCGATTGCTTTGCGCGCTTCCTTGCCAATATCAACCATGTCGCAAAAAACAAGGTGAACGAAATGATTCAGGCGGCTTAGGCGTTCTTTGTATGAACTAAAGTTGAAGCTGTCATAACGTGCTTTACTATTAGAAACCATCCAGTCAATACCAACGGTGTTAGTTGCGAACTTAAATACATTCTCGCTGTCAGTGTGCAAACGTAACAAGCTGTATTTCTTCTCTGGATCGTTGAAGTCTTTCAGTGTGTGCATTTGGCGCTTTGCATTCATCATTCTCGCTTCTGGGGTGCAAGCCAAACTATCAAGTACAATATTGAGTGCAGATGCAATTTTGTTTGCTTCTGCATTTACGTCTTTACGAACAAGGATACTGTATTCCAGGTCTGGTTCACTTTTTGGAACAACGTGATATACGTTTACGTTCTTTGCTGCACGGTAACGGTTTGATAATTGCTCTACGCGCTCGATGGTTTCGTTGCCAGCAACAAACACATCTACTGTGTCTACGCTGTTCTTGATGTTCATTCCCTCTACGATGCTGTAAGTACCAATAACGCCGTCGTACTGCGAAGGGAGAACCTCTTCAAAACGCAAACGCTGCACATCCGGAGAGTTCTTTACTTCTGGCTCTGCTGTTACGCACAGTAAGTTCTTTTCACCTTCAAGCAGTACTTGCAGCTTGTCGATTTGGTTTTTGTTATTCCATAGAACAACAATGCCGTCTGCTGTGCTGTTCAGTACGCTGTGTGCGATATAACTGTAAACGTCATTAGTAACAACCTTATACGTGTACTTTGGTGCACTTTGCTTTTGTACACGAATAACCTTATCGAATTTGATATGGTAATCGTCTGCATTACTTGTACCGGACATAAAAACTACACGCTTAAACAAACGAGCATCAACGATGTCATAAATCACGTTGATAACATCTTGCTTGTAAACGTCTAAGTACATCCCATGAGATTCATCAATGAACAAAGTAATGTCTTTGAGTGCACTAACATCATCCCCGTCTAAATACTGGCGATATACAGTTGCAAGTTTATTCCAAGTACAAAGAACACGATGTTGATCTACTGATACTTCGTTCTCTTGTACTTCGTCAATGAATGCCTGTACTTCGTCGGATTGTTGGTTTGCACTGTTTGCGTTTTGTTGCACAATTAAGCGCAAAGGAGAAACAACCCACGCTTTGGGTTGACGCGAAGTTGTGTAGTTTTTACCAACACCACAATCGGCAATAAGCAAATTCATATAACCAAAATCAATATCATCGAGCACATCGCCCAAGTACTGATCTTGTGTAAGTAAGAACTTTTGGCTGTACTTGGATTCAACAGCGGGTGCAGATACACCGTCAGCTTTGAGGCGTTGTGCAGCAGCCAAAGCGTTCTGGGAGATGCTGGCTTTGGTGTTGTACCCAATGAGCTTATACAGCTTGCGTACTTGCGCATAGAGCGTTTTGGCTTGGTTATACGTGCTTACCCAGTATTGCTTATCGTGGTCTGAACCGGACATAACAAGAATATTAGCAACGAAGTCTGAATCAATACCCAAGTGCTTCATTGTGCAGCACATATTGAAGCGTATATTGTGGGAGTTGAAAGCGTTGTAACCTTGCAGGATTGCTTGCTTTACCTCGCTTAACTCGCTCTGATCAAACTCAATCTCTGGTTGCTTGGTGTACTGTGCTTTATGTGCTTCATATTGGAATGCATCAAACAGCTCTCCATGATTTACTTCAAAGAAGAAATGCTGTTGGTTTACAGGAGACAGCACCGGTGCTTTCATAAACTGACTGCAAACAAAACTTGCTGGGTCTGCAAACGGGAATGCCTTTTTGAATGTTGTACGGCGCATTTGCCATTCTTCAAAGGACATTGCATTTGCAAGTGGAAGTAGTACACGGAACTTGTCTTTGCCCTGTTCTGGATTGTGACTGTATGTTGCATACATCAAATATTCATAAGGCTTCATAAGCTCTTTTACTTCTTGTACTGACGCACCACTGTCAACGTCCAAGTAAAAGAACTCACGTGCAATTACGTTTTCGTTATTGCGATATGCCTCTGACATTGCGCACCCTACAATACCGGATACTTGATTCTTGTCCTGTACGAAACGGATGTCGTTGCGCAATAGTTCAACAAGTGCAGGCCATGTTGCTTGCTCCAGCAGCAAGTTTGCATTCATTTCGTGCAGTTCAATACCAAAGTTATAAATTTTGTTTTCCATAAATACTCCGTAATGTTTATCCAAATGCTTATCCGTAAGCGTTGTTAGAATATGTGTAAATTTCTTTTCCGTTATGCAAAAGCCTGTTGTTACCGCAACGGGCTTTTTTATTCTTTAAACCCGCCCGTTTTGTACTTAGTGATCATGCGCGATACGGTTGCATTGGAAGTATTGAAGTGCTTCGCAATACTGACCATTGAATAACGCTTTAGATTCAATTCGTACATTTGACGCGCTTCATCCTCTGTAAATTTGCATGGGAATCCACCTGGCTTTTTTTGTTGCAGCATAATGCTTCTCCTTTATTTAGTGAGTTGTATAATTTGTTGTAATGAAATGACGAAAAAAATTAGACGCGCAATTAAGGCGTCTAATTAGTGTCAGTTAGCAGTTTTGATAGGATATTATAATGAAAGCAGCAAGTTTCCTTGCATACTATATTATAACACTGAAAAGCTGGACTGTATAAAATATCCAGCGGAGTATTTATCAAAAACCTTTGTGCACTTGTACTGTTGTTGGTTCGTCTGCATTCATAAGCATAAGAGATCTAATTTCTTGTGTGCCGTGTTTGTTTAAACGCGCAAGCTCAAATGCAATATGTGTCTTTTGATTCGTATCGTGGAAACGTGCTTCCAGCAAATCCAATCTATCTCTGAACTCTTCATTTTGTACTTTAACTTGATGCGTGCAGTAACAATTGAATGCAGCAAGTGCAAGTACAGAACCAACTAAAATCTTTTGAGCTGTTGTCATGGCGTATCTCCTTTTGCCGTCTACATTATTATTTAGGAAATACGTGCTCCAATATGTGTGTAATTATGTGCTCTTTTGAGGTCTAATTGGAAGAAACCCATTTTATGCTGTTAAATTAAAACAGGCAGTACATTATACTGCCTTATACACTGCGCGTTTATGTTATGTCGTGCTCAAATATAACTTATAACGTTCAAGCAATTGCTCTTTTGTATCTGTTGCATTGAAAGTTACCTTAAGGTGCAGCAGTTTATTTTGTTGTTCAGTCTTTGATAGTCTACTAAATGCTTTTGCCTCATCCTTGAGGCGATTAGGGTGAAAGTCCCTATTTGTATAATCCTGTTCGTAGTACTTCGTCACGTTACTCAAAAAACTAACTGCACCTTGTATTCCTAACTTGTTTACCGTTCCTGATCTAACAAGTACTTTCCAAAGTGAACCGCAAGTTGTGTTGCACTGAGAGCACAACACCCCGCGCACTCTGTGTTCGTGTGGTTCTCCGATATGCGCATGATCAACGCAGGGTTTCACCAGAGGTAGGTTGCACAGAGGGCATAGGTTCAACTGTTCGTTCTGTAACTTCTTCCGCACTACGCCGAGATCCTTCTGGCGTAATTGCAATTTGTTCTCCTTTGGGTGTGTTCTCTACAAGCTCAAGTTCAAGCAAGCGCAACCGCTTTGCCTCTGCTTGCACTATACGCTTGAGGGAAGCGAGCTTAGTTGCATCGCTCTTTATCTCAGGTGTCGTGTACAACGTAATGTCCATTGCGTGCAAGTACAGCACAGTAGGCAGGTTGTCCTTTGTTGCTTGTGCAGCCTGTAGAACGTACAGCAAGTGATCCGTGGCGATGCGCTTGCCTAGGTTGCTGCACGCTTGAGCAACGCGCCATTCGTAGTGCACAGGGCTGCATGGGCGTACTGTGCAGTTCTCCATAATGATCTGGGCCAGTTCAAGGTACTGTTCGCGCGCGATGCTGGATTTTGCTGCTTGCAAGGTACGTACATTCATAGTCATATCTAATCTCCTGTTTAGTTGAACAGGAGGTATGTGCGCTGTACCCTGCAAATTTGCATAATTTATTATAACAACAGGTAAGTTTCTGTTTTACCTGTTGTTCTTGTTATTCCTGTTGGGCTTGGATACGGCGTTTGGAATCGTAAGTCCCTAGTACCTTGTGCTCGTCTGGGAGCTGTACGTATCCATGCTGCTCTAGTTGCTCCTTGGTGAACTGCAATAACGCAATGGGACTGGGTACGTACATCTGGCGATCCGTGTACTCCAATGGTTCAGCGCGGATAAGCATAGGGTCTGAAAGCACCACAACGTAGAACTTGTCCTGTACTTGCACTACTTCTCTGGCATAGATGGTGGGTTGCTGTAACTGCTCTGGGTACGTGAACAGCGTATTACAAGAGAAGCACGCAACGAGACCTGGGATCAAGATGCTGGTGACTGCATCAATAACAAATGCACTGTCCTCGCGGACAATAAAGAACGATGGTACGTAATCGATGTTTGCTCGCTTGAGTTCGCTCAATAACGTTTTAGGGGGCATCTCAATTAACTGTAGGTTCTCTTTGCCGAAATAGTTGAACAGAGTAACTGGGTTTCGCACGCAGTAAATTGTACGTGAATCCAAAACACGAATACCGGCTTTTGTTAGTCTCATTGTTTCCATTTTAAATCTCCTTCCGTTCGATGTTGTTCTTCTCTATTTAGTAAACGACATTAAATTATGTGCTTTAATGTGTGCTCTTACTTCTTTTGGTTAATTACGTTCTGGAGTTCTTTTGCGATGTTGTACTCTGATTTGAATTCGTTGAATTCATCTCGCATCGAAACTGGAAGTCGTATACTCGCAACATAAGATGGTTCGTTGTACTTCAATTTACGTCCTTCAAACATTGTGTTCATTGAGGTGTTGTTCGTACTGTAGAAATTGGGCATTGCATTTACTGCGTTCATATAACTCTCCATGGGTGTTGTTTGTCTCTCAAAAATCGAGTTTTGTGCGCAAAATGGAACTTAGTAAAATTGAATTTCCTTATACTTAGTAGTCAAAATGCGCACAAAACAAGACTCATTGCTTACGTAGAACCTCTACATGCAACTGAACTCTATTGGGTGTTTGCTTGTACCAACGCGAATCAATCAGCTCTAGTGCGGCTGTTTTGTAGTCCAGTGCATCCAGTGCAGCCTTGAACTGCTTGAACTTAGATGCTGTACCTTTGCCGAGTTGGAAGACCATCTCAACTAACATTTGCTGTACTTCGATACCATGTCGATTCACTTCAAACAACTGCCGTGTGTCGTTCTCTGCATCAAGCAAGTCCTTTTGCAACAGCATAAGGGCTTTAAGCTCGCTTATGCCGTTCTTGTACTCTTGCACTTCTTTTGCGCTGCACAGATGCCCGTAACCAATAGTGTCAAATCCTTCACTGCACTTATAAACGTAAAACAACCCTTTTTTGTAAGTCTGCATTTTACGTTGATATTCTTTTGTGCCTTCGTTTTGCATTATGCGTTGCACAAATGCATCGGTTCTTATATTTGTATTTTTCGTGTCTGTCATGTTCTGTTCTTATTATTGTTATGGATAACGTATACGTTATTTGGATTGTTTAGATTGATGTTCTAGGACTGCACGACGAATCGTTTCGTCCGACACATTGAACACTGCACCAATTGCAGCGAAGCTGTATGTGCCTTTTGCGTAGAACTCAATGGCCATTTTTTCTTGCTCCGGAGTTAACTTTTTCTTGGGACCTCGACGGCCTTTTTCTGGCATCTTAGTCAGCATGTTAAAAAAATCTTTGTTCTCATATTGAGTGATCATATAAACCTCCTTTATTGGTATTCTGTATTTAGGAAAATAGATTTAAATGTGTGCTCGAATATGCGTGATAATTTGTGCTCTTTTCCTAAATAGGAATAATGGATTTGGATTGGATTAAGAGGGATTTAAAATGAGAGCAAAGATTAAAGAGACCACACACGAATATCGTTTTGATGCCCGCAAAGAGAGATACGTACCGGATCCTAGAGCTGCGCGTTTGAAGCGAGCTGATGTGTACTTGAGTAAAGGCACACAAGCAGATCAGAATGCAAAAGAGAAAGCGATGGAGTTGTTTACTTCAAGGTTAGAAGGTGAATATGGAAGTGAGCAGCAACAGCTTCAAGAAATGTTTAAACGGGTAAAAGAATCAAACCTGTACTATCAACGTCACATTGTAGTTCGTGAGTTGAAGCGCAAATGACAAACTTTATTCAGAAAGGGGCAATGCCCCTTTTCTTGTCTTTGGTGGTTTGATGAGTTGAAATATGAATTCTTTTAGATCTATTCAAAAACCCCGAGAAAGACACAGCAAAAGAAACTCGTTGCGGAAAAGCTCTGTTTCTGCATAAGAAACGCATTAAATTCTTCTATTTTTCTCTGCTTTTTGTGCAAATTTGCAGTGTATTTTGCACATACTTAATTTGTGCAGTTATGCACACAAACATAAAACAACATCCAACTAAGCATTAAGAGGACATTATGATCCTAGCAGTTCGCATTCCCTTCGCAAAAGCAAACTCCAATTCTCACAAGCGCACATTTGATGAATCAGTACAAGGCAAGATGCTTGAAGGTTATGCGCTCTCATATCAGCAGCGTGATGTTTTGAAAGCTGGCAGCACAATAGTAATTGTGGATCAACAAGCAGAACGCATTGCTCTTGGCGTAGTGAAGCAAGTACAGGCACACAAAGAAGCAGGCCGTTTCAACATTGTACTGGCGGGTGTATTGCACAATATTTGTTACGCCTATATTCCGTTCCCTAAAGGCTGGGATGCGCACCGTGGAGTTACCATTCTGAACTTCGAAGACATTGTGCACCTCATTAAGTAACGCAAGTAAGGGTATTACATGGCAAAGGCAAATATGCAATCCATTAAGCAAGTCAAAAAAGCAGATAAGCAACTGCGTAAAGATGTGTCTGTTCTATTGTGCTTCCCTGCACTCATATCAACAGAGCGTCAAGTACAACGCCGAAACTACAAAGTAAAGACGCGCCAAATCCGTGTAGTGTATTCGGACAAGTTGAAGCAAGCGTACATCACAGCAAACGTAAATTATGAAGGGTTGACTAAAGAAGCAATGCTTATGCGTATGTCAACTCGTATGCTCAATCGCCCAACTTTAAAGGCGCTGTTCAACGCAAAGGACTTGAAAGTATTAGATTTGCAAAAGGTACGCATTGGGACAGTATTGAACAACGCAAAAGCTCAATGGACGTTGACATATACAGAGAAGGGGTACACGGTTTTAAACAACGTACCGCGTCCAACCAAGAAGAAGTTATTCGAAGCGTTGGCAGCAATTGCATAACTGTAATTTAATTTAAAAAGTGCGCTTTGTATTTGCAAATTTGCAGTGCAAAGCGCACATACTTACTTTAAGCAATTACGCTTTTAAAACTTAATTCAATTAAGGGAAACGTTATGTTCATGTTCCAAGCTCAACTGTGCTTTGTTTGTACTAACCCGTCCAATGCACGCAAGATGCAAAAGCAAGTTCAAGATCACATTGAACGTTTCAGTGGGTTGAACTATGCAATTATTGGTATTGAAGATCAAAGCAAGAAGTTTGGTGCACCCGATATACTGTACGTTGTTAATGGCGACAACGGACGAGACCACAAGGTACTTGCTGAGACTAAAGGTTCATGGCTGCACAGCGCACTGACAAGTCAATCGCTGTATATGCAAGGTGCAGGCACTTACTTTGTGATTGAAGCAACGCAAGGCGTATTGCGCTCCGTACAGATTCAGAACATTGCAGCCTTCCAGCGTTAACGGTACAGGGTTTTTAAAGATACGTTAAGATAAAAAAAGGGGTGCACTTGTCAACAAGTCACCCCTATATTTTTTCTTTGTACGTTATTGTTCGATTCCATAGAAAGTCAACCGAAGGCGTAAGCAAAAATATTTCTTGAAAGTAAACTGCACTTCTTTTTAGCCAAGGCATATTAGAGTTTATGGACGTTTAAGTTCAGCTTTAATGTCATTGCGTATTCCTTGAATATCGGACTTCAATTCCTGTCCTAAAGTACGAATCTCATCTCTAATCTCTGCACGAAAATCAGTTTGATTCTTCTTCAAGTCATCAATCTCAGAACACATATTCTTAATCTCAACTTCTGAACGAACCTTGTACTCGCTTAGTGCTTTAATCTCGTTCCGGTAACTCCACAGTAAAGTACCGAACGCAGGTATAACCACGGCAGTTACCCACTGCCAAATTGCGCTTATTGTAATTGCTTCCATAAGGTGGCCTCTGTTTTTATTGTTGTTATTATTATTTAAAGCCCAATGCTTAAAAAACAGGGTGAACGCAAAATGCAAATGTCACCCTGTTCCGTTTGTTCTGTATTTAAAGTCCTCGGTCTTGACGAATTTCTTCCATCTTGGAATACAAGAAACTTGCATTACGTTCCATCAGGTCGTTTTCATATTCATCGTTTGTAAGCACATTACCTTGTACGGTTTGGTGGTACTGTACGTGCAGTGCACCTTTAGAACCTACTCCGTCCTTGTTATCCTTCAAGAATTGCGTCATGTCTTGGTTCAATGCTGAACCCAGTACACGTTCACCCTTCTGCAAGTTCCAAGTACCCTCATTAGGCACATAGTCGATACCATCGTGCGCTTGACCTGTCCATTGCTGCGCGCGAATTTGAGCAATGTTGGCCATACCCATCAATATTGTAAAGCCCGCAAAGACTGGACCAAGAGGCCAACCCCATTCCAAAGCTCGTGTTGCGCCGTTGTAAGTAGCCATAATCGCAGTTGCGATGTCCATCTTCTTCTTCAACTCGAACGCTTTCTTATTATTCTTCGCTGCGTGTGCAAGAATAGTGTCTGCACCTTTTGTTGTCATTATGACTTGAGCATCGATGTTACCCTTTGCGTTCTCTACGTCTTTATTTGAAGTGCCAGGGAATGGAGATTCACCTTGACCTTTCATATTACCTATCGTATTGCCAATAGTGTCTTTGGCTGTTTGTTGATCCCAGAAACGCTCTAGATCCGCTTCGGCTGCTTCATCTAACGCTTTTTGCTTCTCTTCCTGCAACTCCTTGAACTTTTTGTACTCCATGGAGTTCTGATCATCCAAGTGCTTACCGTACTTCTCCCGCATCTCTTCGAGCATTTCATCATATTGATCGCTTATCTCTCGATTGCGTGCTTGAGATTCTGTTTCGTTCGCTCCTGCACCATAACCATATTGACGTTCCATTGCCTTCTTACGGCGATTGAAGTCTTTAGTCATGTTGTTTAAATCAAGGATTCTGCGCTTCTGTTGATGCTCATCTAAGCGTTTAATTGCTTCGTGACGCTCTTCTTCGATTGCTTTTACTTTTGCATTCATCTCCTTTGTTGCTTGTACATAAGCAGGAGAATTCTTGTTTAAGGTTTTAAGTTTATCGACGTAGTAGTCCGTAACGATATCCTTCATTCCCTTATATGCATCGTTCAGCGTTCTCTTTTCATCTGCTTCGCGCTTTTCAATTTCAGACAGTTCTTTTGTATTGTACGTCTTCATTATCTCAAGAACTTTTTGCTTTTGTGCTTCAAGTTTCTTGTTAAATGCATCCCAGTTATCAGACTGTTTAGCAGCACCAGATTGAGAAGCGTCATATACTTGATGGGTTAAACTTTTTGGTTTATGTCCTTTAGGTGCATCGTCTTCTTTTGGCTTATTCTTCATTGCGTCATTGAATGCTTTAGTGGCAGGGTCAACAACCATATTTTTCGCTGCATTTGAAACAGCGTGTGGATCCCTGTCAGCTTGTTCTTTTGCATTCAACACATGAACTGTTTCTTTGTATTTTTCTAGTTTACCACTGGCAGTGTACTCATTAACTTTCTGCTCGGCTGCATTCATATCTTTAACTAACTTGATATACTTTGCATCGCTCTGGGCTTTATCTTTCCCTATCGTATTTTCGATCTGCTCGATTTGGGCGCGAGTACTATTATAGATAGCAGTGTTTTTATCATACGCTCTATAATCCTTCTCCATTGCCTCAAATTCTTTTTTCTCTTTCTTAGGCAAGTTATTTGAGTTGAATGTTTTGGCTTCTGCACCAACAGAGAACACTGAACCTGCTGCATTTAGAGTGGAGTTATACATTCCAAGTAAGTTATTCGACAGATTACGAAGCGTATCAACGAAAGATGCCACACTTGAAATCGTATCCATCAAGAACTTAAAGATCTTATTTGCCCAATCATCTACGTAACCTTGGAATCCTTCTTTGAACCCACCTCTACCCTCGAATGCTGTCTTTAATTTTGCTGTCCATTCATCCACTACCTTACTGAACACTGGCGATAGGCGACCAATTACTCCCATAAGAAAGTCATTGCCTATCTGTTGCAAATAACCAAACTTCGCAATTAACTCTTGAACGGTTTGCATATTAGCGGCGGTTGCTGTTGCTGCGCCTGTTTTCTGCAACATATCAAATTGTTCATTGGTGAGTTGTAGAATGCCATTCAAACGTAAACCTGCATCGCCCGCTTCATCCAGAACACGAATCTTGTCCGATGAACTTAGCTTCTGGAACGCTTCTCTAAGCATGTTGATCTTGGTTACTGGGTTAGTCTCTGCGTTCCATTTATCCGCTCCGCCTGCTGCTTTATAGAATGCAGACATGGTGTTTGTAACTGCTCCGCCAGCTTCAACTGCATCGCCAGCTTTAATGCTGAATTCCTTCATTGCATCTAAAGCGTCTTCCAGCTCTACACCAGCGTAATTGGCAACGTATGCCATTTGGTTCATTTGTTCAGCTGTTGCACCGTACTGGATTGCAAGTTTGTTCTGTTCCAGTCTGTGCGCAATTACAATGCCTGTATAAGTTGCAAGCCCCGCACCTGCCCACGCTGCTTTACCAGCCATATAAGATGACATACTTGCAACTGCACGGGTTGTACCTACAAGGGCAGCTCCCGTCATACCTGCATACTGCTTAAAGGCGTTAGACATGTTCCCAAGGCAAGCCTGTGTTATCTGTTGAGCCTTCTGCATTGCTTGTACATATTGTGCGCTGTTTGCGTTGAGGTTTACGCTCACTGACCCCGCTTGATATGTTCCTCTAGCCATATACTGTCCTTATTATTGTTATTGTTCGGCTCCAATATATTGGAAATAAAAAAGGGCACTCCAAGGTGCCCTAAAGGGTTTAACCCTTAATCTGTTTTCTTTTTTCTTTTTCTGCGTTTGACTGTACTTTGCACTGGGACTTCGTTAAATAATCCCCTTGTGCTTTCTTCGTGCAATTTACGCTGACGCTCAATTTCCTGTTTCATTTCTTGTTCTTGTTCTTCTTCGGTCTTGAGGAAATCGGGCATAGTGTAGTGGCACTGTAATTCCGGATATTGTTTAACGGGATCAATCTTTGCACCGTTACTCATTGCCGCCATCATGCCCACTTTTGATATACCGTAAGCAAGCATAGGATCTATTGGGTGTCGGAATGTGTACGCCTCAGCAGCTTCGAATTCCAATGGGCTCCATTCACGTATCTCGGATAATGGTCTCTTGAACCTATCCATTAGTCTAAATGCACGGTACAGGTTACTGTCATCGTTATACATCAAACGCTGGATGGCTTTTTTTCTTCTTGTTCTTCCTGTACAGTTCTTGCAGGGTTAACGGCATTTTCTAGAAGCGTTACAAGTTCTGAATCAACAGCATCAACGAACTTGTTATATTGTTTTTCATTTTTAAAGACGGGTTCGCCTTTTGCATTTACTACACCGTTCATCAAAACAATACGGGTAATTGCATTCATGAAGTTATTGCAGGCTTTATCATCTTGCAAACGCGCACACGAAGTAAGAGAAAACAATTGCTTCTCTGCTGATGCACTCAGGGTACGCACATAGAAGGTACAACCTTTATATTCAACATCACGGATCTTAGGACGCAGAGCCTCTAGACTATCCAAATCATCAAAATTAAAATCCATTTTCCTTTCCTCTGTTTATTCGATTTATTCTGTTTTTATTTTGTATTCTATTACCACTTTATATACCCTTCACAACTTGTAGTGTGGTTAGTGCCCACTAACATACTAGGTATAGTACGAGTGTTATTTGGCTTATATTGGCACCGTGTCTAAAGTGGTGGTTCACATATGAAGTACTTTTCCAAAAAAGCCCCGCATCTAGACGAATTGGGGCCACAGAGGAAAATTACTTAGTTACGCGATTCAGTTTGCCGGAGATTGCAAACTTAGCAGTGATTTCAACAATCTCATGAGATTCGGTTGCTTCTGGGCGAGACATCTCAACCAGCACAGCATTACCAAACACAGTTTCGCCCCATGGATACACAATCTTGATGCTCACATCGAGCTTAGATGCGTCATCCAGTGCAGCCCACAGTTGGCCGTACATTGCCATAGTGCGATCGTTCAGCAAGAACTTAACTTCTGGGTCAGCATATGATTGCTTACCGCCTGCGCTGTATTCTTTACCAGCAACAGTTGCTTTCTTCTTAACTTCACGGGTACTGGACAGTGCGCTTACGTGGGTAACGTCTGGGATCTCAGTGGTAATCTCAGCTTCGCCTTTACCTTGACCTTCAAGGTTCAGCCAAACGCCGGATCCTTCGGTAGTCCAAATATTCTTAACAGCAGCCATTATTGGCCTCCTTTATTATTGTTTTAGTGGTGTTTCAACTACATAAATGCTTACGTCTACAGAAGTAGTATTCTCAGATAACAATGCATCCGACGTTGCAATTACCTTTGTGATCATCTCGTACTGGTAGTCCATTGCATCTTCATTGAACTGTCTATCTCCAAATAGCCGCAAAAGTTTGTATTGGATTTCTTTTGCTTCGAACGTATTCGATGCGTGAACCTTGAAAGTAAAAATAACGGTTCGATGTTGAGAGTCAGTTTTTTGAAGTGCAGGTTGGACTACCGTTCCGAGAGTGCAAAGTGCAATACAAGGCAATGCTGCCTTTTCAGGTGCAAAGCCTAAGTACGTATCCAGCTTGAGTTGATTCTTTATAATTTTTGTTATTGCAGCTTCTAGCATGGATTCTCCTTACGGTTTTGCTGCCCGCCTGTACATTGCATTTATTTTCTGTTGAGCAATTTTGTTTCGATTTTGTGCGATACGACCTATTTCGGCCATTGTGATGTCTATGAATGCTTGAGCGGCTGTATGAGCGTGCTTATAGAGCGCAGTTCGCATAAATGGGTTCGGTTGAACTTCACTAATGTGAACCTGATAAGGATTCGTCTTCTTATTGAAGAGATAATCGCGGGTTGCTGTATACGGGTTTCTACCGAACTCAATTGCACAAGCATATTCGTTCGCTGGGCCTTTAGTGTATACGGAGCATGAAAGGAAAGTGTCGGAGCCATTTTTCTGCATCTTTTTAGATCTCTTAGAGACTTTCATTTTGAAGCAGTCCTTAATGTGTACCCCGTCCTGTATGACATTATTTATCGGTGCAGAATTTACTATTTCATCCAGCACAGGTTTCATTGCTTGTTTGATACCTGTACGACATGCTTTAGTTCCAAGAACTGTACCCAGTTCCAATAATGCTTTCTCAAGTTCAGGGCCCCCAACCAATTGGAAATTGATAGGATTGGAAGAACTCATTTTGTTGCCTCATTCACTCTTGTCATTCACAGAGCACAGCAAGTATTTCAACTTCGCCATCATCAAATGGGATTTGCTGTATCTCAATTTTGTATTTTACGGTCTCGTACAACGTCTTGAGCTCAAGGTGTGTACAACTTTTCAACTTAGGGTGCCATAGAACCTTAACTGTGCAACTTTGCACTTCACGTTCTCTAGAGCCACTTAAACCATATTCCTGTACACGTTTATATTGAACCCTGCAAAGAGTCTTAAACACTTCCTGTAAGGTCTTATCGCCCTTTGGTAAGTTCAATTCCAAGTGCATAGGTTGTGTTTCAATATAAAAGGTGCACGGTACATTATAACGTGCGTAATCCATTGCTTATCTCCGGAGCTGTTTATAACGTTGAATTAAGTTATCTGAACAACGTTGCGTAAGTTTCAAGTTCTCAGAAGTTAGATCCGAACGTGTTTGAGACATTGCAGTTGCTCGCATGAGTACTGAATAACGGATATCCGCTGGGACTTTACTGTATTCGTATCCTGCAAGGTAACGAACAACAACTACACAATCCAATGGCACATCAATGAATTCGATCTTGTTGCTTTGCACTTTGTAATGCACGTTCCGTTCAAGTTGTACAAGAGTACCTTGAACTGTTACGTAATCTACTTGTACTTTGCCATCGCGCAAATACGCAATATCGCCGTTCTTTGGTGTATAAGTTTCTTGAACTGTAACTCTACGGAGCTTTACGTTTGTATCATTCTCAATTGAAGTAATTGCAGCTTTAACAACAGAAACCAATTGTGCATCGTACATATCATGCATGATTAACGCATGAGCTTTGAGTTCGTCTACGTTTACGCATTCATCTTTCTCTTCATCCAAGACAATGCGATCAATGAATTTAATTATCATCTTGCCTCCTTATTGTTTAAATGGGGCCCGAAGGCCCCCTTGGAGGAAATCTTACTTAGCAGCAGTACGCAGACCTTTCAGTGCGAAGTTGTCGTTCATACGCAGACCCATACGCATAGAATCGTAAACATGGGTGTTACCGGCGTGTTTAGCGGATTCATTTACTACGTGTTGGCCTTCGATACTGTAGAACTGTACAGCAGAAGCAAAATCACCAAACATGGCAATAACTGCACCTGGCTGATCCATTTCCGGCATCAGCGGATCAATGATTACGCGCTTGCCCAGAATGCGACCATCGTAGCCGTCGGTGTACAGCTGATCGATAAGCGGCTGGCCATTCTTGGCACAGTTACGTGCAATGCTGTCGAAAGTGCCTTCGGAAATAACAAGCGGAATATCCTTGCGACGGTATGCCATTGGCATAGCGCGGAACAGAGCTTGGAATGTTGACACGGTTGCATCGTAATCAGTTGCAAAGCCCTTCGGTACTTCGACGTACTGGAATTCGTTGTACGGGCGCTGTGCATCCGGCAGTGCAGACTTGAACATGGACAACAGACCTTTCATTTTGCTGTCGCCGTACAGTGCAATATAGGCAGCCTTACGGGTCATCAGATCCGGCACACTGTTGATCAGGGCAGCAACGTCGATTTGACCATCTTTAACAAACTCGTCGGTCAGCTCCAACAGAGATTCCAGCTTAGTCCAAGTAGGCTTGTAATCACCGAACTCACCAGTACCAGTGTGAGTGATAATTGCACCCTCTTTGTTTTCATCTACACCCGAACGAATTTCGGAGCCATCTTTCAGCTGGATTTTGATCATGGTTTGATCGTTAACACCTTCAACAGCTTTCGGAATTGCATATTGGAAGATCGGAGACATATCACGCAGACGTTGTACAACTTCATTGGAATATGCTGGCAGGAACATAAGATTCATTGCTGGATCTTGAGAGTTCAGAATGCTTTTTACTTCGCCGCGTTGACCGGCTTTGATACCAGCAGCAAGGGTATTTGCAAAAGTGTTGAATTTGATTTCTTGGGTTTCAGTGTTCATAGAAAAACGTCCTTTTACGTGAGCGGCTTTTACTTGCTCGATTTCAGATTTGATTGATTCAATAGTTTGAGTTGCGACTTCCAATTGGGATTTGGTCTCGGCCAGCTCTTGCAGTTGGGTTTTAATGCCTTCAACTTCGGCAGTATTCTTTTCAACGAATTCGGTTTGCTTTTGAGCAATACCGTCGATCATTTCTTTGATTTCCATTTAGTAAGTCCCTTTGTATTTGTTTTGTTCGTACATCCCGTAGAACAAAGGAGAAACGTAGAAAGGCCCATAACATCCCGTCATGGGCATTAAGTTTTAGGAGATTTGGATTTTTGATTTGTCCGGAATGGACGAGATTTAAAACAGACTGGACAACATTTGAAGTTGTTCAATAGTGATGGATTTGGTTTCATCACTTGAGGCGGAACTGTGTTCCTGTTCCGTATTTAGGGAATTTAAATCCTCGTTTAAGGCATCAGTAATTTCGGCATTAGTATCAACTTGCTCGTCCTGTACAACGTCTTGTACATTCTCAGAATCAACAACATCCCGTTGCATCTCCTGTTCGCTTTCGCTTATGCCTTTATATCCCAATGCAAGAAACGATTTTGCTTGCTTTTGACTAAGCCCAATTTCACGTAAGCACTTCTCCATGTCCCGCTCAGTAGGCACAACACCGTCAGTTAAATTTGATTTAACGGAATCAATGCGACTCTGGGTATTACATGGGAAAGTAACTACAGAACACTCAAGCAAGTTAATCTCAAGCAATAGACGCGCGTCTAATTTGGAGTCCCAGCGACTATCCTCTACGGTATATCCAATGCTTAAACCATCTAGTGCACCAGCTTTGAGCAGTAGAATTGCTTCATCTGCTTTCTGCACACCTTTAATTAGTTCACCTTTGAGATATAAACCGTGTTCGTCTTCGATTGCTTCTGTCCAAACACCAATTACTTCTGTGGTGTTGTGTTGCCACAACATTTTGATGTTTGTACCTTCTACAATGTGATTCTTTAGTGAGTTAGTGAATGCACCTTTCTGTGTGATATCTCCTGCATAATCACGAAACCCAAATGTGTTTGCGTATCCAGAGATTTCACCTGTTTCGGCATTGAACTTATTCACTTTGAAGCGGTAGTTCTTCTTCTCCATCTTCATTATTTATGCCCTCGTTATTATCGTTATTATCGGGTTCTTGTTGTTCTTGTGGCTCTTCTAACGGTGCAAGTGCTGCATCTTGATACTCGATGTGCTGCTCAATAGTTCCAAGGCGCTCGTTGTTTGCTTGCATCTTGAATACATCACCTTCTGCTGAACCAGCAAAGCCAACCATTTCTCTTGCTTCGTTCAAGGTAATTACGCCTGATCCATATGCTTCCATTGCGTTCTTGTACATAGTTGTACTGTCGCCACGTTTAAGCTCACTTTCATCTAATGCGAACTCCAATCCATAAACGGAAAGGTGCCGATTTAGTGCGTACTGGATACGTGCAATATAAGGAGAAATGGTTTCGGTATAGAAACTCAACATCGTTTGTTCAACGTTGTTATATTTGAGACTTGCATTACCATTCAAGAAATTCTCAGGTACACGGAACATGCCGCAAATCTCAGAACGTTGAAACTGACGGCTCTCAAGGAACTGAGCGTCTTTTGCACTTAGGCTGATACTTTGGAATTCAACAGGTGCAGGCAGCAATGCAATTGAACCTGCTGTACCAGAACCATTAGTGAGCTGCTTTAGTTCGTGTGACAGTTCATCGTATGCTTCTGGCTCGATGTCTCTATCCTCTTCACGCAAGTTAAAGAAACCTACGTTTGCACAACCTGTCTTACTTTGTACTGATGCATACATCTCTTGACCCAGTGCAGTATCAATACTGGAACGGGCTCTAGCGATAATGCCTTCACCTTTAAGCAAACGTCCATTAGGCAACTTGATGTGCAGGATCTCGTTTGCATCGTACACAGTTCTGCCCTCGGTCATAATTTGCGGATTAGGGGCAATGCGATATACCAGTTTGCCATTCTCAATTTGAGGTGAAACTGCACTAGGCACTTCAACTGGAATAAACGAAATGATAGGGCTTGCTGGGTTGCTGTCGGCTCTTAAGATGAAAGCATAGAAGTTGCCATCAAGGCATAAGTGGGTAACTACCATTTCAAGCAACTCTTGCATTGTTTGGTAGTCATTGGGATAACGAGTAAGAACATCAAGCATCTTGTGCTTTGTGATAAGTTCTTTACCGTATTTGTTTGAGCGTTGGATTCTAGCAGGGAGCTTACCGATTGTTTCAGCGAGGATACGAATACAGCTTTGCACTGTAATCTGTCGCTGATATTGGGTTAACGGAGATCGAGGAGAAACTAGATTCTCCAAATATGCTCTGTTCTCTGCTTGCATATCCACACTTTTGATTTGTCTAATCATGTGGGTTCCCTTGATTTTTGTTGTTATAGGGGCGGTCTATCTATTTATTCGGGCTTATTTGCACTTTTGTTATGTGCGCGTTTTGTGCAAATAGGTGTTATTTGTCTCTCGAAAATCGAGTTTTGTGCGCAAAATGGAACTTAGTAAAATTGAATTTCCTTATACTTAGTAGTCAAAATGCGCACAAAACAGGACTCACTGCCGCTTAACACTGAGTCTATTGAATGCAGATGGTTTCTTTATTTCTTCGTGGATATAACCATGCAGTGCAGTAACAGCAGCCGCAACACAGTCGATTTTATATTCTGAGTTTGGATTCTCTTTTGCAATTGCAACAAGTGAGTTATCCTGCCCGCATACTTTCAAGCAACAGTTCAGCAAGCACCAAGTGAATACACCTGATCCATCGAACTTTAGTTCTCGTTCTAGTAGCTTACGTTCGAACAGCATTATGGGTTCGTTTAACGCGCCTGTACTTTGAGATACCTTCTCTGCCTTTATACCTAGGGATTGCAACTTCGATTGCATCTGCGAAGAGTTCCAAGGGTCAAGGGATACTTGCCTTACGTTAAAGCTTCTGGACGCCTCTATAATCTCATCCTGCAACAACTCAAAGTCACAAGAGCTTCCACCTGTTAAAGTGAAAGAGCCGTCATTCTGTTGTGCCCAACGTCTGTATATCTTCTGTGCAGTACTGCTCTGGTCATCAAGTACTTCCATTGGGAAATATGCTTTACTGAACATATCCAGTTCGCCATTAGGTTTAACGAACACGAAACTAATTGCTGCAAGGTCTGATACTAAGCCGATGTCTACACCGATATAACAAGGTACTTTAGATCCAATATAATCTTGAAGTTTCATCCCTCTGTTAATTGCGGCATCGATATCTTCTTTATCCAACCATTTATCCTGACCCTGCACGAAGCGGTTCATATACTTAGTGAACAGGTTAGGGCGTTGCGATGGTTGTATCTTGCAAGTCTCTACGTATTCAGCAAGCTCCTGTTTCGGTCTTGCACCGCTTCTCAAACTAGGGTTTGCTTTGTGCCATGCCGTTTCATCTTCGTAACTATCGCCATCGTCAATCTCATACAACGCGCAAAACGTAGAGTCGAACTTTTGCATTTCGACGATGTTGTTTAAGATCTTCTTGTTATCCTCGTATACGTTGTGACCTATACAGCCGATATTGAAACCTGCTGTTGTGATAGCAAAGAACATAGGATTAGTGCGGCAACCAATTGAAGTACGCATTACGTCGTATACATCGGAGTTCTTGAAACTATGCAATTCATCTATTACTGCAAGGTGACTATTTAAACCGTCCAAGTTATCCGCAATTGAGTTTTTGTATTCCATCTTTGCGTCTAATGCATCGCATATAATGGCATCACGGTTAATCCGGAACCCTAGTGCCTTGAGTTGTGACTTCTTGAGCATCTTGGATGCATCATCAAATACAATGCGTGCTTGTTTACCTGTTGGGCCCGTAGTGTAAATGTCTGCACCTACTTCACCATCAGCAACCAGCATATAAAGTGCAATACCACAAGCAAGCGTACTTTTGCCGTTCTTACGTGCAACATAGACGTTTGCATAACGGAATCTACGTACTGCTCTAGCAACTGTTTCAGTTGCGCCTGCTCTGGCACTGGAATCTTTGCAAATCCAACCGAATATGGAACCAACAATGAATTGTTGCCATGGAAGAAGTTTAAATGCTCCTTGTGTGGCTTTTACGTGGACAAGCAACTTATAGAAGTTGATAACTTTCTGTGCATGACCGGTGCTGAACTTATACGGGAAGGTATCTTGCTTCTGACGTTGCGTATCTATGATGTGGCGAACCGCAGCCAATTTAATGTTGAGGCATGTTTCGTCTTTGTACTTCGTTAGGGCTTCGTAGCAGTACTGGTGTACCCAGCGATAATCTTGGTCTTCGTCTTTTAAATTGAAGTTGTACTTCTCTATGTCAATATCGTACAACTTGAACTTTTCTATATCGTTAACGAAATCTATATACTGTACGCTCTCCCAATCGACCTTATTGGGATTAGATGTCATCTGTACCCCCAACATCAGGTACATCATTAAGCAAGCGTACAAGCTCCATCTGTGCATCTAACGATTGTGCATCTACCGCAGCGATACTAGATTTTGATTTGTACGTTAATCCAAGTTCACTTAGTCCTTGCACTATGCTTTTGTATGCATCATCCCTGATGCGCACGGCAGGGTTAATTATTTTGCGATCTTGGTACTTGTCGCCTAGTTGTGTAATTACTTGCCCTTCGGTTTTTACTGTGCGAACTGCATCTGCATAGTCCCCATATCGTTGCGAAACCAATGCAATATGCAGATTAAATTCATCTAAATCGACGTTCTTACATTGCATTGCTTGCACGACAAGTTTAAAGAACAGTTGTACGTCTGCATTTGAATCAAATGCTTTTGGCATCTTGGGTATTTGCTTCCTTTTTTGCATGGATTCTCCTTTTTTATTTTTGTTATTAGTTGAAGAAAACAGGCCAAAAAGTGCTGTTTTCTTGCAGAAAAACTTAAAATGCGTTCAGTTTTCTGCATAAAAGCGGGTGATTTTTGAAGATTGTTATTTTGTGTGTAAGACACAGGGTTTTTCGCTGGATCTAACTATTTCTGTGCATTTCAGTGTTTGCGGTACGATTGAAGAACGATGAAGGGAATGGGGCGAGAAGCGGGGATCGTAAGGTGGGGAAAAAAGATTTAAAAATTCAATTGGTGGAAAAGCGATTGTTGCGCCGCTGTATTAAGCGCGTGCAAAAAGTTTTGGTTCAGTACCCCTCGTATCTCCGTGCATTAGGCTTAACAGGTGCACCTAGGCTGCACTGCACAACATGGAGCAGTACAGTTGCATTGCTCCATTGTTCTATTGCTTAGGCTTGCACAGGCTTACGCCTGCTTACGCTGTTCCTCTTCTATTGCTTTTGCATTCAGCTCTCTAATGCGTGCACGGCTTTGCTCTAGCTTTGCACGGTCTATGTTAGGTGCAGTTGCTTCGTATACCTTGAGGTTATGTTGTACTTGCTCTGGTGTTAACCCATGCATGTTTATTCCTTGTTTGTTATTTGCTGTAACGCCTTAAGCTCAACTTTAACTTCTTGTGTTTGCTTACGGAGTTCTTTAAGTTCTTGCATAGCCTGTTTATCTTGGTTATCTAAATAATCAAAACATGATGACAACACGCACAACAATAGCAATGGCCATAAGTCCTTCATAGTTACTCCTTATGACGTTGCACTTCTTTCTGTGCTTTGTCTTTTACGTAATCCACAGCAACTTCCTTTGTTACCTCTAAAGCTGCATCTACGGTTGCTTTAACTTTCTCGTCCTGTGACACTCTAGTAAAAAACTTCTTGATTGATTTCCAAATATTCATATTACTCTCCTTTGAATTGCTGTTTGCGAATAAAATCTACTAGATCCGCATTCAATGCACCTGACAGAACGCGCTCGCCTGCATCGGGATCGTTACTAACTTTTTGGCTTCCCTTAAAAACGGGCCCATCCATTTCGTTAAGCAGCTTACGAATATAACGGTACTTGTATACGAATTGATCGTAAGGATATGGGCTCTCAAAACCTTCTTCCTCTTCTAGTTCAACTCGAATAGTTTCTCCGTTGCTGTCTTTGAGCAGCAAAATCATTTCGCCTTCGGCTGTATAATGGCGGATTAGTTTCATATGTGTTCCTCTATTTGTTAAGCTGTACCATTGCGTATACAGCGTTGTATAAGCAGCGCATAGCATTGCACTGCTTTGTTTGTATAATGCAGCCTACGTAAGCCTGTTGCGTTTAAACGCATTGTAAGCTGCTTGCTGTTATTGCTGTTGTTTGCGCTTACGCTGTATTTACTTGCTCAAGTTTGCTTGTTTATGTTCTTCTTTTGATTTCTCTTCGAAGTACGGTTGGCATACTTTAGAGACAGGATCCATTACTCTGTAATCAACAGTTCCATGCAGGAGTTCGTTTGCGTACATTGAGCAAATCTGTTCCTGCTGTACTTTGTTTTCTTTTACGAGCAAGTAGTTGCACAATGCAGTACTTGCAAATATTCCACTTACGCATCCCGCCAAAAGTATTCTAATTGCTGCTTTCATATCCTTTCCTTATTGTGCTTTCGTTACGCTTGCGCTTTTGTATTCTGTACTGCAACTTGCAATCTTTGAAGGGCGCGGTTAAGTTCGCTTTGCATTACTATTTCGCCCGGATCCAACATCCAAGCACCTTGTCGGTCTGCTTGTTCGCTCAGGGCGTTATAACGGTCTACGTATTGCAAAATACAGTCGCGTACTTCGGGGTCGATTTTGTTCACTACATCGTATTCGTTATAAAGGTACTTTGCTGCAACTAGGCGCTTTGAACCTTGTACTTCATAAAGGTAAACAGGAACTGGAGAACCGTTTAAACGAAGTTGTGGGTCTTTCTTTGGTTCCTGTATATCTTGAACAGTAAAGATATCAGGTGTGGTCATAGGTTTAGTTTGTTCATCCATATTGGCCATTGTTATTCTCCTTTTGTTACGCTTACGCTTTTGTGTTCTGTACGGCAAGTGCAAACGCAAGGTTCGCAGCATTGAGCTGTTGTTGTTTGTACCATTCTTCGCGCATGAGCATTAGGGTGAGTTCGATTGCTGAGTTGTTCATCTGAGGTTCCATGTTGTATTTGTTAACTCCTGTATTTATGCCTTTTGAGCACTGAATAAAGCACACAATAAATTGCGTACTGGGTGTTGTTTGTCTCTCAAAAATCGAGTTTTGTGCGCAAAATGGAACTTAGTAAAATTGAATTTCCTATACTTAGCATCCATTTTGCGCACAAAACAGAACATGCAAGCAGCACATCAACTACGAGGTTTAAAGCTCCCTGAACCAAACAAGCGAACTCCTTTGTGCATTAGATGTGCTCTGAACGCGCTTACACCTGCTTGTTGCATTAGTTCAAGGAACACAAGGTCTGCTTGTTCTCTTGTTACTTTCATCTTAGGGGTACGATACAAGTAGTCATGTGCAACTGCGGCAGCAGTATGCAAACCGAATGGAGCAACTAGGTTCCAAAAGATACGAGGCACAGACGCGAGATCAGTTCTTGTACCCTTTGGAATCTCAAATGCAATAAAGCTGGCTTTTACATAGTACGTCTCTTTAAGTTCCCAATTAAGATCATCAACTGGGACTAGAACAGGTTGTTTTAACATTGTGCACCTCCTGCCCATACGCCGAAGCTGTTATTCGGTAGGAGATTAATGGAAGCACCGTAAATTACATTTGGGTCTGGATTGCGTTTAGGTATTGAATTGATGAAACGAGACAAGTCCGGTTCTCTCCTTATTGGAGTATTTGTTGGTTCGTATTGTGGCCGTGGACTATTGGGTTGTTCTTGCATTAAGCTCAAAAGCAACTCCCGTTCTTCATCCTCGGTTAGTACAGGTTCGTCAGTAAGTGGATCAATGAACGAAAAGTTCAAAGTACCTTCGTCATTACTGTGCACAAGTACAAGCACAAGCTTCTGGTTGAACTGTACGCATAGGCCATTGATCCAATCGATGTGTAGGTATTTCATTTAGTTTCCTTGAAAGTTAGACACACATAAAAACCCTGTGCAGTACACAGCAAAATAGAGCAATGCAAAAATTGAGTGCTTTTATGTGTTATTTTAACGTTTTTTGTTTGTTTTATTGCAGAAATAACGCAGATATTCAGTGCTTTTTGGCCCACTGAACAATTTGGCTGGGAGTTAGTACTTTTGCACTTACTCTGTTTTTGGCTTCTTGTGCTGTCTTCTTGTTATGACAAGATTGACATAGTGCTTGTAAGTTAGTCTTATCAAAACGGCGGTCGTAGTTATCTTCAATTTCTTCAATGTGGTCGCAAATGAACGAAGCAGTGATAATGCCAAGCAATAAGCAATGCTCACATAATTGATGCTTCTTCATATAAGCGTTGCGAATGCGACGCCACGTTCCCGAGTTGTATACGTCTTGATGTTTAGTTGTACTAGATGACATTGTTCCTCCTTTGTCCTAGGTATTTATTCCGAGAAAAGAACAAGTCAGTACTTGCAATTCATATGAATCTATACTGGCATAATGAGCTGTGGTAACATTGGCAGGTTATATAATCGGGGCGTTGCATCATGGATATTAGATTTGAACTGAACGGCAAAAAAGTACCGCTGAAATCATTAAAGTACAAAAGCAAAGAAGACCAACTCGAAGTAATGCGCAATTGGTTTTACGAGAACTATGAAGATCCCGTAGAGTCATGCCCGTACAATTCCGAAGATGGTTATATTTACATACATGGCGGGCCTTACGATGCCAGCGAAGAATTGCAAGCAATGTTCGAATCATATATTAAAGATGATTACATTGAAGAGTTAGTTGATGAACTAAATTTCGAATGCACGGAGTGGGCACAAAACTCAAACCTAGTAGATGACTGGTCTGATGAATACGAATTTGATGAAGACTTATATGATGCAGTAACTTCATCAGAGAACCCATACCAAAAGTTCATCGACAACATCAACAACATAAAAGAACTAGCAAAAACAAGAAATACCGGAGAGCAAAGAGAACATTTGCTCGGCATGTTGTACACGAATACGATCACTGCGTTAGAAACACTCTATGTTGAACTATTCATCAAATCCATGAAGAAAGATGATGTTTACATGGCGCGTTGCATAGAAAAAGCCAACACCCAGTTCAAAGTAAGCAAAGAGATTGCGGCATTACCATTCAAAGGTGAGCCCATTGAAAAGATACGCGAAGAACTAAGCAAAGCAATTATTGAACATCTGATAGGTACAAGTTGGCACCACGCCGACAACGTAGTTAAACGTTACAAAGCAACCTTTGATATAAAGGTACATGCAGATTGGCCCATTCAAGATATCGAAGACGCCACGCTTAAACGAAATGACCTTGTGCATCGTGGAGGGAAGGATAAAGAAGGAAAACCTGTAATCATTACAGATTTGGATCTTGAGCAGTTAATCACAAACGCAATGTTCTTTGCCGACAAACTACACAAAAGCGTAGAAGCAGCCTTAACTGAAATGCAAATGAGTATACTTGCAGACCTGTTTAAACAAAGCGAATTATAAAGAGAGGGGGCAATTGCCCCCTCCTGCTTACCTGCACAACACTTGAAGTTGCTCTTCACTTAACCCAGTAAAGTCTCTTCCGTTGTCGCCTACGATAATGACTGTACCAAAAGCAACTGGGACTTTGTTATAGGACATATGCTCCGGCCAATGCTGGTACAACCATGAATCCCTAGGCACGTACCAACGCACAGAGCCGTCCATAAGCCCTTCTTCGTTAACGATAACAGCAGCCCACGGCTCACCCTTTGCTTCTAAGTACCGTGCAACCTCTATACGACCATCAACTGCTGCTTGCATCTGCTCAAGCAGTTCGCCCTTTGTGAACGCTTCTACTGTTTGGTTGAGCACCCCGTCTTGTACCGTGAACTTCAAGTACTTGTTACTATTAGAGACCATCGTAAAACCTCATGAGCTTGTTATGCAAAGTACTACACAACGCAGCATCATGAGTTGGACTCTTCAGAAAGGGTGTTGAGTAACATGGGGTTAAGCGAGTGGCAATTCAAGCGCTCATCCAGCCGGTAAAAGGTCACAGGGGCTGCCGCCGCCGCGAGACTGAGCCAGCCGCTGGCAAAGGGCCAATCCTGTACCTGATAAGGGGTGTCATCGAGCCGGTTGTCGAGTCGCCATTCTTCCTCCGGGAGAAACCGCACCTTCTCCAGTCCCGCCGCTATGCCGCCACCGTGGGCTTTCAGTACCGCCTCCTTGCGCGACCAGAGCCGGTAGAAGGCGCTCTCCTGCTCTTGGGCAGGCAGTGCGCAGAGCCACTCATATTCACTCTGTGCATAAAACCGGCGGGCCAGGGGGAGGGGATGATGCCGCCGTTTGCCCAGTTCGATATCCACCCCAAGCGGCCCATGCGGGCAGAGCGCCAACACCAGCCAGCTGCCACTGTGGCTCAGATTGAACTGCCAAGCATCATCATGCAGTCGGGGCTTGCCGTGGGGGGCGTTGCAAAATTGCAGACTGGCGGCGGGTTGTTGCAGTCGCTCGGCCAATAGCTGGCGCAGCAGGGCGCGGCTCACCAGATATTCCTGACGCCGTTCAGGATGGGTCATGGCTTGCCAGATATGCTGCTCATCGGTTGACAGCCATTCAGGCAATTGAGCAAGCAGTTCCTGGCATACCCTGGCCGGTTTTAACAAAAAAAGATCGGTTTCGATCATGATTTTTCACTTTAAAAAGGT
>JAOVYT010042684.1:0-52179 GCA_025674515.1 Trogloglanis pattersoni | reverse complement strand
CTCATTAATTTGAATAAAAATAGACCTAACTCATTGAACTATAGTTTGGCCTGTCTCATTAATTTCAAAAAATGACAACAGGTTGATTATCAGACACTGTCAGTTGAATCAAAAGAGTCCATTGCAGCTATGGTGGATTACTGCCTACGTAACGGTATAGCTATGGGGATGGATGAAGGAATCAAGAACTTTGATACCAATGAGAAGCACACCTTTCGCCTTGAGATTGAGGCATTCTTTCAGTTCAAGGAGTAGCTACAATGTGCCAGACAGTTCGCGTTGAAAGTGATGACAAACATAGTCTTGTTGTGGCGCTTAGTGCTGTGAGGGGCCATCATGTTGAGTTTTCCAACGGATGCAGCCTTACACTGAAAGCTGTCGATGGACTTTACTGGGGCACAAATCCTTATGGCAATGATTGGGCTTGCAATGCAAGTCCCGATTTTCCCGAAAAGGTTGCCGGGTGGTTGGAATACTGGGATGCCCCTCGTGATGAGTCTGGGCTGCTGTTGAAAACAGGGGTGTAGAGAGGGAATATATGCTTGGAAAAAATGATGTTGCACCGATGCTACTCAATATTTTCCTCATAATCAGTGGTGTAGCCCTTATTTGTGTTGCCGGGACTTTTCCTGAAACTACATTGAAGCAATATGTTGAGGATGCTGCATCTGGGGCCGCCTCGATGGTGATGTTTGTGTTTCAATCACTGATTTTAATATTTGTCGGGGGGGTTGCTTTTAATTGCTATAAAAGCGACAAGAAATTACTTTGTTTATGTGTGGGTTTTTTCGGTTTTGGGTTTGTTTTATTCCTGGGAGTTGTGCTGCTTCCTTTTGTTGAAAGTTTGTATTCTTGGGCTGGGGATTATTTTATCAATTACATTAAGGCTATCTCTAAATGATATAAATAAGGGGCATTCACTTCCACGCCCCTTATCTTTAAACCCCTATCTCCCTCCCAAATTTATCCAATCTGACACCTGATTTTTCTAAATATCTGACATCCAATCCCCAGTTGAATTGGGAACGGATCCCATGAATTTTGAATGCACGATCAATGTATTGTATGGCGTCAGCCGGTGCCATTTCGTTGACCTCGCAAAACCATTTTAGTGCGGGGGCAGATCGCCCATTTTCTGTTGCCAAACCGAAGTGTTTGACCTCATGACATTGGGGACACAAGCCGCATAGCCTTTCCAGCTTTTGTATCTGCGTCCGGTCGTCATAGTGCCATACCTCATGGCACTCCAAGTTTGTGTACCTCCCGCAGCACTCGCAGCGGTTATGACAGAGCATGAATGTGGCTCGTTGCAGTCGTTCCCAGGTCGCCGGTTTGACATTGCTACGGACATTGCTGTACCAGCATGAGCCGGGCACGAGCTCGATTGTAAGGGCTAGTTCCATGTAGGCGATCTCTGATCAATCTCATTGAGAGCTTAAACTATACTGTGATAGCATTGACAAACAAAAGTTTTGTGCGTGATTATCAGGACGGGCGCGATGCACTCATGGGAACTGCTTTCCCTGCTGAAAAGATTGTGGGGGTATAGCTATCAGGATATCGCTTCGATCGTCGGGGTGCATCGAAGCAACCTGAGCACCTTTGTTAATAAGGCTGGCAAGGTAAAGAGCGTTTCACAGGAAAACATTACATCGGCCTTGTCTTTCCTGGGGGTGAGTGATGAGGGAGTTATGCTTCCTATCGTTCACAACTGGACTCTCACCTCTGAACTTCTGTCTGAGGACGAAGGGTTGCTTCTACAGCTACGGGCTCTTTTGAATGCGAACAAATTTGTTGATGTTCGCTATTACCGGTCGTTGGGTGGCGTCTTTTATGTGGCCGGAGTGTCCAGTTTGGGGCCGAGATTCCTCATTCAGTTGCCGAGAATGGATTTTGATAGCGTAGAGCAGATTCTCGCTAACTTAGAGGCCACTCCCGGATACCAGACAGATCTAGATGCAGAACTGTATGAATTGCGTTTGCAGCCTTCTAAGTATCTGTTTGACAGAATTTTTTATTGGCTATCACAACGTGTTGTTGATGATTTTTTGGAAAAGAACGAGGTAACACATGTCTAATCCCCTCAAAGCGCATGAACTCGTCCAAGTCGTTTCTGGGCTTGTCCGCATGCCTCCTGAACTTCTGGCGCAGATTGCGAACGTCCCAGTCAAGAACCTGGACACATGGCTGCAGGGGAAACAGCAGAACCTGCTTTCCACAAGCATCCGGGCCGTGCTCCGCGCCATCGGCATCGAAATTGGTGCCGAAGGCGCTTATCTCAGCGCTGACAGAGTTCATTATTGGCACCTGGATGATCGTATGTTCCGGCAGCGAAAGGGCTCGGCATATCGCCAGCTGACACTGATTTCCAAGATGCTGGCAGACTGCCAGATCACAGAAGTGTTGATGGATGGCACAAGCGCTCCGCGATCTGGCTGCCGTTACTTCATGTTGTCGAAGCGTGACGGCTCGCCCGTTCGTCTGGTCATTCGTGTCAACGTTGGCCTGTTCCGTAAGCCCCAGGTTACCCCCGATGTTGTGCGTGGTGCCATGTGGCGGGATGAGTCGGATGAGCATGTTGTGCCTGTCTGTGATCCGGTTTTCTGGAGTCGTGTTGTAAGTCGGGATCTGACTATCCATGAGTTCGACTGGATTTTTAGCGGTTCTTACGACTCGACTTCGTGGGCAGATGTTGGTTTGGCAGCCAGAGAGGCGGGTGTTCGTCCGCATGATCTGATGGGGTACATCCATCAGCAAGCTGAATTTGCTCGCAAGAATGCCCATACATCTGCTAACAGAAGTGGTGTGATGGTGTTGGAAGACAACGTGACCTGGTTGCATCAACAAGCGGTCTAAAGCTCCCTCCTTTTGAAACAAACAACCCTAGCCTGTGCTCTTTGCCTCGCCGTGTGCGGGGCTTTTTTTTGCCTCCTTTTTGCTGGCTCAAGTCAAACTATCATTTGCCTATAATGTCGCTTTATATGTAGACTGTTTCCAACGGTTACTGCTTTCGGTTCGCAGGGCCAGAGGCAAGCGAGAAGTATCAAGTATCACTGACAGGAGAATCCTGATGTCTGTACTTAAGTCGATGATCCAGCAGAACGCCAAGCCTGCTGCGGCAACTAAAAATGGCTTGGATATGGTCGGCATATCTCTGCTGGTTGAGAAGGCCATCATCATTCCGGGGGCGGAAGGTGACGCTCTTGAGCTGGTTGGCACTCCGACCAACAGCACGAGCGCCTTCCAAGAAGGTGAGCGGCTGCGTATTCAGTTCCGCCCTGACCTGATGCAGAAAGCTATCGACAACCTGCTCAAGGGCACTGGGCAAGGTGCTAAGCCGATGTTGGCCAAGCTCAAGAATGACGAGACCGCCCTGGCGGGCTCACTGGTCGCGCTGGAGCACTGCTATCCGGTTAAGGTTGAAGGGGCTAAAGCTACCGACACCGATGGCAACCAGTTGATGATGTCTCGCTGGCTGACTACCGTATCGAGCAACTTCAAGATGCACGATGATCGCCTGATGTTGGACGGTGTTTTTGCCAGCGCCCCCAAGATCCGTTTCGATAACCCCAAGGCCGGTCAGCCGGATGAGCCCAAAGCAATCACGTTTGCGGTGAACGCAAACCCTGATGACAAGGTCTGGGTGCAAATTCCTACAGCGAATGGTGCCGGTAATGTGAGTCGTACTCAGACCCTCGATTGGGTTAAAGAGCGTCTCCAGATCGCCAAGCAGGAGGGTAAGCGGATCTCTGTCTATTTGGACACGCTGAGCAGCAACCCCCAGGAGTGCGCCCCGATTTCATCCGAGGCTGAACTCGAAACTGCGCTGACCAATCAGCTTGCCCAGGGCACGACTGCCCTCTCCTTGCTGCGGCTGACTGACGATACCGGAGCTGAAGTGCTGACCCGCAAGGTCAGTGTGATCTTCAAACAAGTGGACGGCAAATATGAGCCTGATCCCGAACAGACCATCAAGACGCTTTTGGAGCGGCCAATCTTCAAGGATCTGGCTAATGAGCAGGTGTTTGCCGGGTTGAGCAGTGGTGTGTTGAAAATGGAAGCCATTCCCGGCTATCGGGTTTCCTTCAGTGGCAACCCGCTTGCTGACGACAACATCAGCAACAAAACCATCAACCAGGTGCTCGAAGGCAAGACCACCAACTTCAACGTGATCTGGGGCAACAATGGTGAAAACTACAGCCGTGTGCTGCTGCCGGGGATCGCTCGCAATGACAACATCTCTGGTTTCACTGTTACCGGTTTCCTCCAAGAAGAAATGGGAACCCACACGGCCAAGACTCTGCCAACTCCGCTGATCGGCCAAGTGGCCCCTGAAAGCCAGGTTACTTTCGAAGACGAACCGGAGCCGCTGCCGCCTGTTTCTGAACAGGATCAAGATCTGGAGCACGAGGTCGAACATTCCGGCCCGCGCCCCTAATCGACCAGGGCATATCTAAACCATGACAAGAAACGCCCTTACCGAGTAAGGGCGTTTCACTAAAATAATTTAAAACAAAATGGTGTCTATTTATGAATTGGCTTCAATTAACGGACGATAACAGCCACGCACTGGTGGCATTTAGAACATTGAGTAATGATGGATATATAGCAATAGCGTATCCAGAGTCTGATAGTGAAAAAATAAAATCAGACTACCTTCCTATATTGTCTCGTGATGGATTTGAGTTTATTGACGGTATTCTGGTTAAAAAGGGCCAGAAGCTTTCGCCTTCCATACTAAAATCACTCTACCCGAATTTGAAACCTATCGAAGTTGGCTCTTATGCTGACATAACAATTAAAGATGAAAGGCATAAGTGGATCCAGGCGATTGCTCATAAGGCGATTGAGTTGGGCTATAACGCCAATGGCGATAAAGTTCTGGAGACGTTTGCTGATCAGCGTATTGTAAAGGATACCTCAGCGTCTGGTGACGGCTCCACGGGCTCCACTGCTTCTTCGTTGCCAGCTGATCTACTTATCTATGACGGATCCCCAGAGAGCCTGGCGAAGTGTGCGGATGCTTTTGTTATTCGGCTTGCTCGCCGTGCTCAACCAGCGACATATGCTGACCTTGAGCGGTTCGCTACTATCATCAACCAACGTCAGGCCCCTGATGCGTTAATGCGGCCCCTGCAGGAGGCCATGGAGGCAGCCCTTTACCGTTACATAGCCACCCATTGCCCCTTGGATGATGAGGGGTTCTTGTTTGCACAAGAGCTCTACAATCGCCAGCCCCGAATGGAAGCCCGTACATCTAGCTCTGTCACGCTCCAGCAATACTCCACGCCTGTCCATCTATCCATGATCGTCCAGAACATCATTGGTGATGTTGGCGGGCATACTGTCGTTGAACCGACCATTGGTAATGGCTCTCTTGTTTCGTTATTGCCACCTACTGCAAAGGTGATCGGGTGTGACTTGGACGAGCAACGTCTATCACAGACTCGCCAATTATTAGAAACCGTTGGTGTAACTGACACTGTTATTCAAGTTGGTGACGCGACCAAAGTTGATTTCCGTCATTTAAATGGAGGTGAGCCGGTAAGGGCTGTGATTGGCAATCCTCCCTTCGGGGGACTGCCTGCACCGGTTAAAATGCACGGGGTCAAGATCAACAAAATAGACCACCAAATTTTGATTAATGCACTTGATGCCAGAGCTGATAAAGGCGTTGGTGCTTTCATCATCGGTGCTGACAGTTATATTGAGGGGCAAGCGGGCCGGATTGATGGCTCCAGTAAGTGGTTGTTCAATTATTTGGCTGATCACTACCAGCTGGACGCTGTAGAAGTGTCGGGTAAAGTGGCCTATTCGCGCCAAGGCGCAGCATTCCCGATCCGTATCGTTGTGATAGGGGACCGGTTGGTTGAGCCCAAGGAGAGAATTATCACTGAGTTGCCAGTGATCAATTCCATGGACGAACTGTGGCGATGGTCTTGCCGTATGCGCGAGCAGTATGGCTTGGCTGACGTTTACGTTGATGACCTGACTGCCAGCCCGCTTTCCCAGCAAGACGCGCTTACTGAGGCGCTGGATGAACCGGTAGCCGATGCCGAGGCGTTGGGCTTGGTTGAGCTCGCAGGCATGCGTTTCACTGCTCGTGAGGTGTTGGGGCGATGGACCCTCTATCGGGACGAGTCTGAGTTAGTTACTGCAGCGGTACTCGGTGTCCAGAATACCGCCGCTGCTGTTCTATCAGCAGTCCAATCCATTCATGCTGATGTTGGCGATGATCAAGAGTTCATTGCGATGATGTCGTCACCGCTGTCCCTGCAACGGGATGGGATGAAGGTTGTTGTTGCTGATCACCTGGATCTTGATGTGCCAGCTGGCTGGCTGGTATGCAATGCCACCAGGCCGTTGGTTGGTGATCGTGTTGTGGCCGATGGCCCGTCAAATGCTGGAAGGTTCTACGCCTTCATTGATCCTCAGTCGCCAATAGCGGCGAGCTATCTGAAATCAAATCAGGATCTGGATGCAAAAATCTTGGTTCTGATACCAAAAGAAACACAGATTGAGATGGTGCTGGCAAATAATCAGTATGCTGAGCAATACCGGTCTGATTTTGAAGGTGACGAACTCTATTCAAGCCTGAATCCGAGACAGTATTTATATGGCAAAACCTATCTGGAAATCGGCAAGTTAAAATCTGTTGCAGAGAATAAAGTAACTGAAATGCAACAGCAACTAGAGGAGGCTGCGTCTGCGGCCAAGTCTAGGAGTAAATATATTGCTAACGCGATTATTCATCAGCTTGGGAAAGGGTTTGCTCAAATTACAGGTGCCAAGTATTTCACTGTAATTGAAAACGGACTGTCATTTGACCTGCCGAAACAGCCTGGCTACGTGAAAAATGGGATTAGCAGGGTTAAAATCATTTTAGGTGGTAATGACCTCTATGAAGTAGTGGGGATGAAAGTTTCTTCCCGCCGAGGTGTGGTCACTGAAAAGGAAATTGAGCGTCACGAAGATGTATATGCTGAGACGCTTGTTTCCGTGATGGAAGAGATGACCAACCTCTCCTGCATCATGCCGAATATCCATGCACAGCAGTATGGAGTTACGCTGACCCCCGATGGTGCCGTTCCTTATCAAGGTGGGGAAGTTGACGAACAGTTGCCAGAATCTATTTCTGGTCGCGGATATCATGGTTCTTTGGTGCCAAATATCGAGCGCCTGGCTTTGGCATCAGGGCTTGGACATTCCTTCTTTGGCCGGGGTATCTATGTTACTACTGACCGTGAAGATGCCCTTGATTACGCATCTACTGATGCAAGCTTCAACCGTGATTTAGTGGGGCGGGCTGAGTTGCTGTCTAAGCAACAGGGTATCGATTACAACGAGGCCAAGACCAAGCTCTGTCAGCACGGTGGCACGTTGTATGAAGTTGAGTACCACTATGACCGGCCCTTTACGTTATCCGATGAACAGAACGCATTTGAGGATGAATCCGCGCTGCGGATGGCGCTTTCAGAGGCTCTTGTTCCCGAAGAAGATCAGGATCGGATTGTTCGGCAATTACAACGGGCCGAGGGGGATGGCAAAGCCGTCCTGGATGTGTTGTCCCGCATCCCAACCAAAGGCCAATTTGTTGGTCACTACGCAACGATCGCTGGTTATGACGCAGTGGTGCTCAAAGGTATTTTTGCGCTTCGTTCCGAGCGGCATAAGGACAAGCCGGTTGAGCACGTTGTATTGCTCAACGACAACCAAGTTCGGATAGACCGTTCATTGCAGATCGGCAGCACCAATAACCAGCCTGAAACATCATCAGCCCCTGATGCACCACGTCAGGGTTTTAGTGCTGAGGTGGAGCGGCTGAGAATGTTGTCTGACATGTTCACGGGGAAAATAACCCCAGGTAGCCGAGAATATATTTCAGCTACGCGAAATGAAGGCGTCATTGAAGGGTCAGACAAATATCTTGCAGTGCAAGGTATCGTTGCTGCCTTGGATTCAGTCATTGTCAAAATGAAGGAGTTGGATCAGCACCTTGCCGATTATCAATATATTTCATCGGTTGCGGATACACTCAACAATACAGCCAGCATGGTTTCTGCTGCCAAATACTTTGATCAGGCCGCTGTTATCATGGATGTTCACACACTGGTTGAGGCAACCGCTGATTACCTGTTAATGCTGCGCAAGCAAAACGGTGATGAAGATGATCTGATTGATGCCTATGAAGTGTCTTTACGGGATGAAGCCGCAGGCATACGGGCGTTGGTTGCTGATAAGGGATGGCCGGAGGTTGTCGATTATGACTCAGCTGTTCAAGCAGTTAATTGGCTGCACAATCGCGCAGCTGCAATTGGCCTAGTCAATAAGGCCGTTGAGGCATTGGCAGGTGTTGGAATTAAGGTATGGGACGACCGCTTGGAGCTCGTGCGCCGTTCCGACTCATATAGTGCATATTCTGCTTCGAAAACCTTGATATCGCAGGTCAGTGGCGATCTGATTGCACAGGGCAAGGCCCTGTCACAGGTAGAAGCAAAGTCCGTTCTGTTATCAGGCAATGAGCTATCGCTTGCTGATATGGCATTTGTTGTATTCAAAAAGCATGCAATCCCCATGGCTAAGGTTCCTGATATTGCTCTGGCGATAGAACGCCGGGATCCAGATTGGGTATGGGCCATTTTGAGCAATAAAAATAACAAAGCCAGCGCAGAGGTGTTCGAGCGAGCAACCGGTATCACGCTGGCTAAAACCAAGAAGGGTCGCCAACCTCAGATCGATGAGTGGGCAGGGATCACACCTGAGCAACGGATCAGCATCAATGCCGAAAGGAAGGCGGCTGCCAGCGTCAAGCAGGCTGCAAAAGATCTCAGCTATGCATGGGCCGCCCTGCTTGATATTCGTTTACGTGCTACAGATGAAGGACTTGTACTTAACGGTCAGGAATACCTTCTGAAACGCTATAGCGAAGGATTTGACCGGGTTGGCAGCTACAAGAAGGGGGTAGCCACACGTTACACCTTGCAAGGTCCGAGCACCTTCTGGGAAGTGAAGGATCGAGACTTTAACCGGTTTCTCAAACTCTGTGGTCAAGATCTGCGTGGTGCGCTCATCCAGGTTGGGGCTTTGGAACAGATTGAGGCTGTGGCGGATGCGCAGCCAGAAAACTCTGTGTTGGGCGAGTATGTCGCGGAGCTGCAGGCCAACATGAAACGGGTTGCCAGTGAGTTACCCAAACACCGGATCTCACTAGCAGACCTTGAAGGTGCCGGTTGTGGTGCCTGGTATCAGGCGAACGTGAATGGTCGGGATGTTCGAGCAACGGATCGACTGGTTCTGTTGTCTGATCGGTATCCTGCCGAAGTTGAATCGCTGATTGAACGTGGTGATCTGCCGGTATCGTCTGAGCTGAAAAGCGCCCCTCTGCTGGACGAGGTGCTATCGCTCAATTGTGGTGAGCGGTTGACCGTACAGGGGATCACCCGTGCGCAGGGGGATTCTCTGGCGCTGCTGACGGATACTGATGGCGAGGGCTATCTGATCGATGAAGCGCTTATCCGCCTGGCTACTCGGGCCTATGCTGATGTGAATTTTATCGCCAAGCGAGGACTCGTAGAGCTACAGGACTTGAATGGCGATCCGCTGGGCTTCATCACTCCGAGATCCAGCCCCTCCCGGATCGAGCATGCCGATCTGTATCGGCAACTGGTAAGCCATACGCTCGGGCTGCCATTACCGTTACCGAAGAAAGGTGACGATAAAAAGGCTGTTGTGAAGAGCAACACCTATCAGACCAGCTATCAGGCCGCTTCTCGTGTTGGCCCTGCTTCCAGCATGCTGCCTGTTAACATGGAAACGCCCCTCAAAATCGCACTACAGCGAGTCATCGATAATCACGGTGACATCGATGAGTATGTTGCAGGCAATTTGTCTTGGAGTGTGTCGGAGCTGGGGCAGTATCTCTCGCCAGAACAGGTTGATGCTGTTGCTCTTGCTCTGTTTGCAGCTGAGCGGGGTAGGGGATTCCTAGAAGGCGATCAAACAGGGTTGGGGAAAGGCCGGGTGATGGCGGCTATGGCCCGTTATGCTGCTCTGCAGGGGATGGCGACAATCTTTCTGACGGAAACCCCCACACTATTTTCTGATCTGTGGCGTGATATTTCTGATATTGGATCTGCAGATCTGTTCCGCCCCTTCATTGTCAACTCAGGGGTGCCTATTTTCGATGTCATTACAGGCAAGCGAGTTATCCCTCCCACTCAGGAAGCTGAGCGGAAACGGGCGCTTGAAGATGGCGTAGTCCCTGACGGTTGCAACCTGGTGCTGGGTACTTACAGCCAGTTTAACCGTGAGGCTGCCAAGTCGCTGAAAGCGCGGTGGTTGCCGAGGGCAGCAGAAGGCGCTGTTCTCTTGATGGACGAGTCCCACAATGCAGCAGGCGAAAGCAACACAGGCGAAAACTTATCAAAAGCCGTGGCTGTTGCTGAGACGGTGGTTTATAGCTCTGCTACGTCCATGAAGGACGCCAAGAACGTCATGATTTACAGCAAGCTTTTCCCTGAGTCAGTGAACCTGGGCAGCATGCCGGAAACGTTGGCCGCAGGCGGTGAGGTGCTACAGGAAGTGCTCAGCAGCATGTTGGCAGAGGATGGCGTGTTTATCCGGCGTGAGCATGATCTGAGTAACGTGACGATGAAGACGGTCACAGATCATGCTCGTGAAGCCAGAAACCGCGATCTCTCAGATCGCCTGGCTTCAATCCTTGAGCTCATGAATTATCTGGCCGGTGACATTAATCAGCTGGTGAATGCTCGAAACAAAGACATAAAGGATCTGTTGGAGCGTCTCCCAGAAAGCGAGCGCAAGGGCAATCGGATGGGGGCTGTGTCGGTCAATTTCGGTTCAAGGCTTTTTAACCTGTACCGTCAATTCCTGATGGCCATCAAGGTTGATGCGACTGTTGAATTAGCCAAATCCGCCGTATCGCAAGGGCAAAAGCCGGTCATTATTTTAGAAAACACAATGGAATCTTTGCTCAAAGAAACCATTTTAAGCATGGCCTATGTGGCTGATGATGAAGTTGAAAATGTTGTTCTCGAAGACATTGAAGTTGGAGAGCTAACTTTTAAAGATGTGCTGACCAAAACGCTTGAGCGCATTTCCTCTTATCAAGAGTCCGATCGGTACGGCAATGTCACTCGGACGCCAGTTTCTTCCGATGAGGCGCTGGAGCTCATTGACAAGATCCAGGAGGAAATCGATCAGTTCCCATATCTTGCCGTGTCTCCAATTGACGAGATTGTGCGCCGTCTGGAAAAAGAGGGCATTTTCTGTGATGAACTGTCTGGACGGAAAACCAAAATTGTGGAGCGGGATGGTAAGTATTTTGCGGCCTCAATCCAAGAGCGACCAAAAGCGACCATCGTAAATGATTTTAACTCGGGGCGAAGTGATGCGCTGATCTTGAGCCGTGCCGGTTCGACAGGTATCAGCCTCCATGCTAGTGAGAAATTCCGCGACCAGCGGCAGCGTGTGATGATTGAGTTGCAGAGCGCTGCGGATGTGAACAAGCGAGTGCAATTTTTTGGGCGTGTGAACCGTAAAGGCCAGGTGAACGAGCCGATTATTGCGACGATATCAAGCGGTCTGCCTGGTGAGGCTCGCCCAATTGCGATGCAAAATGCAAAGCTTCGCAAATTGTCAGCGAACACCACCAGTAATCAAGATAACGCTGCTCTTGATGATGATATCCCTGATTTTCTGAATAAATTGGGTGACCGTATCGCTCGGCAATATCTTGAAAACAACCCGAGCATTGCTAATCGTCTGGATATTGATATTGAACAGGAGGATCTTGATGGCAACTATTTCATAAACCGTCTGACCTCTCGAATTATGATGTTGCGAGTAGAGGAGCAGGAGCTTATTTATGATGAGCTGACCATGGAGTTCAAGGGCGAACTGGCACGACTTGATGCGATCGGTGAAAACCCGCTTCGATCTCGTATGTTCGACATTAAAGCTAGTGAGGTATCTCATGAAGTTGAAACCCATGGTAACCCATACTCCGACTCAGTGTTTGATCGAGACATTATCGTTCGTGAACTGGCATATACGGAGAAGTTGAAGCCACTTCGCTGTGACCGTGTGAAACCGTTGATTGAAGAAGGGTTACGTGAAATTAAACGGTGTGAGCTGAATGAAAGCATGATGCCTGCTGCCGAGTTTCTACAGGGAATGGTGAGCTATATCGTGTCGCGGCAAGACTCCATTTTGCGTAGAGCCCTTCCGAGACGGAAATACGAATCTGTAGAGGCGGCTCTGGCCGACTCTGAACCGAATGCCGTTCATAAGGTCAAAGACCGGCTGAGATTTATCTCGGCTAACCTGCAGGAGCTCATGCCTGGGCGAGCTCTGCGGTTCAGCTCGCCAGCTGGGGATCTGATTCAGGGGATTGTGGTGGGTCTTCGTTTGCCCGAAAAGCGCGAGCAGCTTGATTCCACCGGTAAATATGAGCTGGCTATTGCCGTTCCCGGACAGACTTCTTTGGTTCGGCAGTCCTTTTACTCGCTGGCTGCTGACCCGGCTTTCTCTCCGCTACCCGTATACGCTGCGGATAGTGTGCTGAGGGCTATTGATGATGCCCCCCAGGGGGAAGTTACTCGTAACCTGACAGTGTTAGATGGCAACTTGTTTGGTGCCGCTCAGCGGGTCAGTGAAGCCAGAATAGGTCGCTCTGCACTTTATACCGATGAAGTTGGTCAACGGCAGCGGGCCATGATGCTGTCGTCCGGCGTGACGAAAGAGCATTTGGCCCAGCTCCCTGTTCGTGTTGCGACTGCCCGGATTGCTGCGGAAGTGTTGCGATCTGGTATCAATCTCACCAGTTGCCAGGCGCAGGGCGTAGAAGCTTTAAAGCAACGTGCCGATCATGTGACCCTATCTGTGTCAGGTGGGGAACTGCAGATCTGTGTGCCTGGTTCGGTTGCAAAAGGTGGGCATATCTTCAAGGACGCGGATCTGGTTGCTATGACGGGCGAGTTCAGAGGTAATCGCGCTTCTATGCAAGCGAAAGTTCCAGCGTCATTTGCTGAGCCGGTGCTTGAAAGGCTGTACCAAAAAGGGATTTCTCTGTTTGCGCCATCATCTGCGAAGCATGAAATCGATGACATAAAAATGTCCATATATGCAAACGATAGTTGTAATAAAACGGCTAAAAGCATTAATATGAAGTGACTCGGAGGAGTGGAATGCAACTGACAACATTGAACCTGAAAGATTTCCAATTGTGTCTCGAACGGGCGTTAGAGCGCCCGCTATCGAGCCTGGAGCCTGGGACCAGTTATCACCGTCTGTCCAGCCGTATGCCGGATGGGCAGGCCGGTGCTGATGTGGATATTGAGCTCTTGGAAGGATCGGTCTTGAAGGTGGCCATGACCGAATGGGCGATGGGCGATACGCTTTCACGCACATCCCCAGTTTCGGTCCAGGCGAACATGAATGAGCTGGGAGAGTTGATCAGCGGTACGGCTGACGAGGGAGGCTTGGACGCATTGATCCAGAGTATTCCTCAGATGTCGCTGGGGTGATACGGAAACAGGGGAGGATTATCCTCCCCTGTTTTTCTCTGCAAGGGCTTTTGATCGTGGTGATTCGTAATCAAAAGTCTCTTTGAGGTATGTCCCCAAACGTTCTGCAGAAATCTTCAATGCAGCGTGATCGGCAACGAAAGCACGGATTTTGCGAAGTGACATACCTTCGGTGGTCATTTTTTGCAGCGCTTCGTGTATATCGTCATTTCTCAGTTTTTTGAGTGATCGCTCGGGTAGTTCGAAGCCTTCACTGGGCTTTGTGTCTGTTGTCATAGTCTGAACTCCTCCTAATCGTTCCATTTTACGGAATTTGTTGATTTTTTCATACGGTTGGTGAGGCCAGATGAAAGTTTATATCGCTGAAAAACCAAACTTGGGTCGAGCTATCGCTGGTGTCCTGGCGGAAAAAGACCCGGTTAAGAGCCAGTCGCGTACCCATATCGAGGGTACTCATTGGGCGGTGTGCTGGGCAGCTGGACACATCCTGGAGCTCGAAGAGCCGGATTTCTACATCAAGAAGAAGCATCCGGGGGCCGTTGCTGGTTCTAATGGGAAGATCCCATGGAACATGGATCATCTGCCGATCTTGCCTACCGATAATGAGTGGACAATGAGAGTCAGCAAGGAACGTGCCGATCTACTCAAGACTGTCAAAGCTCAGGTGAAAAGAGCAACTGTCATTGTTCATGCCGGTGACCCGGATCGAGCGGGTCAGGCGATAGTCGATAATATCCTGTCTCAGCTGAAAGTTACCGTGCCCGTTCGCCGTGTATTGGTGAGCTCTCTTGTGCCGGATGACGTTCGGGCTCAAGTTGCCGATGAGCGCAACAATTCCGATTTTAAGGCGCTTGGGGACAGCGAACTGTGTCGTTCCCGTGCGGACTGGTTGTACGGCATGAATTTCAGTCGGGCCGTGACCCTGAAAGCGCAAGACCAGGGGTATCGTTCAGCAGTATCGATCGGTCGAGTGCAAACCGCAGTGCTTTCACTTGTCGTCAACCGTGACCTAGCTATCGAGAACTTCAAGCCGGTAGACTATTTCGATCTGATTGGTGAGTTTACGCTGGGCACAGGTGCCGGTTCATTCACCGGGAAGTGGCTTCCACAAGAAGGCACAGCAGGGCTTGATGCGGATGGCCGCCTTTTAGACCAGATGGTTGCCCGGCAACTTCAGGCAAAAGTAAAGAACCAACCTGGCGTTATCGAAAGTTACTCAAACGAACGGAAAAATGAAAACGCCCCCATGCCATTTTCGATGGCTCAACTCCAAATTTTAGCCAGCAAAAAATATGGGTATGCGCCCGATGTTGTGCTGAAAACGGTGCAGACCTTGTATGACAAATACAAGGCTGTTACCTACCCCCGTGTCGATACAGGATATCTGCCTACTTCTCTGCTCGCCTCGGCTAAAATGGTTTTAGGCTCGGTTTCATCGACACTCGGCCTATCTCAAGCAGTATTGCAAAACTTGGATCACACTCGTAAGTCCCGCGCTTTTAACGATGCAAAAGTCACGGCTCACCATGGTATTGTCCCTACCGGTGTGGTGTCAGGTTTTAGCTCCTGGACTCAACAAGAAAAGGATCTTTTTAAAGAGATCTCCTTGCGTTATTGCGCTCAGTTTATGCCTGCTCGTGAATATCGAGCTGTGAAGGCGATTGTGGCTGTGGCCGGAGAGCGTTTTTCTGCAACCGGATCTATGACTATCTCCCCAGGCTGGCGATTGTTATACGGGCAGGAGGATATTCAGAAGGAATCTGATGAAGGTGTGGATCTCCCGGCCATGAAGCAGGGAGACCCGCTGCGTTGTGATGGACTGATTATTCAGGCCAAGAAAACCCAGCCGCCCAAGCCGTTTACTGATGACACCTTGCTGCATGCGATGGTGTTTGTTCACAAGTTTGTGAGCAACCCGCAAATCAAGAATATCTTCTTGAAACTTCAAAAAGAAGCCGCTGCGCTTGAAGAAGCTGGGTTAGGTACTCCGGCTACTCGTGACAGTTTTGTTCCCAAGTTGATCAACATGGGGTTGCTGCAAAAGTCGGGTTCTGGTAAAGCCAAGCACATTACTTCTACCCCTCCTGGGCGAGCATTGATCGCGGCCCTGCCTGGTTCTCTTGGATCACCCGATATCACTGCACTGTGGGAAGTTACCCTTAAAGATATTGCTGATGGCAAGTCATCGGTCAGCGATTTCATGGGAACCCAAAGCCGGTATATCGCCAAAACACTCGAAGAGATCAAAGCCGCGAATATATCTCTGCCAGCTGCCCCTGCAAAAGCCACCACTACGAAACGAGCTCCTAAGAGCGGTGGCAAGGTTCCTGCTGGCCAGCAGGGAGGGCAGGTATGTCCTGAGTGCGGGAAGCCAATGGCAACCCGTAAGGGCCGCAATGGCGACTTCTTGGGGTGTACCGGTTACCCCTCCTGCAAACACACAGCACAATTGGGGTAACGACTGATGAGTAGTTTGCGGCCAGTGTATATGCCTATCGTATGCGTCCAAGATAAGTCTCTTTTGGCGTCAGAGGCTCTTTTGCGTCTCGGTAATGACCCGGTGGCCCATATCGACTTTCTGACTGATGCGGAGGCATCTGGAGAGATCTTTCGCGTTGATAGCTGGATGTTGCAACAGGCAGCTGAAACGGTCAGGCAGTACGGTGCCTCACTGGCCGTGAACGTCTCCCCAGTTACGATAACGTCCGCCCTCGATGTGTATCTGCAAACGTTGGCAGAGCAACGGGATGCTGTGCCGAACTTGATCTTTGAGATCACAGAGACTCGGCCTTTCTTCTCTTTGTCAGAGTTGCTGCGTTTTTCTGCTGCGGTTCGTGGCCTTGGGGGGCGGCTCTCACTGGATGACTTTGGGGCCGGATATGCCTCCCTGGATCTTGTTCCGTCTGTGCAGCCCGATTTTGTGAAGCTGTCAAAAGAGTACCTGGATCGCGTTCTGGTTGATCCCGGCTTGCTGGAACTACTGAGGAGCCGGTTACCAGCCAATTGCAGCTTGATTGCTGAGCATATCGATTCTGACGATAAGATGCGGTTTCTCAGAGCTAACGGTGTCCAGTACGCACAGGGATACCTTATCGGGCGACCAAAGCCACTTGAGAATCTTGATATTCAGAAGTATTTAAAAGCCGACCACACCATTAATTAGATCTGACTGTGTGTTGTTGTTGTTTTTTCGAAAAGAACGAGGTTGTAAATGATTCTATCTATCCGAGTTTCAACTGTCGCGGCTTGCTTGCTTGGCGTTTCTGTTGGCACATATATTGGTGCTATGGGGGCTGTCTATGTTGCTGATAAGTGGCCTCAGAATGAATATTTCGAACCAAGAGCAGCGTTTCCCGCTCCAAATCCATTACGATTTGGGCGGGTTGCTTCTGGTGAAAATGTTCTTTGTGATAAGGATAACAGAGCTTGGTCATTGACCTCTTACGAGAGTAATGAGTATGGAATATCCAGAATGTGGAGGGGAATCCAAGAGTTGGATATTGTTGAAGTCCCCCGGTCACATGATAAACAAGAACATGTTGATGAAAACGGTGTTAGCATGCCAGTCGCGTACAAGGTCGAACAGCAAAGGTGCATTTAAATCATTCCGCTCAACATCAAAAATCATTTTAATTTTGCCGCCATATTTATATGGTTTCTGATGTTGATGGTGTTTTTTTTTGAAAAACCCATCAATTAAATTCATTTCCCTCGCTTGTCTCAAAATGAGATTTAACCTATCATACGCCACATAAGGTAATTTACCGGAATCACGCAGCTCCGCATCTCGCCGCCAAAAATGATTTTAAGCCTGTCCCCAGAAGGATTAAATCAGGCCCCAGAATGTAGGTGATGATGTTGGAGCGCTCCGGTTTGGCATATGGGGTGTGTGAATGTGTGTTGTTCAAGTTCAGTCTGCTGCTCTTACAGACGAAGAGGCACTGTCAATTTTGCGTGAGCGGATTAAAGAGCTCATGGGATCACCTGAGGTTCAGAATGTTCTACGGCAGATGAAGCATGATGGTGTGAGTGAGCCAGAGTGCCAGTGCTGGTTAGTTCAAAAGGCCGTTGCAACGTTGGCGGGGGTGTCAGTATGACCGTTATCGTAAATACGAAAGTCGGTGAGTGCCGGGGTCGCACTCGGGTTTGGCTTGAAGGGGCCAAGCTATCACGTTATGGCATCCACCCTGGCTGTCGCTATTCTGTTTCGTCCAGCAATGGCCGCATCGTTCTTAATACCGATGGCGGGCGCTACAAAGTGTCACAGCGCAAGCGTGGTGACCGGACTCTGCCTGTAATGGATCTCACTATGGCTGAGATCGCCGCTACATTTCATGTTCATCAGCTGCTACGGGTCACGATCCGCCACGGCAAGATCACCATTACCGAACACCACCTCAATAAAGCAGTGCAAGAGCGCGAAGAGCGCATTGTTGGAAAACTGCGTTCCGGTGAGCCGCTGACCGTGGCCAGCTTCTTTACCGGTTTTGGCGTGTTGGATTTAGCTGTGCATACCGGATTTGCCAGATCGGGTATTTCGTCTGGTGTCAGAATGGCTGTTGAGTGTGAGCAGAAATATCTTGATGTTGGCTTGCGGAATAACGCATCTATCTGGGGCCAAGATCCCTATATTTATGAGTCAAAAATTGAACATGTGCCTACAGATGATTTTTATCCTGCGGCAGAGATCTTGATCGCTGGCGTTCCATGCACAGGGGCCAGTCGTGCTGGAATTAGCAAAAACAAACTCCAGAATGCGGAAGATCATGCCACAGCCGGTGCTGCGTTTTATTGGACGCTGCGTTTGCTTGAGCAGTTGAACCCGGCAGTTTTCATTATGGAAAATGTACCTGAATATCTGCGTACTGCGTCTATGTCTGTTATTCGTTCTGTGCTCGATACGCTAGGTTATGAGCTGACAGAGCGGGTTATGTCGGGTAACGAATTCGGCGCGTTAGAGAACCGCTCTCGGGCTGTTGTGGTGGCAATTTCAAAGGGGCTATCTGGTTTCGACCTTGATGATGTGGTGTCACTTTATGAGAAGGCTGCTGACATGTCATGTGCGTTGGATCCGGTGGCTGATGATTCGGCGCTTTGGCGTCCGTATGAGTATTTGGCGGCAAAAGAAGAGTCTGATAAGGCGGCAGGGAAGGGATTTAGACGCCAGATCCTAAATGGTGCTGCTGAGCGGTGCGGAACGATTGGCCGGGGCTATGCCAAGGGCCGTTCCACTGAGCCGTTGTTGGCCCATCCCCGCCAGCCTGGCCTGTTCCGTCAGCTGACACCTGCAGAACACTGCCGAGTGAAGCGGATCCCTGAGTCACTGATCAGGTCTGAGTGTGCGACAACGGCTCATGAAGGGGTAGGGCAGTCAGTGATCTTCTCTGTGTTTGAGTCAATGGCGGCCTCCCTGGGTAAATGGTTAAAAGAGGCGGCTGAGTCGTGGTTTCCTGCATGGAGGGTTGCAGCATGAGCCAACATTTCCCGATCGTGCCATATGATCCGTTTATTGCGGCTGTCGCTTTCGCAAATCGTTATGTGTTGGAAAAGAAGCGCTTGGGCAAATCCTTGCCCGAGCATCCTTATGCGAAGGCGTTTTTTAAAGGTCTGACTGGCGAAAGCCAGATATCAGCAAAGCAGATCCAGAAGCTGATCCCTGAATACAAACCTCGTGGTTATGGTAGCAAAGAGTCGATTCTGTCAGCGTTGGATATCTGCATCATGTCAAATGGCGGCTCCTACCCAATGCCATTGTCTACCTGGGTCAGAGATAGACTGTTTCCAGAAGCAAGGCACCGGCAAAATCAACGTTGGCAGCATCGTTCGGAATTGAGCAGCTGGCAATCATCCAGGGTTAGCCACAAGAAGAAAGCTGAAATCCAGCGAGTGAAAGATGTGAACAAAGAGGCTGCATGGAATGCTCTCAAAGATCTTCCTCGAACAGCGTTGAAGGGGTGGTTTAATCACTGGGCCAGCAGTGACGATAGCGATCCCATGCTAGATGATCAGGCAGTTATCAGCTTGCTTAATCGGTGGTTCGATCTGCATGTCAAAAGTGACTGGGGGTTCAGTGACCTCTATTACAACATGAGCCCTGGAATGATCCTTTGGGATTTGTCTCAACCTGAATAAAAAGGGATTTTCCATATGACATATAAATTCGATAGTTCTAAGGCTTACTCAGCAATCGAAGATTTTGTCGGCGCTCACAATGCGGATGAAGTCAAGAAACACTATGAGGTAGCAAGTGAAAAGAATGATTGGCGTATGGCGATCATGACTCATATAGCATGTGGCAACAGACTTGATCTTGAAAAAGAATTTCCTGAGTGGGCTGGGGCTAACCCTGCCAATCACGATTGGTCTTAAAATGATTTAACTCCAACCCCAAAGGTATAACTATGGCGACAATTGATAGTGTGAAGCTTGATAGACCGGTTGAGTTTATGCCGTACTGTCACGGTGAGCCGCTTGATAATACGCAATATTTTTTTATGGGTGCTGAGTGTGTCCAGCCATTTATCGATGAGTTAATCGAAATGGGGAGGCTTGATCTTATTGAGGAGTCGTTACAAAGCCTCTGGATGAGAAAAGACGGCACCTTACTTAAAACAGCCTTTCCTGATTTGGACGATTTCAAATCTACTGCCGAAAAAATGAAAAATATTCCGAGGGAGTTAGCAGAGGCCCTATGCAAATGGAAGTCGCTCGGTGCTAATGAGATCGATATAAGTTTTGAGCAGAAATTTGCGCATAGATAGGTAGGTGTATGAGCGAATCAGAGCAGTATATAAACCCCGATGATGAGTATTACGAAGATGATGTGTTCAACATTTTCTCCGCAGTGCCTATGGGGTTAAATCAAGACGGAACGATCACCACTGATGTGGGGTGGTCGGGTATGTTATTGACTGAAGCGCTCGGGATTGAGCCTTTTGTGGGGCTTTCTGGTTTTAAAGATGCCGAACATTACAAGTCATGGGTTGAAGGCATTATTGGATTTAAAGTCCCTGACTGGGAGCCCTATGAGCTGACTTTGTATCAGAATTGGTTTAACAGCCCTGATTATGAGGATTGGCTGGAACATCCTGAGCGTTCCATGGATCCAGTTCTGAGCTGTTATATGTCATGGGATGCTCAACCTAGACAGGGGGCGCTTCATACCGTTCCCAAGCGGGTATTCGCACTCAGACATGTAAAACATGAGCTGGCTCGAACCCATAGTGTTGTGGCATTCCATTGTGCGCGACAGCGGAGTTATGCTGAGGCAGCATGGGGGCGGCTTCACCCCGGCGAGGAGATTACTCCGAAGATCATGACCGGTTATGGTTTTTGTGACGGTATTTTCTTGGAAGGTCGCCTAACCGGTCGTGATAAAGACGAAATACTGTGCTGGCCTACAGATAACCTGCATGAGGTTATTGAGGTAGCAAAAGGATTGGTGTCTACGGGCGTTGATTCGCTCTACATATGTAACAATTCGCTTTGTGTCGATGCAAGAAATCTGGAATCAAAAGCCATAAAACGACTTGTTGAGGAATATGATTACAATGGCCCTGGTGTCAGTATCTTGGATATCGTAATTTGCTCCAGCTGTTAACAATCTCGGGGAGAACGTATGAAATACACCATCAGCGTACTCAAGCACTTCATTTCAGGGCATTTATCTCTGCAACACACTATCTATGCACTTCATGTCAGACCGGTGGCGGTGGCGAGCAAGGGGATGGCATGGATTGTTGATCCAGATTTCAAGATGTGACCGAGTGCAATATGCTGCTCTTCATTGGTCAGGTGCTCCCTTCTAACTGCCGCTATCAATAGCGGCATTTTTAAATCTCAGAATGAGATTTATCTTGTAAATCTCAAAATGAGATTATACTCTGTCTGTGCATTAAAACCATTTTAAGGGTGTGTGTGTATGGACAACTGGATTAAGGAGCATCCGGTTTACGCTCGGTCTGTGATTATCCTCTCTGAATCCCCTGCTATGCGGCCATCGGCTAATCTTGGCTGGCATCAGTCGTGGAGTTGCTATTCTGGTCAGGCTATTTGCGCCCCCACTTTTGATGAGTGTGCAATCGCAAGTATTGAATATCATGTTAACCAGAAGAAGGCTCTGACTGAAAAACACGGCCTGATCCAGAAGGGAGCGTAACCATGGCTACCAACTGGATTGATATGCTGCCCGATTTTCAGAATCAGGCTTCAAAAAGCATCAAAAATTTGCGTCTTGCAAAGGCAGTCAGAATGGCCATGTGGCTCATGATCGAAAAAAGCGCTGTTATCAAAAAGGCTTGTAGCACTGCTTCCAAACGACATGGGGTAGCAGGCAAAGAGGTGGAGGTTGAAGTCAGAAAGATTCTGCCCGAAGAGTTCTTCGAAGAGCGCCAGCGTGATGCTGCTGCCAAACACAGCCGAAGTGGCGGGCAAGATGAGATCCCCCTCTCTAAAGTGCTGGATGCAAAAAACAACCGGCATATGCGAGATATCACGTTGAAAGTGCGGTTAAAAACCGACAATAAGCGTTGATATTTTTTTTGCCTAAACATAAACTTTCAATTGCTTATAATGCAATTTTACAGGGAAATAATCAGATGAAAAAATGTGTTGTTGCACTGGCAGTTCTGGCTTCAATCTCCGGCCCCGCGATGGCTCAGTCCTTTGACGCTCGCAGTGATGCAATGGGGGGCGTTGGCGTTGCCAGCGCTCACTATGGCTCTGCTGCGCCGGTTAACCCCGCGCTGGTAGCCAAGTATGGTGCTGATGATGATTTCAGCGTTGTACTGCCCTCTGTTGGTGCCCAGGTCTCCGACAAAGACAAGCTGATCGATGGCATCGATGCGATCAAAGACTCCTACGATGCTTTTCGCGCTGCCGGTGATAGCGCCAGTGCCGACAAGCTGCGAACCGATCTGCAGGCGGTGGATGGTAAAACCGCTACCGCCAATGTCGGCGTAAATGCGCAGATCGTGATCCCGAATCAGCTGGTGAGTGTTGGCTTTATGGCCAACGGTTACGCCAGTGCCCTTGTTGGCACTGATGTGGCTCAAAGTGATCTGGACTACCTGGAGGGTGTTGGCAATGGCTCCATCATTGCCGATCCGTCTCGTGTTCTGGACTCTCAAGCTGTGGGGGTTGTTGCTCTCGTCCAGGATTACGGCATCGCCATGGCTCACAAGTTCGATGTGCAGGGCATGCCGCTGTATGTGGGGGTCACCCCCAAAGCGCAGAAGGTTGATACCTACAACTACAGCGCCACTGTCACCGACTACGACCGCTCTGATCTCCGTGATGACAAGTACCGCAACAGCAGCTCCGGCTTTAACGCCGACTTTGGCCTGGCGCTGGATGCCGGTGGCATGACTTACGGCCTGGCTGTGCGTGATCTGGTGAGCCGTGATATCCAAACCAAGGATGTTGGCGGCAAAACCTACACCTATCAGATCGCCCCGATCGCTACGGTGGCCGCCGCCTATCGCGGTGAGTGGTTGACCGCCGCTGTTGACCTGGATGTGAACAAAACCAAGGGTTGGGAAGGGCAGAAGCAGTCCCAGTATGCCGGTGTTGGTGTCGAGTTTGATGCCGCTCGTTGGGCTCAACTCCGTGCAGGGGTTCGTACTGATCTGACAGGTGATCAGCCGGATCTGTTCACTGCCGGTTTTGGCCTGTCTCCGTGGGATGTGTTCCATCTCGATCTGGCTGGCCAAATCGGTTCTGACAAAGCCGTTGGTGCGATGGTCACCATGCGCTACACCTTCTGATCATCATGATGGGGGCCACCTTCGGTGGCCCTTTTCCGTTTTGGTATATCCAACTGAATGAGCGAGACATCATGAGCAATGACCTGATCCAGCGTATCTGTGAGGAGCTATACGCACATCGCTTCAATTTCAATTCGGAGGTTCAACTGCATGAAGGGATCATGACCGTTTTGAGTGGTGCAGGGATCCCGTTCGAGCACGAAAAGGATCTGGGCGACCCCAACAGAGTGGATTTTTACTGTGATGATGGAGCCGGTTCTGGGGTTGTTATCGAGGTAAAAATCAAGGGCACGGTCGCTGAGGCCCTGCGTCAAGTGGATCGGTATATCCATCAGCCATCCGTCTCTGGTGTGATCCTGGCCAGTTCTGCCCCCTGGGGCCGCAGACCGCTGACTTCACTTCCCAAGTGGGATGGAAAGCCGTTTGAAATGGTCGCCATTCGGAGGGCGTTATGATTATCCCCGGTGCCTTCGGTCATATCGAGTATGTTGATCGCAATTGGGTGATTGAGTGCGAGCCACAAGTGCGAGCCCGCCTACGCCGGGTCTTCCCAAAAGTCAGTTCCAGGGCTTCTGAAAAGATCTGGCTCTCAGCAACTCCAGAGAACAGCCGCGAGCTGGACTGGTTTCTGAGTCGCTACCCCATGAACATGGAGAATGAAACTTTGTTCCAGCTGCGAATGCTGGCAACGAAGCATAAGGAGCAAGAACGAGCTATCGCAGATCTACTGCAAGGGGAGAGAGCGCTCCCTGAGTGCGCGATGGCAAAGGCTCCACGAGACTATCAGCGCGAAGCTTTGGTGCAGTTGCAGATCTTGGGCGGATTGTTGCTTGCGGACGAGCTGGGCCTTGGTAAGACCGTCAGCGCAATGTGCCCGATGACCATTCCTCAAAATCTGCCCGCTGTTGTTGTCTATCCTGCTTCCTTGCCAAATCACTGGCCTGAGAAGCTGGCCGAGTTTATGCCTGGCCTACGAGTTCACCACGTTAAAAAAACTAGCCCGTATCCGCTGATTAAACAGCCTGGGCAGCGAACGGCTGATCTGTGGGATACGATCCCGGATGTGATCCTGGTGAGTTACCACAAGCTACGGGGATGGGCCGAGGTATTGGGAGAGATCGCTCGGTATGTCGTTTTCGAAGAGTGTCAGCAACTTCGCAATCCCGATTCGGATATATACCGAGCTTGCCAATACTTATCTGAAAAGGTTACTGAGAAATCAGGGCTTAAATTAGGGCTGACTGGTACACCTATTTATAATTATGGCTGCGAATTTTTCCACGTAATACAAGTGCTATTACCGGATAGCCTCGGCTCGTATGAAGAGTTTGTCCGTGAATGGTGTGATGTGGGAAGCTCAGATAGAAAAACAAGGCTCAGAGAGCCTGCCGAATTTGGTGAATATCTGAGACGATCTGGAATTATGCTGCGCCGAACAAGGGCGGAAGTGGGGCGTGAATTACCACCGTTGACCAAGATCCCCTATGAAATCGAAATGAATAAGGCTGTCTTGCACAACATGACCTCTGATGCCGTCATGTTGGCTAAAACCATTTTAGCCGCGAATGAACGTTATCGCGGCGAACGGCTCCAGGCAACCGGGGAATTTGACAGGCTGATGAGGCAAGCGACAGGTGTTGCCAAAGCGCCATTTGTTTGTGAGTTCGTTCGACTGCTTATAGAGAGTGGCCAGAAGGTCGTTTTATTCGGCTGGCATCGAGAGGTTTACAACATTTGGTTAGAGCAGCTGGCCGAATTCAATCCGGTTATGTATACGGGGTCAGAGTCTCCTAAGCAGAAAAAAGCCTCTATGGACGCATTCACTAACGGCGATAGCAAAGTGATCATCGTGAGTTTGCGGGCCGGTGCTGGTATTGATGGATTGCAGTATGCGAGTTCAACCGCCGTCTTTGGTGAGCTTGATTGGGCATACGGTGTGATGTGGCAGTGCATCGGTCGCCTTTTCCGAGACGGTCAGATCAATCCTGTGATGGCTTATTTCCTGCTGGCTGATGACGGTAGTGATCCCATTATATCTGAGATTGTTGGTATTAAGCGCGATCAGCTAGAAGGGGTTACGAACCAGGATATTGTTCTTACTGAACGGGTTGATGTCGCTGAGAATCAACTCAAAGAAATGGCAAAGCGCTATTTGCTCCAACACCAACTTGCAGCATAAAGAGGTCAAGATGCTTATTCATATTGTTCCGAAAATTATTATCCGTAATCCGTTCCAACAGCAATGCTGGGAGCTTGTTGACATTAGCAGTGAAGAACTGGGGATTTCCTTGAAAGGAGGGCTAGATGTGGTCGCCAGGCGGCCATATCCGAATAAACAGTATTTGGTGGCCTGTCGTAAAAAAGGCCAGAAGGCATTTAATGGGCTGTTTATTCAAAGTCAGTCGTTCAAAGATAAATTTTCGGTGGTGACCCGGTGGGCTTTTCTCGATGAACAGATAGTGACACAGGTGACGCACTATGAGGTGCTCGATCGGGATCATGATGCCGTTACTGACTGTGCCATGTCATGGGAGAGACGCCATGAGTCCCTGGAAGGTTTTCCGCCTGTGGCGATCCAACCGATGATGGACCCTGAGCGGAGTACATTGAAGTCTGATGTGACGGACTCTGTGGTCGATGGGGTGATTGTTCGGCGGGAGATAAAGCTCCCGGTTTATACGCAGAGCGCGGAGTCTGTGCTGAACGCGCTGCATTTTCAGGATCGCTGCCCTGCGATTTCGGATGCCTTTTTGATCGACTAATTCTGTTGGCAAGATGGGGGTGTGTATGTGTAGTCCATCAAGACGACCGGTTGTGACCGCAGAATTGATGCTGCCTGTTCTCAGAAAAGAGCCTTTTCTTGTTGGTGTCATAGAACCAGATCTGGTGCCTGATGTTGCTGATGGTTTTGCTCGTGTTTGGCCCCTCGGTGCCGGTGAGCTCGCCAACGTCGTCAGAAGCAAGGCTAGAGTGGGCTGGACCCAATCCCACGATGATGTATTGGAAAGCGTTCTGGAAGAGTTTGTTGGGGCTGTAGACGAGCGCTTACGGCTCTCCTGCTGGGAGTGGGCGATCACGCATAACATCCGCCCCCCGTTGTTGGTAGGAACAGTAATCGAGCAAGGCACTATTGACGGGATCTGTGAGCAGTTCGCCGCAACGTACCGGGTTCGTCGGCCTGCAGTAGAGCCTTCTTTGTTACAGACCTATCAGCTGGTTGCTTTTGAAGATGCTAAGCCGGTTTAAGATTTACCAGATGCAACTGAATAAGAGGGATAGCAATGAATCAAAGTGCTGAATTTGAACTGTTTAAGTCAAAACTTCTTGAGGTTTTGAAATCAACCCTGCCAGGTCGTAGCGTTGACGATCATGACATCATTTTCGATCAAGAGAAAAAGGATTGCTTTATCTCATTCACTTTCTTTCTATCAGAAGAAAGTGATGTAGATAATTTTATCCGGTCAGTCAGAACATCACTGCTTAAATGGCCTGAGCTTTCGTCACATTCTGATTCAAATCAGTTTGTCTATAAGGTCTGTAAGTCTCATATCCAAAGCCATGACTATTGGGATGTTAGTTTTTGGCTTGCTGACAAGTATTCATTTTGCGAAGATTCACAGCCGTGATTTTTCACTCTATATACACAAGCCGCACCATGATGCGGCTTTTTCTTTATCTGGGTGGGGTTAGGTGTTAATCTCATAATGAGATTTGTTTTTGTGGGTGTGTTCAATGAGCAATGCGTTAGAGCTGGGGCTGGTTAAAACGATTTACGAAGAGTTCGGCGGTAATATTTCCAATGAGGAGCTGTACGAGCGAGTGGCCGCGAAGGCGGGGATCTCCAGCGATGTACTGAACCAGCTTTCTGAGGTCGGGGAGGCAAAGACCAAACACTCCCTGGTAAAGAGAAAAATCCGCTGGTATCAGCAGGCATTGAAAATGATGGGTGTCATTGAGCGTGTTGATCGCGGTGTATGGAAAGTCGTTGAGCCAACCAAAGCTGGTCTGCATGAAGCAGATCCCGATCTGTGCCTGCTTGGGTTCTCTACTGCATTGGGTGTAGGGCTATGGGGCGACAGCAGGACTGCGTTCTCCGATGGACTGGGTGAGCCAATTCACCTGGTTATCACTTCGCCCCCTTACCCTCTGCAGCGGCCTCGAAACTATGGCAATCAGCCTGAACGGGCGTGGGTTAACTGGCTATTGGAAATGCTGGAGCCGATCGTTCGGCAGCTGGCACCAGGGGGTAGTTTGGTGATCAATCTCTCCAATGACATTTTCCAGCCCAATAGCCCTGCGCGTTCGACATATGTGGAGCGGCTGACCTTGGCATTGCAAGATGATCTCAAGCTGTACCTTATGGATCGGTTGCCATGGATCAACCGTTCTAAGGCCCCTGGGCCGACCAAGTGGGCCTGTGTTGAGCGTGTGCAGCTCTGTGTCGGGTGGGAGCCGGTGCTGTGGTTTACCAACGATCCGCATCGCGTCTTTTCGGATAACAGACGAGTGCTGGAGCCACATACATCCTCTCATCTCCAGTTTCTGACTCAAGGTAACCAGCGGGTTACGTCTTATGGGGATGGTGCATTTCAGCTTCGGGGTGATCGGTCATACGCTCGGGTCACAGAGGGCAAGATCCCCAAGAACATCATCGAGCGGGGTCATACGTGTGCCGATACGCTGCAGCTGCGCCGACACGCGAAAGCGTTGGGGCTTCCTGCCCATTCGGCAGTATTCCCGACAGCATTGCCGGATCAGTTAATCCGGTTCCTGACAGAGCCGGGGCAATTGGTTGTCGATCTCTTTGCCGGTTGGTTCAAGGTGGCCTTGGCGGCTGAACGGGCTGGCAGGCGTTGGGTCTGCGTGGAGAAGGTGCTTGAGCACGTTCGTGTGGCCATGGAGGCATTTCGTGGTCAACCTGGTTACTACGCTAACCCCTATTTTATCCGCGAACAGAGAGGCGAGTGAGCATGAGCATGAGCATGAGCATTGATTATATTCCGCCCTCTGTTGTAACGAAGCAACTCTCATTCAACGTTGTGGGTGAAAAGCGCAAAGTAAGGTTGTCGACAAACTTTCTCTCCATGATGGGATTCAAGCCGGGGCAGGGTGTAGCAGTTTTGCCACAAGGGCAACATAAGGGCTTTGCTCTAGTTCCAGCTGATGTGCTGGGTGGTGCCGCGACTCACCAGGTATATCAGCGCCGCTATAATCATGGTCGTTGTAATAACCCATTGGAAACTGTCGTTGAGTTTTCAAGTCAGCGTTTGATAGACACCTGCTTCCCCAGTTATACCGAGCGCTTTCATGTCGAAATGAGAAGGGGGAGGGTGATGTTTAGCCCTCTTCCTAATCGCGTTTTCTCGATCATTGAGCGTTTTAAGAAGAGTAGTCCTTGGAGAGCTTTTGTTGGGCTTACCGGTGGGGTCGATATCCACGTAATGGAAGCTCTGGGATGGACTGCTGATATCGTTTTGGAGTGGCGACCACCCGAATCGAGAGATATTGCCTCTGGCAGAAATTTATCAGAGGTTCATGCTCTCAACGTTCTGCACAATGCTTCACCCCGCATAGTGCTGAATGAAGATATTCATCATGTGGATATGGATAGATTGGCCTCTTTGCTGGATGAGTGCCCGCCTATCGCTTTGGCACATTACTCGCTGGGATGTGATGACCATAGCACGGCCAAAAGTGCCAAGGCCAAGGTGCGAGCAGTAGCTGATTTATCCACCATGGTTGATATGGTGTACCCGTGTTTACGCCAGATCGAGGTGATCAAGCCTGCAGTTGTTGTAGTCGAGAACGTGAAAGGGTTTGCGACTTCGGCGGCTGGGGTCATGATGACAACCGTGTTGCGGCGGATGGGTTACCACGTAACTGAATCAGTGCTCAAAGGTCTGGGTTTCGGTGCTTATCAGGGGAGAACTCGTTACTATATGGTCGCTTCGGTCTTTCCTGGCTATCAGCCCCCGGTTGAAGCGCTAAACGTTCGCCCTGGTTTATGGAGTGTTGTGGAGAAGCACTTGCCGCACTGCACGGATATCACTGGCACACGAGTCGTGGCTGCACGAGAGACAGCGTTAAGAAAGCCGCCTGCGTACCTTACTCGTGATAGCATCATCTGCCCGACTGTGCTCAAGTCCCAAGATCGGGCCATCAAAGATGGCATTTATATTAAGCATGAGGGCAGGGTGTATAAACCGAGTGTGGCACTGCTTCAGGAACTGATGTCAATTCCCAAAGATTTCGACGTTTCGTGGATGGCGCTCGAACAGGCCACTGAGACATTGGGGCAGAGCGTTGATTACGCATTACATCATGCGGTGATGTCGTCAGTTAAGGACCACATTAAGATGAATTGTGGTCGGCGAACAGTGATTCGCCATGGGTTGAGTAGCGATTTATCGGCCCAGTAATGAGGCTAAAATGATTTTGAGAGGGATTATGAAGGGCAGAGACTTCAAGTTATGGTTGGCTAAACACGGTCTTTACTCTGTGTTGACCGGCCCCACTCCATCAGCAATAGCGCTGTTCGGAGTGAGTCGAGCCACGTTTTATCGCCGTCTTGATGACAATGCGGTTTTAGAACCTAGCTATGTAAATCAATGCGAGCTGATTGACCGGCTGACAGATGAAGAGCGTGTGGATTATTTTGCATCAAGGGACATAACATCAAATGTTAAAGTCAGTCAATAAGGAGTCTTTGTGAATAGCTATACTTTATCATTTATTTTTAAATCGCTGGTTGTGCTCGCAATAGTTATCTTTGTTGGGGTTTTTTGGAAACCAGCGCGTTTCTCTTCTGAGGAAATAGTGGCTTTACTTTCAGTGCTGACACTGATAGTTATTTTCTTAAGCAACTTTAGTTCTTTAATTGGTGTGCTGAAGCGAGTAGAAGAACCACAGAAGTTGAGCCATGTTGTTGAGCTTAATGATGTCAAAATTGGCATGCTGGACGATGCCGAGCTTGCTCGATTCCAATGGGCTGCCAGCACCTCTCCGGCTGCGTGGAAGGCCGCTCTGTTGGGGTCATTCAGTATGTGGGCTGAACGGTTGTGCAAAGCTATCCTGGTGGCTGTAGCGGTCTCCCCATCAGTTGTGATCATGTTTTCTTCTATCACCTTCTATTTTCAGGGTGATAAGTTCGTGACGGATGTGAGTGCACTGATGGCCAAGCCACCTGCTGATGTGTTATCTGTGGTTTTCGCCATGTTCTATACAGCAATCCTCGTAGTTTTCTTGCTCACAATCATAAGTATGTGGTTGCGAGGTTCACGAGCCTCCGTGCGCCATGCGGATGGCTTGGTGCTTAACCCGGAACTGCATCGCCTTATCAGGCAGCAATTTTCCCAGGCTTCACTAGGGAAAATGAGAGTTCTTCCCATGCCGGTACATCAAGACAACAATTAAATATGTCGTTTCATGCTTAATTCTGGCCGCCTTATGGCGGCTTTTTGTTGCTTAAATCTCAATCTGAGATTATAGTTTTTCCATGATTTATATCTGGGGTGTTATATGAAAATTTGCCCTTACTGTGGTAAGCAAGGTCTCGATTTTGACAGAGCAACAGATGGCGTTGAATGCAAAAAACCGGTTGTATACAGCCTTGCTGTCGGAGACTGGGTGTGTGCGTTTCGTGCTGAAAATAGTTTGGAAGGGGTGAGTGGTATGGCGGATGTTCAGGGTACACAGCCTAGCGTTGAAGAAGCACAGGCTCTGGATGGCAAAAACTTTGCGATGTTGGGTGATCGAGAGCGCGAGGTGTTGAGTTTTTTTGCAGCCCAAGGGCGTAAATTTGGTGTGGCTGTTCGGATCGTATCTGATGCAGATCCAGAAGAGTTGACGTTGGCCAGAAGCCGCGAGCAGGCGGAAGTGGTCATGCAGAATGCCAATAGCCGGGTATTTGTTACAGTCAAAAACGTTGGGGAGGGGGAGTGATGGCCGAACACAACGGATGGGTAAAATTTACTGCACTGGTGGCTATTGGTTTTTATGACCAGGTTTCTGTCATTGACCTGAGCAGCAGCGATCAAAACGCTGATAATGCGCTTTTAATGGTGGATGAAGACCTCCGTGAACGGCGGGTAGAACTGCGCAGGCCGCAACGAAACAGTTGGGCCTACAGCGTAGGCATCGACACTTCTGTGCCAGGTCTTTACCAGGTAGAGGCTGAATTTCTGGTGGAAAGTGCAGAGGCTTACGAACCGGAGTACCGGAACCTTGTCCAGTCGCCCGTCAGCTACATCCTGCCGCATGAGAAACCCATCCAGTATCCTGCTCTGACACAGGCCGCTATTGATGCGCTGGCCGAGCGCCAGCGTCAGATCGAGGTGAAGGGCTGGACAACTGAGCATGATGATCAGTACGTCAACAATCAGCTGGCTGCTGCCGCATCATGCTATGCATCTCATGTGGTTGGTCGGAGTTGGATCTATGACGGTGACCCGGAGAATTACCGTGGGGAGCCGACTCCTGAAAACTGGCCTCTCGACTGGGATGAAGAGTGGTGGAAGCCGAGTGATCCCCGCCGTGATAGAGTAAAAGCCATTGCGTTGTTGCTGGCTGATGTGGAACGGATCGATCGGGCCGAAGCGAAAGGTCAATAATTACCTTTGCTAAACAGCCAGGCTAGATAGGAGCTCAATGGTGACAGAGTGGTTAATTTTTATAGTCGAGTGGCTTTCCACTTATTGGTTAAAAGTTGTTTCAGTATTCTTGCTCATTTTCTGGCTCGTCAGGGTTGGCTGGCATGACAGTAAATGCTCGTTGGGAAGAACCAACGTGGTAGGTAATGATGGTGATTCAGAAAAGAATGAGCCTTAATTCGGGGGTTAGATGAAAGTTAGAGATTTAATTTCGGAGCTCAAAAACATGCCTCAAGGTGCTGAGGTTGTATGGCGGGCAGGAGAAAATCCCGGCACTGTTGTCCAGATCGTCAAGAATGAAAGCCATGTTCCTCCTGGTGATGATAACCCTCTTCCAGAGGGAAACGGGCTGGTTGTTGTGTTGAGCTAGGGGGGCTATCAATATGGAACTGACCGAAGGCGAAAGGGCTCTGATCCTGGCGGGCCGTGCTGAGCAAGAGCAGTTGGAGGTAGCAAAGGCATTCCGACAAAAGGCGATTGCGACGGCCTTAGCTTGGCTGACCTGGGCGAAAGAGGATGGGCATGGATTGACCTTCTCCACGTTTGTAAACCAGTTCAATTATCAGGAACGTGACTGTAAGCAAATGTATCAGGCTGTTGAACGAATTTTGGATGCTGCCTTGCCCGAAGGTGGTTCATGAGTGCTGGTTGGAGCATAAGCCGGGAAATTGACCCGGCTAAGCTGTATTCATCGCTGGCTGAATTGGTTGGAGCGTATGCCCTTGAGGGTGGTGAAACCGTGTTCTTTTGCGAAAACAGCCCGGATTGCAATGGGGGTTATTCATTTTATGTTCGGTCTCGTTTTTTGAGTGAGGCGGATATTAGAGAGATTGAGCGGGTTTACTAACCAATCAATATTTTAAATCATTTTAATGCTACTGGTTTTTGAGGTGGGGGTGAATATGAAGAAGGACAGTAAAGACACTGAACTACTGACACCGGAACAGCGCTGGGGTAACCGTTGGGACATGCTTCTCATTTTTATTGCCGTGCTTGGCATTTTGGCTGGTTTCGCCGCTTTTTGTGTGACTGCTTATGAGAAATATCTTATGGAGGATTATACTTATATTCCTGCATACATGATGTTAGTGATGGTGGCACTGATCATCTGGATGAGAATAATCCAGTTTGTTGATAAGGTGGTTCGTCGCCGCTGGTTGTTTTCTTATGTTATTGATGAAAGTGACCCTAATGTTGTTAAGCTCTTTGGCTCTGTGCGCCTACAGGATGTTGAGCATATAAAGAATCGCCTTTTGTCAGTGCGCAGCAATTATCGAATAGAGCAGAACGCACACGAACATTATGGCTGCACTATGGCCGCCGTTCCGGCAAGCGAAGAACACCTAGCAGCAAGAGCTGAGTTAAAAGAGTGGGGAATTAAGGTTTGACAGAAGAGGGGCTGAACGTGGGTGATCCGCTGCCTGATGGGCTTTCATTTCGTGCATCAACGGGTCAGTGGCAGGCTCAGTACAAGGGGCAGCGGATCACGTATAACATCGCCCGTTACGGAGATGCAGCGAAGGATCTGGCTAATAGGGCGCTGGAACTGATGGTGTCTGGGGCATTTGATCCGGTAGCTGATGACCTCCTATTCAAACATTCATGGAGGTTGGATGACGCAGCCAGACAGCTTGGGTTGTCACTGGCCCAGCTTCGGCAATGGATGTTGACCGGCACTGTTAATGGCCAGGAGATCCGCCCTCCTAAGCGTGATGTGCGAGGTGTGGATAGGATCACTGGGTTCGAGCTGATCATGGCTCAAGAACGGCTTACAACCTGAACAAGGGGAGAGGTGAATGGCAAAGTCGAGAGTAGCGCTTGAAGATGAGCTGAGAACGCTCAAGACAGCCCTGCGGGCTATTGTGGATCTATATGACGATGGGGAAATACTGGTTGAGACCCCAGCAGGACATAATCACCTTCTCAAGGCTATTGATAACGTAAGGCCGCATATCAATAGACCAGGCAAAGGTAAGTCAAATTTGTAATACCTTTTGTATAGATGGCTAAAATCATTTTTTGAGCGGAAGAACAAAAACCACCACCTTTTCATCTGGCGATGATATTCTGACTGTGCATTAAGTCACTAATGCATCTTTAATTTAAAGACACGGTAAAGGTGGTGATTATGAATGTGGATGTTTTTCGGTATTTTCTGGGCGGTGTCCTTGTGCTGGTTGCAGTTGGATTCTCCTTGCGTTTTATTGGTCTGTACTTTGAAAAATCAGAGCCGACGCCGGTAGATTTTAGAGAGCCAGAGTGGGCTGAAAGTATTGATAGAAGCGCTGCAGCTCGTAATCAGGGAGATCGAAATACTTGCTTACTTATAGTAGCGGCTTCGTTATTAATTGCGTTCATCATCTTCCCAAGGTGATTAAAATAAAAATCAATGGTATCAATGGTATCAATGGTATCAATGGTATCAATGGTATCAATGGTATCAATGGTATCAATGGTATCAATGGTGAACGTGGATTCTTAAATGGTTTTAAGTCTGTCATATACAAATAAAATAGTGGGTGATAGCCCACTATTTTTCTATCTACTATTTAGCTGATTCCAGCCGAGATAAGCCGACCCATCCTTCTGTACCGGCACAAGATCCGGTCACGACTTTGACCCTTGCAACGTTCACTCCCTGCATCCCGCCTGCGTTCATAACTTGCTCCAAGATCTCCACCGCATCGCCGCGCAGCGGTTGGCATTCAGCCAGGCGGGCTTTGGTAGGGTCTTGGTCAGTCATGACCATATTGCTATCTGTCAGCGTGGCGGACTGAGCCGCAATACCTGGGGTGCTTGCGAACATGGCCGCAGCTGCAACGAACAGAAGGGTTTTGTTGAACATGGTAGGGCTCCATTTGCTACATGAATGGTCAATATATCCTGGCAGGGCAGTGTGTGCAAAGTCACCGGTACAGTCTCATTTATTTCCGTTTTTTCTCACCTATTTGCAAAAATCGTCTCATCTATTTCGAAAAATGGTTGTTTCCTGTATCTATCACCATCTCCTGTAGTGTCGCGTTCTCCTGGTTCGCCTTGCCATCCAGGCAGTAGAGGTAGATTGTTCGACATGCCATTTTGTTAGGGATATAGTGTGAAAGATATTTCGCATTGTCGTTCGAGAGTTGAGAATGGAAAAACTGAGTCCACTGTCACCAGAAGAATTCAAGAAGGTATTGGCTGATAAGGGGTGGAGTCCTGATTCCCTAGCTGCTAGGTGGGGGCTGACTAAGCGCCGGGTCCAGCAGATCGCTGCTGATGCTGACCGTCCTCGCTACTATGATGACGCGATCGGCAACCTCCCCATCATCCTAAAGGGGTGAAATATGTTTCTTGAATTGCTGCGAAATATATTTCACAATGGTTTGTGTCGGAAGGGGACGGCCCAGTAAAACAGGAGATAAGAGGGATGAAATCATCAGAGATGCGCCGCTGGCTTGAACAGCAAGAAGCTCTGCACGGTGAAGATTTGGAAGTGGTCTGCATGACTGCGATCGGTAACTTGGCCGAGGGGGAGCAGCTGTCTGTAAACCAGCTGATGGTCACAACACCAAGCCAGCTCCCTATTGCCATCGATGGTATCGAACCTGGTTCGAAGGTGATTGCTATTGGCTGCGGGAGCTCTAATGCCGAAGGGCCTTCATGTCCAGACATCAACACGCTTTTGCAACAGCATTATCTCGCATTGGGATCTAAAGGTAAGGCTTCCTCTGTTGGTGTTGAATCGCTATGTGAGTCACCAGGACATAAATATTCAGAATTGTTAGCAGATGCAACCGGCATCAAGCTTTCTCCTGCTCTTGCGGATAAAATCCTAAATGAAAATCCATTTTCTGAAATGGCCGAAATTTTAACTGCACAAACAGGGGTGGTAATCTCATCGCTTCAAGCTGCTGAGATCATGGTTAAGTATCCGCAGGCTCAAGTCTTATTCAATAGATATGGGGCTGATGACACAGGGGTCTGTGACGCTATGGCCGATTGTATTTCTCAATATTTCCTTGGGCAGGATTGGCCGACGTATGGCGATAAAGTCAACGTAGAAGACTTTATCGTTAGATTGCGTAATAAAGCAAAAGAAATGGGTTTCACCTGTGTTGATGAAGGTAAAATCGGATGATGAAGAAAGCGGTGTGGATTGGGGCAGCCTTTCTGTCGCTAAGTGGAACGGCTTTTGCCAGTGAAGAGTTAAAGCTTCCGCAACCTTCTCTGGATAGGCCGTGCTTGCCTCTATCGTCGGATGGTATCAGCAGGTTTCTCCCAAGCGAGGTTGAAAATGCTGATTTTTGTGCGCCAAGAGGCATTGCAATTAAATCCGTCACTATGAGTGACACTGGGGTTTGGGTTACATCCCAGCCTTGGAGAACTGATATCCAAGGCCAACACCTTCCAGACCGTTTGGCCTTTTTAAAAGTCAATGGTCACCCTGGTAGTATCTCAATGTCGATTGAGACAGCCGAAGATATCTATCAAATAGATATCATGGCAGGACCATCCGCCGGGGCCGAATAAGAGGGCTGTATTATGGCTGGTACTATCTATATCTCTGACCGTGAATGGACGGCCATCATGACATGCTGGTCTCAAACGTCAACGGCGGTGGAGGGCGCTACTGATGAGGAATTTTGCCGTAGCGTGGATGAGCTGGGCAATGTAATCCAAGGTTTGCGACAGAAGTTCGAAAAGGCCAGCCTCATGACAGAGGCAAGAACTCTCGCTAAACAGATGATCAAGAGTTAAGGAGAGCTCAGGCGATGGCAAGGGCAAAGCTGATCTGCAAAAGCGTTGAGGTGCTGTGTGGCCACTGCGGCGAAACATTGCCAGAGCCACGCACCGGCTCACTGTACTGGGTTCTGAACGAAATTACGGATCACATGACCGTTACATGTGGCGAGTGTGGTCATGATAACAAAATCAACGTACCGATCCGAGTGGTCACGGATATATAGGAAGGACGGCGATGACTCAAAAGTATCTGGGGAAGAAAAGCGCTCAAGAATTAGCTGGTGCTGCTGTGATCTTGAAGCGCCCGGTAAGCAACGGGCTTGGGCAGATGCCAGCAGGAACGAAAGGTGTTATCGATAATCCTGCAGGGTATGTGAAGGATGGGAAGATCAGCTTCCTGGCAGATGGGTGCTCTTGCTGTGGTTTTAAATGGCATGTCTCCGGTCTGCGCTATGCGGATCTGGAGCTAGTAACAGAGCTGAGCGAGGAAAAACATGAAAACTAAAACTATTATTCAGATCTTCTTTGCCGGGGGTGTAGGTTTATTTCTATGGGGGTGTACCGAGGTTAAAGATAGTACGGGCAAGCAGCTTGTTGAGGAGTATCAACAAGCAAGTGTAGGTGATCAAAGTACCCTGACTGATAAAGGAACGGTTCTACTCAAACACCTGAATGAACGTTTGGCTCTTGATGTGATGGATCCAGAATGCACTGCTATGCCAAGGATATGTAATGATTCGCCAGCACGAACGGATTGGCTAGGATTGGCAAAAAAGACTTTCCTTGCTGGTCTTGAAAAGAATGATGCAGCTATCATTGTCCAAATCCCTGAAATGGTTAACTTGCGCAGGTTTGAATTAGCTGTAAAACAAGATGATGAGTTTATTGAATACATCACCAATCATGCAGAAAAAATTACATTTAATGATGAAGGTTTGGCGGCATCATACAATTACATTGGGAAGGTCAATGCGAAGAGAAAGGATTTTTTTGAGGCATACAAAAACTTCGCAAAGGCAGTTATTTTAAGTGTTGACAAGGATAGGTATGCTGCAAGTGTTGTTACACTCCTGAGCCATTTTGGATGTAAGCAAGATATGCTTGCATGGTCTGAGTATTCATCACAAACTGATTATTACGTTCGGGAAATAATGAGTGGTTCTTCCTATCCAGAACAGGCAATGGATGATGGTTTTAATGTTGGCCTTGCTAGGAAGTCGATGATTGGTATGATGGCGGTTCCAGCTCTACAAGTAAGTTGCCCAATAAATCTCTACAAAAAATAAAGCGCTGGTTAGAGAAATTGGCCGGTAAGAGGGAACCGTGATGGTGAAAGAGGATTGGCTTTACCTGGTGGAGCGGCTGGAGTCCGTAGGGAAGGGATTATGCCTTGAGGCGGCTCTATTAGTCAGAAAGGTGTTGGACGTTGATATTGACGCAATGGAAGACCCCAAGCTTGAATATGCAGCCTGCAGTGATGTAGGGCACCTCATATCAACAGCTATAGACCACGAGGATTTTGATACCGAACATCTGCCGAATGTTCGTTCGTTAGAGGCTGAAATGACTGGGCGCATCCTGAATTACCGCCTGCACAGGGGGTGGTTAACTAAGGCACCTGGATCCCCGTCCCTGGTCGATTTCCCTTCTTTAGCAGAGATAATAGGAAAAGCGAAATGACTGTAGAGCAGCTTTTGAAGATGAACCACGATGCCGCGATGGCTTGGTTGAAGGAGAACGGTACGGCGTTTGAGCTCGTGCCGGCAACACCTACCGAAGAAATGATCAAGGCAGCAGCAGGGCCTGATTTTACTCAAGAGGATCGTGAGTTGGTTACTCGGGAATGGGTAGACATGATCGAGACGCACCGCCACGGCTATTCCATCGTTGCCTAAGTCAGAGGAGCAATTTGTGAAGAGAAATCCAATTCTTTCAGAGTACAAGAATGGGAATAAATGGGTCCGTATAGGCGTATTTGTTTTTGCGGTTGGCCTATCACTCTTAATTGCTTGTGCCGGTGGGCTGTTTTATTTGTGGCTAACCGACTTTCCAAGCGTAGGAGTGCCAATTCCGCATTGGATGTCCTTTTGTCTGTTGGCGGGTTATTTCTACATATTCATCGGAGTATGTAGCATTGCCTTTGGAATGGAGCCTCCGAGTGGCGGAGGCCGCAGGCGAAATAAAAATGAACCCAAGCGAGCAATTCGTGAATGTGAGCAAATGGCTGTCGCTAGTAATTGATAGGAGAAAAACAGACCATGGCTTTGATAGTGATCAGCGTAGACAGGGCCTCCCTGCCTTCCCATACGGATGACCAGTTTGAGGAATGGGTCGAGTTCAACGTGGGCCATCGAGGTGGCCTCAGTGAGGATAATCCACTCGCTGACATCGACATGGAAGCGCGGGTTCGAGAGATCAGCAAGTAAGAGGAAATTATAAGCGGGGGTGTTGTCAACCCCGAGAATAAAGAGGCGTGAAAAGTAATTTCCCGATTCCATTTGTAATGGGGCAGGGCGGCCAGCCCTTCCCCTTCCAGGGCGAAGCCCTACAAGGCGCACACAGACGCTACGGTGGGGCAATATCGCTTATCGCCGGAACATGCCGGTGTTGATTGTGACTGGATCACCCCCCCTCCTGCTAAACCATTTTAAGGCCACTGCTCCACGCCCTACCGCTGATGCTAACGGCCCCTGAGCGGATCCGAGCCCCGTCGAGGAAAAATCCGCGAATGGGGCATGACTGCCTAGACCCCCCCATTTTGTGAATTAACTGTGGTTCACCTTCCATACAAACTATCATTTGCCTATAATGCGATTGTTAATTTTGACAATCGTGAGGTGTGGTGATGGGGGCAGTGTTCAAACCAACGGATGAGCAGGTGGGTATCCGTGATGATCGTTCTGGTCGGCTGCTGGTTAAGGCATTCTCTGGCACTGGTAAAACCTCTAGCTTGGAGCTGAAAGCTATAGCCACGCCGGTTAAGAGCCTCTATGTGGCCTTTAACAAGGCCATTCAGCGCGAAGCTGAGCATCGTTTTCCCGGCCATGTCACATCACGCACAATGCACTCTCTCGCCTTTGCTCGTTTTGGGCGCATTTACAATGCCGTGCCAGGTAAGCTACGTCCAGACATTAAGCCATTCCATATCAAGCCGTTGCTCGGCAACTCCTTGCGTCATTTGCCGGAGACGATGCACATGTTGTATCTGACTCGGCTCATTGATGGCGTGAAGCGCTTTCTGACCAGTGCTGATTATGAGATCGACCCTTATCGCCATTATGAGTTTGAGGTCGGGGCAGGGCGGTCTAGGCAGGTTGATGCGGTCTCGGTTCTAAAGGACATGCGGGCCATCTGGAGTGCGATGAAAGATCCCGGTCAGACCATGATCCCCATGATCCATGATGGGTATCTCAAAGAGTTCCAGCTCTCTGAGCCGAAGTTGCCATTTGACTGCATTTATTTCGATGAGGTTCAGGACACTAACCCGGTGACCCAAGCCATTATTGACCTGCAGGCGCATGCTCAGCGGGTTTATGTGGGTGATGAGCATCAAGCTATTTACTCGTTCCGTGGTGCAAACAATGCAATAGCTTCCCTGGATGTGGATAGCACTCACTATTTGACCGCGAGTTTCCGCTTTGGACCTCAGGTTGCTGATGTGGCCAATGAAATCCTTTCTCTGAAAGGAGAGGTGAAAGAGCTCAGAGGCTTGGGGCCTGATAGCACCATAAGCTGCGATGCGGCTGATGGCTATGAAATGGCCTATATCAGTCGTGGTAATAGTGCGCTGTTTTCTCGGGCGGTTTCAGCGCTTTCTCGCAATCAGCCATTTGGATTCTTGGGGGATATTAAAGGATATCGCCTGGATTTAATTCAAGAGGTTCACAACCTGCGTACTCACAATAAGGTCAGTGACCCATATATCAACTCATTTGGCAGTTACAACGCGATGTGCGAATACGCCGAAGAGACGGATGATAAAGAGTTGAAGTCACGGGCCAAGATTGTTGACGATTACGGTGAGCGGATCCCGTCATTGCTGGCCAGTATCGAGGCCAAAGCGCTTCCAGTCTCCGGTGAAGGACTTAGAAACGACATCCTGGTTCTGACTACGGCTCATAAGTCCAAAGGCACGGAGTTTAATCGTGTGCAGCTGGCCAACGACTTCAAGGCGTTCTTTGTGTCCGAACAGGACAAGAAGCCGGGTCAACCGGCAGGTGGCCTAATCGACATGTCACAACTCGCTCCAGCAGAGATTGAAGAGTTCAACATTCAGTACGTTGCTGCGACTCGTGCCAAGAAGGATCTTCATCTCAGTGAGCAACTGATCGATTACCTGGCGTATGCCGATGAACTAAAGAGTGCCCAGCGGCCTAGAATGTGAAAAATCTAATGAAATCAACACACTGCGCATAACGCTAATTATGTTAAAAAGACTCTATTGAGTCCTTTTGTTTGAGGCTGACGCGCTTCGCTTGCCGCCTCTGTCAGCACCGAAATTCGGTTCCCGATCTTCGGTGCTGACAGAGGTACGTTTTAAAAGGATAAAAAATGAAGAAGATCCACTTGGCTTGTTCTGGTCTTACCGGGGTTATATATGCAGGACACCTTTTAAAAGGTGACAGAAAATGGGCAGAAGGAAAGCAGGATGTTACCGTTCCGGCCTTGGTGGCCGTGGCAGAACACACACTGAAGAATGATGGGGCCATCATCATAAGCACTGGTGATGGCGTTCCGGTCTATGAGGTGTCGGTTAAAAAGTTATAACGAAATAAAAAAGGAGGTCTAGACCTCCTTTCTAAAATGATTTTAGGTGATCATCCCTTGTGTTCGAGGTAGTTATTGATGTCGGATAGAAGCGCGGTGTTCTTAGCGTGGTAGTTTTCCAGCAGCGCGATGTTTTCTTCGACTTCCAAGCCGGATGCGATCATTCCAATAATCGCCTGTGTTTCAATAACTACATTGGATACTTTTTGTTTGACCCCCTCGGGGAGTTTTGCTGCTCCGGTAGAGTGTTCAGCGAGAGCTTCAATAGTTTTTTGAGCTAAAGAAATTGTATTTTCACTATCTGTTTCATAAGCAAACATAAGTTTACCTTGGCTGTTTTTGGGTGATACCATAGCCTATGTTTTTTAATGGGTTTATTCAAGGGAGTTGTGACATGGTTAGCGCTATTGGACAAGAAAAAGAAAGTGATGAGGTCGCCCAAGCCTTATTGGATAAAATAGTTAAAGACCTAGACTCTTATAAGCCACTGCGCGTAAAACTCTACGAGCACACGGAGCGGTTTAAGAATGGGATTATTGATGCTCCAGGTTCTCGTGGGTTGGCTTTGGTCAGTGCGGCTGGCTGTTTGGCTGCAGTCGCTGCAATTCCTGCTGGCGCAGGTTCTGCGGTGGTAATGGGGGCTTTTGCTATTGCTGGGGCGGCGCAAGTCTCTATTGCTGCAAACTACATTGTCAACCGCATTGCTAATCCGATACTGAAATTTTTCGCGTCAAAAGGTTTTGATCCTAAAGCTGAGATGGAAAAAGTTCAGGATTTAATTGATGTCAGTGTAAACCAAAACAGGAAAATAGCAGAAAAGGATAAGGAAAAGGTATTAAGTGGAGTTTCTTCATATATAAAAAATATGTCCGTCAGTATCCTTACTAAGGAGCATAGATATGGAGACAGGTTCCCTACGTCAGACAGTAATGAAAATAAACTGTCATGGATAAATAATGTTCTGGATAAGGGGTTCAGCAAGCCAAAGGTTGAGGTGGATAATGTTGTCCAGCCCCAGCCCCAGCCCCAGCCCCAGCCCCAGCCCCAGCCTGAAGTGTCATCTGTCGAGTTGGCTGCAAACCGCGAACCATTGCGCGATGTTGCGCCGCCGTCAGTCGATGATATGGCCAGAAGAATTGCTGAGCTTGAAGCTGCGCTGAGAAAATCAGATGATGAGAAAGAAGAGCTTCAAGAGCGGCTGAATGAACTGGATGATGATCGTCCCAGTTTAAGAATGTGATGCTTTAAATTTAAAAAGGAGGCTCAGGCCTCCTTTTTAAATGATTTTAAAGCCTGAATTTGTTCGTGTGTTTTGGCTCGTCAGGTTCCATTCCCAAGGCTGCCTTGATGTCATCGCTGGCTTGACCAAGTACCCGATCCAGCTGAGCGGCCATCGAGTCGTAGAACTCGTTGGACAACAATATCTGCCGGAGATCTGGGTTGGTAAAACGGGTCATCTCATCTAACCAACTGGCCCGAACCGCTTCACCAGTTAAATCCAGTCTGTATTTGTCAAGGCGGTCTAGGAATGCGTCATGATCTGTGACCTTATAGTCCTTGAGTTTTTCAACTACGTGAGCGGGATCTAGCGTGATGTTGCGGTCAGATAAAAATTTGAGGTCAAAGATATCTCTGGCCTTTACTCGGGGTCTGTTTGCTGCTGCCAGAATTTTATCGGCAAAGATCTCCTGGGGAGTTTCAACGGCGATAAGCATGTGCTGGCCCGCTTCTTGGTCAAAGTTGCTGATGAACGGTCGAAGCTCTTTTGTCAGCGCTCTGACGTTGGCGAACTCGATCCAGATCCGTTGTTTGGGAATATCTTTTCGTGCCGGATCCATGGATACAGACAGCTTCCACGCTGCTACCTGGACGCCCCCTTTCTCTTGGTCAATGTCGTGCTTGGGCGGCGTTACGGTGCATTCCAGACCGTAACTGGTACTGAGGTAGTCCGTAAGCCGGGTTGATAGATCGTTGAGGCGGTCAAAGTTGAAGTCGTGGCCAGTAGCGAAGTCGAGATCTTCGCTATAACGTCTCCCGCCGTAGCATAGCCGAAGCGCGGTTCCGCCCTGGAATGTTACCCCGTCTTGAAAGACCCCCATGCTTGAGAGCGTTTGGAGGATGTCATAGTGAAGCAGCTCTTTTGTGATCGCTTCCTGGGGGCCTCCGGTCTTGATGTTGTAATAATGGGCTTTCTCTTCCAGCCGATTCATCAGTCTCGTTTTTTTCATCGTCATTGATCCTCTTCATCGGGTGACACAAGATCCAGGTTGCGCCCTACCCTTTTTAAATCACGGTACGCTTGCTGTGGGGTTGCGATCAGGCAACCTCTAGCCTCATCCCATACTGTGCCAGCTAAAATATCAGCATCGCTTTGTTTGGTGTGTACCCACTCAATCACCCCATACGGGGTTGTCTGGGTGTAAGTCCGTCCGGTTGTCATGACCGTCAGCACAGCCATTGGGATCTGTGAGATCCAGCCGTGCATGCTCAGTGCAGACTCCAGGCTGATATAAGACAGCTCTCTCCGTCTAAGCCTGTTGATCAGATGCTCTAAGCGGTACATCGGGGTCGATTTGGCATCTGGCCAGGCGTACAGCCCTCCCCCGACTTTCAGCAAGTGTCCTGCTTTGCAGTGCCTTAGAATCCCATTCTTGAGCTGCTGCGGCGGTTCAGGGAACAGCAGCGCGAGCTCATCGCCGGAATACAGCCAGTAGTCATGCTGAATATCAAAGTGGCGTAGTGTCTTAATCAGGTTGCTGGTTTTCATGGTATACACAAAGTAACCTTTAAAAGTTATTGTGTGTATATTAGTTTGGGTCGCGCCCCAGCACAAGAAAAACGGGCACTAGGCCCGCTTTATTTGGTAACTGTTACCGCTATTGCATCCTGCAGCCATGGCTGTTGGTCATTTCATCCATGAGCTCCTCTGTTTCTGGTAGCTGTAGGGTATCAATGATCCGTTCGTACCGGTCTTCTGTGAACCCGTGATGTTCTTTGCGATAGGTGACTGCTGCTGTTACATAGTCGGCCACTTGTCGCCCTGGTTCTTGGCCATGCTCTTGAACCCAAGAGCCGTCAGTGAAGGTTGTGAACCGAAACGAGCTTATCCCATCTTTGATCTGTTCATTGATCGCTTTGCTGAGTTCGTTCACGGCATCAGGTTCGAGCCCGGTTGTGAGCTCGTCTCCGAGCTCGATGACTTCCAGCTTGTCATTGAGCGGGATGATAAAGGGCTCCTCTTCTTCGATCTGTACGACCAGATCGAAATGATAGTTCCGCAAGTTGAGGGGGAGCTCCTGTGGTACATCCGGGCCGTTGAGCTGGCCATTGACATCGATCGCATGCGCGTTGCCGATCTTGTGGATGTATTCCACGCAGTTTGCTCGTGCAGTAGGGCCGGTGACCATTGTTTCAAAATCGTCCGCCACGCAGATGAACCCTGCTTGCTCTTGCTCTGTCCAGATCCAAAGATTCTTCCGCCCCTCCCCTCGTGTCAGGTTCATGAGCTGTTGCCACTGTTCCTGTTCGTGCGGTTCCATTGTGTGCAGTGGGACACGTTCAATCCCGAGCCCGAAGAAGGTGCCTTCAGGCACTTGCTCGATGATCTCTTTCTCCAGGTATGCCCAGTGATGCCCCAGCTCGCTGCTTGGGGCCACTTCATGGGCTCGATAGGCAGCCAAGGGGTTGATTTGATGAGTGGTGAAGTGGTTGATAGCAATCTGCTGAGCTCGATTCTCTACGTCAGCGGACGCTGTGAGCGCGGAGATGACGGGAACAGTTTTCTCATGCTCATTATCCATATGATTTTTAATCATTTTGTGTTTTTTCCTCTTTGCGGTCTGGATAATCGATACCTTTTTTCATTATCTTAAGATGTGATAACATAGGCAATCGAAAGTTTTTAGGAGAGAGCAATGAGGATTCAGTTTGGCCTCCATGCCGGTGCAGCTCGTAATCAGCAGGAACGCCAGGTTGCCTGGGATAGTCGTGAGGCGATCAACGGGCATATGCTGCTGTTAGGTATGAGTGGGGCCGGTAAAACTCATCAGTTGAGACGCATGATCTCCTCCCTGCTGGATACCGCCTCCCCCCAAGCAACGCCGCGCATTCATATTTTTGATATTCACGGTGATATCGAGATCCCATCCGCCTCTACTGTCCTGTTCAGTGAGCAAAGTGGTTATGGGTTAAACCCATTGGTCGTTGATTCAGATCCGCATTTCGGCGGGGTCAGGAAGAAGATCCAGGGATTTATCTCAACCATCAACAAGACTTCTCGCCAGCTGGGTGGTAAACAGGAGGCGGTGCTCCGCAACCTGTTAACCGATGTCTATGAGGCCCACGGGTTTGTTCTTGACGACCCGACAACCTGGGTGGTGAATCCGAATGACCAGCGGCTGGTATCGGTAGAACCGGGGCGCTTCTACATCGATGTGCCGATTGCAGAGAAGGACGATGCAAAGGCCCTTGGCGCTCGCTGGGATGGTACTGTGCGCTCCTGGTTCATCCCCGAGAGTGATTACACCGGGGATATCACCAGCTGGCCGCCCAAGCGCTTGGCCAGAACTCACCCTTCCATAGAAGATGTGCTTCGTCATGCAAGGCATATCCTCAAGCGCAGCTTTTTCGGTTGTGATCAGAAGTCCATTGTTCAGCTGGGTATTGCAAATAAAGCGGCTCAAGCTATGCGTAAAAAGCTGCTGGACGCATTTAAGAACTCAGAATATGGAAAACCAGACCCTGATGCACTGGAAGCGCTAGAAAAGGCCAAGGAGAAAGCACAGGAAGCGTATGCAAGTTATGTCGAGTCAATTACGACTGGATTTGAAATCGAATCGGTCATGAAGTATGACAGCATGGATGTTTTAAAGTCTGTCATCGACCGGTTAGAAAACCTCAATGCCATCGGCATATTTAAGTCAGAAATCCCTCCATTTGAACAAGATAACCCGCTTTGGCGATATCAGCTCCAAGCATTATCCATGGAGGAGCGGAAGCTATTTGTGTTATTTCGGCTGGCCCAGCTTTTCACCGAGGCGGTAAAACGTGGTGAGCAAACTGAAATTCTTGATGTAATCATCCTGGATGAAGGCCACGTATATACGGACGATGACCCGGATAACATCATCAACACCATTGCAAAGGAAGCGCGTAAGTTTGGTTTGGCGCTTATTATTGCCAGTCAAAACCCCAATCACTTCCCAGATGATTTTATTACATCGGTAGGCACTAAAATCATTTTAGGTATCGATGAATCGCATTGGGCTGGCGCAATGAGAAAGATGCGTCTCACTGAAAAAGAACTGTCGTGGATCAAGTTGCAATCAACCTGCATGGTTCAAATAAAGCAGAAAGGCGCAACCAAGAATGAATGGCAATGGACTCTCTTGAAGGAGCGGCTATGAATCGAATACGGGTTTTAAAAAAACGCGCCAATCGTGGCGGGTGTGGGGTCGTCCGACTGGATGACCAATGGTATGTGGTGTCCGGTTCTGGAGCCCGATGGGTAGGCTATTTGGACGGGCCTTTCTCTCGAAGAGAGGCAATCCAACTGGCGGCCCGCTTTGCGCTTCCATGCTCAAACAAAGTACAGGTGACGATGGGATGAGAATATCGTTGCCTATTCCGAAGGGATTATCCAAAGGGTCGCGTTTCGTCATTTATGTGCTGCTTCTGGTGACCCTTATTTCCACCTTGATGACGGGATTAACCAATCTTGTTATTTGGTGGTTTGACAAAACAGGTATGGCTGGAGTGGTTTTTCAAGCCAAAGCCGATTTTTTATTTAGCTTTACCCTGTTCATGTATTCACTGGATGTGCTGGTCATTTTTCTGATCGCACTGATATTCTCAAAGGAGAAGAGAAATGAAAAAAATCGATGAAGTGAGCGATTCAACGGATTCGTTGTTTGCATCCATTGTCTCGTCTGCCAAAGAACTGGGCCTGAGAAGCGCACTGGTTGCTGTGGCCGGTTTCGGTGTTGAATATGCCGGTGTTATTCAAGAGGCATTGCATCAATCTGGTATGAGTCCTGTCGAACTGGCTGCATATACGCTCGAATCGACCAAGTATGTTGAGCAAATGCAGCATCTTGTTGAGGGGATGACTCCGGTAATGAAGTGGGTCACCCAGGCTAAATTCATGCTTGAAAACCCTGCCCCCATGGTATCCGCGACATTGCAAAAAGCTGGAGCTGTAACGCAGCTGGCCAGCCCGGTTATTGCATCCGCATCGTTGCTTTTGAATGTGGCCAGTGAGGCAATTCAAGAGGTGAGTGAGCGTCTGGAAAATAAGCATGGACGGAGGATGTGATGATGTTTGATATCTCTGAAACTGAAACGATCCTCAAAAATACAGTTGATCACCTCACGGCGCTGACAGAGCAATATGAGGATATCTGTATCGATGATGAAGATGGGCAAGAGCTTGCAGCCCGTCACCTCCGCGCCATCGAGAAGGCCGCTCTGCGTGTTGTGGCGATGGATGGGATCTTGGTTGAGCTCAAGCAAAAGCCGGTGAGCCTGCTGGCCTCCCCTGCCAGCCAAAGCCTTTTGGGCGATATCAAGCGCTGGTGTGAAGAGTGGCTCATGGTCGAAGTACAGGAGGCCGACTATGCCTGACCAGAGCGTGCTGTGTTGGCGCTATGATCAGTGGATCGAGAGCAGTATCGAGGCACTTCGTCATGGCGATGAGATTTTAGAGCCTCGAACTCGCCAGGTTATCCGATTTATAGATATCGAGACCGGGCCATCTGGCGAGTCCATATTGATGGCTTGCCCGGTGGCAAGTGAAAAGGACTGCGGGATCGATCTCGCTGGGTACTCCCTGACACCTTACACCTATATGGTGCTGGATACGCTCGGGATCGGCCTCAAAGTCTACAAGGACGATGATACCGTTCAGATCCGGGATGATGAGATCGCACCAGGTATGGTGTTCTCACCCCGCTTGCCCAGGGATGAACTCGAATCTTTCTGCCGTCTGCATGCGGGTAAGTATGACCGCTGGATGATTGAGCATGGCGATCTGATCTTCGCCGGTTACCGCTATCCGAACTTTGAAAAGTTCTGGTCTCAGTGATTGATGTCGCTTCGGTTTCCTAAGTGTTATCTCTCACCACTTGGTAACTGTTACCTTAATGAGGTTTCATCCTTGAAAATGAGGAAAACGGCATGCTTCACGAAGTGGTGATCGATGGCATCAGGTATGTGCCCCAGGCGACCATTCAGCCGCAGGATGATGAGACGCTGCGCCGAGCTCTGCATGAGCTGGTGTCTCTCCACTATTTCGGCAACTGGCACAAGGCCCAAGGCGTTACTGGTCTGGTTATCGAAATGCTTTCGCCAGAGCTGAGTAAGGTGATGGCTGCCAATATTGGTGCCGCCTTCGAGCGCACCTCGTCAACCGATTAGTTAGAGGAAAAAAGTGATGAGATTCCGATGGAAGGCATTTTTTATAGCGATTCCGATAGCGATATTGATGCAATGTGCAATTTGGTTTTTCTCAGTCCTGATTTTCCAAGATAAGGTGAATTATGACCTGTTGAGCCTTCTTGGAACGGTCTCCGGTCTTATTGCCTTCTTTAGTGTCAGTAAATACCTCGATCGGACTTCCCGATCATAATTGAAATATTTTTTTAGTAAAAAGCCGCTCGATGATGCGGCTTTTTACTATCCCATTTTCTTTTTTGCTCCAGGACGATCAACAAAGCCTCGCAATTGCTGCACCTCAGCCTTCTTGATTAAGTCGGCCAGTTGGCCTGCTTGCGTTGGCTCTATCAAGAAAGTTGACCTCCCCTCACTCATGGCCAGCAGGTGGGCATGCAACTGGGTGGCCAGCTCCCGATCGATCCTGATGGTGATCTCTTTCTCACGCTGTCTCTTCCTGTAATCACGCTGGATATCGGCGCGGGATTTGGCATTGCCGGTGGCGGGACGCCCTGGGCCACGAACGGGAGTGTCTTCGGTCTGTGTCATTTTGAGCACCTTAAAATCATTTTTAGGTAACAGTTACCATATATATTAAGGTAACTGTTACCGCTGTCAAGGCATTCATTTTTGCTGAACGGTAGCTAAGAGAGTGGCGTTTTGTGCTTGAACAGCCTCCAATTGCCCCTCCAGCTTTGCTGCTGCCTCACGGGCTCCCGCAGCCTCATTACGAGCGACTTCAAGTGCAGCCTTGGACTGTGCCAAGGACTCCTGCAGATGCGCAGCATCCTGTTCCGTCCTTGCCCGGTAATCGGCATGCATTTGAGTAGTCGCTTCCATTTGTGCCTTATGTTCGGCCATTTTGCCCTGTAGCGTCTCAATCCTTGCGGTGGTATCCCGGCGAACGGCATCAAGTTCATTACGCATCGTCTTAGCGTCCGCATGTGCTTGATCCAGTTCTCTTCTGTAATTCTCGGCAGCCGTTTGGCCAGCTAACTCTGTTGCAGCCAACCGCTCACGCAGCTGAGCAATCTCATCACGCTGAGCGTCGATCTTTACCCCTGATTCGCGGCGAGCCGTCTCAAGCTCTATTAGGGCAGCACTATGAGCTGTAGAAGCTGTCTTGGCTGCTTGCTCTGCAGAGGCCAACCGCTCACGCAGCTGAGCAATTTCGACTGCCTGAGCCTGGCACTGTGTTTGGGCCTCGACCAGTTTTGCCTCCAGGGCCTCGACCTCTGCTTGTGATTCGTCAAGGCTGGCCTCTAAATCATCCACGGTCTGCGCTGCATCGACCAGCTCTCGTTCTGCTTGCTCGCGCTGTTCCCCCGCTGTGCGCAGCACTTCCGCAACTCTGCGCTCGGAGGCTTTCACTGCCTTGTCGTTGATCTCACTTGCAAAGGCTGAAAGTCGTTCAGTTAGGGACTTTGCAACGGCAGCCATCGTTTCAGCTACCTCAACGGGGAGCTCTGCAACCGGTTCGGCTTCAGTTGTGTTCTTCGCGGTGATGTACTCATCCCACACCTGCTTGAGTCGAGTAGGGTTCCCTCCCCCCACTTTCTGTCGTAGAGCAAACCCCGTGATATTGCGACCTGCGGCCAGCAGTTCCTGACCGGCCTCGATGATCTGCTCTGGGGTAAATTCTGCTGGGCGCATAGCGGTGTCTCACGTTGGGTTGATTGCCTCATTATACACAACAAACAAATAAACGAACAAATAAACTAACATTGAGGGGTTCGGTTCTCTTTGGGATTTGGTAACAGTTACCAATGGTTTCTTTTTATCCACAGGAGCAGTGGGCAACCAGGTGGTTAAGCTGTGTGCTGGTGTGTTGTATTGCACAATACAATCTATTGGGTTGCGAGAGGTGTGTCGATATGCCAGTATAGGCAAACAATAGTTTTGTTTTGGGTCGTTACGATGGAATGTGACGTAGATGTTCAACGCCTGGTCGAGCGGCTGTCACCACTGGATCAGAAGAGTCTAAAAGGGCAGCTCAGCGAACGCGATAGAGCTCAGATTGAGCGTATCGAGAGAGAGATCGCCGAGCTTTCATTGGACCCATCGATCAGGTGGGGGCGACATAATTTCTTGCGGTTCGCTATGCAACGCAAGTATGGGATCAGCAGTATGAGGGGGAATGATGGCCATTGATGTTTTAGAAGCTCAACAGCTTGCGGGGGCAGCCCTGGGGCTCGAAGAGTCGCAACTGGATGAGGTACTCAACGATGATGAGGCCCTCGATCGCATGCTCAAGAAGCGGTTTGGGGTCAAGCTCGATACGTTTGCTGGCATTGCTCGCGCACTGCTCCCTCTCACTCCAGTGGTGAGCAGCAATACCGATGATCGAGCCTATCACGCCTTTGTTGCACACTCGAACGGGCAGCAGTTCACCATCACGAAGCAGGCGGTGAATGGTGGTGCTGAATAGCTAACACCTCAAATAAAACAGCTGTATGCCATCATACTTATTTGATTGATAGCATAACAGCACCATCAACTCCGGTGCCATGCCACATAGCAAGCAGTCAGGGCAGACCGGCGAACAAGGTGATACCTGATGATTGAACATCCTATTATTTTCAACGACGAAATGGTTTCCGCTATTCGATCTGGCCGCAAAACCCAGACTCGCCGGGTCATGAAGCCCCAGCCAGAGCCCTACCCTAACCTACCAGGTGAATACTGGTGGCCCGCCAAGGCATTTGAAACGATGGTAAAGCTGTCAGACTTCCAGCGGGTTGGTTTTGAAGGGGCAGCTGCTGATGCTAGTCCATTTGGACGAATTGGAGACCGCTTATGGGTGAGGGAGACCTGGGGTGTCGTTAGCCATACATTTGATGAAGACGACATGATGGTTGAGTGGGTGCCAGACCGCCCAGCAACAAAGATCCATGAAATGCCGTTCGGTAATGGTTACTACTCTGGCCATGTTATTTATCGTGCTGATGGCTATTTCGGATGGAGCAGCGATGATGACGGGGGCGGTGAAGAGCGGACAGCATGGCATCCGTCAATCCATATGCCTCGGGCCGCTTGTCGTATCTTGTTGGAGATTACTGATGTGCGGATCGAGCGACTACATGACATTAGCGAGCAAGACGCTATGGCGGAAGGGATTGAATCAAGCAAGTCGGCTGGATTCGCTCTTGCTGGCGTTGACCGACCAGCCGCATTTGCATTCCGTGATGTGTGGAACAGCACCGGAGCTGATTGGGATTCTAACGGTAGAGTCCACGGACGTGGTGTAAATTCGGTGTGATGGTGAGAGCCATCGGCTTATTCGGTAAGGTAATGGTTGTT
>JAOVYT010042683.1:415238-476184 GCA_025674515.1 Trogloglanis pattersoni | reverse complement strand
TGTGGATGAGTGGTTGAAATCAACGGTCTACTAAACCGTCATACCTTCGCAGGTATCGTGGGTTCGAATCCCACCGCCTCCGCCAGTAGAATACTGATACAAGATAACTAAATTTCTATCCAAGAAGATAAAAATATTAATCAACAAGGAGAAAGAAATGAAAGTAATCAAAGTAGAAGTAGAAAACAAAGAAGTCATCTTAGATGATGGTTCAAAGTGTGTTTGTGGTTCAGATGGATTAGAGGAACATAGCTGTCCTTTCAGTGAAGAAATTCATGGAGATTATGATAGTGTATGTAACTGTTGTTCATATTGTACTCACCAATGTGCAATGGATATTTAAATGATAGGAGGTTAGCTCAGTTGGTAGAGCGTCTGCCTTACACGCAGAATGTCATCGGTTCGAACCCGGTACCTCCTACCATAGTGAATGGGACTGTAGCTCAGTCGGTAGAGCAGCGGACTTTTAATCCGTTGGTCGAGGGTTCGAATCCCTCCGGTCCCACCAGTGTTTTTTGACTAGAAAAAATGTGGGGACAAATTTTTAAAAATCGTCGTATACCTAGACGTGTCTTGAGAAAAACACAAAAAGATGTTGACTTTATTGAATGTAAAATGATATAATGTTGATATTGAATCGGAGTGTAGCACAGCCTGGTAGTGCGCTTGCTTTGGGAGCAAGAGGTCCAAGGTTCGAATCCTTGTACTCCGACCAATAGAATGCCTTCAGCAAACTTTATACAATAAAATTTTATTAATTTAACTGTAAAAAAAGCATTCTGAATATAGGAGGTTAGCTCAGTTGGTAGAGCATCTGCCTTACAAGCAGAATGTCATCGGTTCGATCCCGGTACCTCCTACCAGAAACAACCGAATTTGTATTTTAGCCAAATACAATCAGAATCAAAGTCACGAACATTTACCTAGTTGTGGGGTGTGACAGAATAAAATTTGGAGTATCACTGTAGGCTAACAGAGATACGTTATGGGACTATAGCTCAGCCGGTAGAGCAGCGGACTTTTAATCCGTTGGTCGAGAGTTCGAATCTCTCTGGTCCCACCAAAAATCATAATTTTCATAGCTGGTCGACAAGTTATGAAAAGTGGTAAAATCCACGCAGAAAGCTCACTCTCCGAAAGTGGGCTTTTTTGTTTTAATTCATTAATTTACATTTAAATTGCTTAACTTTTAATCAATTTATGTTATAATATTATGAGCCATAATGGAGGGAAAAATGAGCGAAGAATATGAAATTTTAATTCCTGAACATATAATTGATAATTTAAAAGAGACTGCTAAAAATGATCTTAGAAGGGGTGAGTCTTATGATGTTATGATGGAAATTTTATTTGAATTATGTGAAGATATGTTGGATGATGAAGATGTTAAATTACCAAAAGACAAAGAATATGTTAAAGACTTTCTTGCAACATTAATTGAAGGAATTATTTTAGCAGCAGAAAAAGAGTGTATTGAAGAAGAAAAAAATTGGCCAGATGTAACTGATTGTGATAAATTAACTTCTGCATTTATGGAGTTAGATGAAGAAGGTATTGTTGCAAGAGAAAACTTCAGTTGTTGTGGAACTTGTGGTTCAAGTGAAATTCATGATGAAGCTGAAAAACATCATTTCGGATATGTGTTTTATCATGTTCAGGATACTGAGTCAGCGCAAGAAACTGGTAGTCTTTATTTAGGATATGGTCATGTAGGTTTAGCTAAAAAATCAAGTGTAGATATTGCTAAAATGATTGTTGATAAATTAAAAAGTTTTGGATTAGATGTTGTATGGAATGGAAAAACAAATACAAGAATTTTAGTTCAGAATATGAAGTGGCAGAAAAGAATTAGTTAAAATATATAAAAGAAAAAACGCCAGTGATGGCGTTTTTTTATATCAAAAATTAAGTTTTTACTAAGCTTTAAAATTTTTAATTTGTTTTGCTGTAAGGCTATAATAATTTTCATTTTTACCTGGCCAAACCTTACCATTTCTTTTTGCAAATTCAATAAATTTTTCATTTAAAATATAATCAGAGGCGAATTTATTTTCTTGATTCTGAGGAATAATAAATCCAGATGTGAAAACTATTTTCCCAAAATTATCTAGTAAATAACTAATATCTATTTTATGTGGTTTACATGCACCACCAATCATTTTAGGAATAATGATAACATGGTTTGCAGTAATTTTATGTAATCCTTGTTTTCTACCATAAGCATACCAACTTTCATATTTATCTATTTTACCCTTGTCTCTTTGAGATAATCTATTTTTTACTGCCAAAAAATAATTATATACAAGAGGAAACTTTTCTTTTAAAATAACTTCTTCAATAATGGTTTTATCGTCATTATAAGGATAAATCATATAATCAATATTAGAAATATCCTCAGAAGATTTAACCTTAGTTAATTTTAAATAAGGAACAACAATATCTCTTTCAATTGGATAATTTACAGATTGATAAGTAGCATAAAAATTCCCATCTTTTGCTTTTTTAACTTTATAGACACTATCACAAAGTGTTGCAATTCCAGATAAAACATTACTTACTAAGCCATCATCATTATTTAATTGATTAAAAACTTCATTTTTATTTTTTATTTCAGTTTTATCTATTTCGTTGCCATAAATAATTTTTTCTGTAGAGCCTACTAAAACTGTTTTAAAAATACATGTATAAACATTTGCATCTTTAAATATCTTTTTTTCTTTAAAGTCAATTAAAAGTGTTAATTTATCCATTATTGTATTTTTTAATACTGATCCAGCATTGCTTGTTAAAAAACTATTTGGAGTTATAAAAACTAAATTATCAGAAAGATTTGAGTATTTTTCTATAAAAGCAAAATAAATGTCAATTGTTCCTTTTTTACAAGAAGTATAATTACTTTTTAAGTATTTTAAATAATTAACTTCTAAATTTTTAGCTCTAATATAGGGTGGATTTCCAATACATAAATCAAAATGTTTTTCACTTTGAAATGTTAATCCATCATGACAATAAATATTAGAAAATTGATTTGAAGTAATTTTTAAATTAAAGTGCTTTAAAAAATAAATAGATAATATTTCTTTTAATTCATTGATAGTATTTTGAGAAATTTCAACAGCAGTAATTTTTTCATTAAACCAGGTAAAAAGTTGTTCTCCATTTAATTTAAATTTATTTTTAAAGTAATCTAATAATCCAATTAAAAATATACCATGTCCGCAAGAAGGTTCAATAATATTCATATTTATTGTAGGACTTGCTATTTCAATCATTTTTTTAACAATATCCCAAGGAGTGTAAATTACTCCATCATCTTTAACTGTTTTTTCTTGAAGACAATCTAATTTAAATATCAAACTTGATTCATCTATTTTTCCAGTTAAGTATTCTTCATAAATTTTATTTTTTATACTCATTTATAGCCTATTTTATTAAAAATTAATATAAATAAAGGTAAAAAATTAGTCAATAGATGATTAATCTAAAAAGAATTTTTAAATAGGTATTGAAAAACAAAATTTTTTATATATTATTATTTTTATGAGGTAGTTCTCATATTCGTAATTTAAAAGGCAACTTGCTACGAATTAAAATAAAAGCTAAAGCGTCAGAAAGTTTTTTAATCTTCATGGCGTTGTTGTCAAATTCATGGAGAATGAAAAATGACTACACATCAAAAAAACACATATAATTTTACATCAGAGTCTGTATCAGAGGGTCATCCTGATAAATTAGCAGATCAAATTTCAGACACAATATTAGATAGTATTTTAGAGCAAGATAAATTAGGTAGAGTAGCTGCTGAAACTTTATGTTCTAATAATTTAATTGTTTTAGCAGGTGAAATAACAACCAATGCAAACATAAATTATGAAAAAATAGTAAGAGAAAAAATCAAAGAGATAGGTTATACAGATGAATCTATTGGATTAGATTATAAAAATTGTGAAATTCTTATAAAATACAATCAACAAAGTGATGATATTAAAGTTGGTGTAGATAATGCAAGTGATGATAAATTTGAAATAGGTGCTGGTGATCAAGGTTTAATGTTTGGTTATGCATGTTCTGAAACTGAGCAATATATGCCTCAAGCAATAATATTAGCTCATGATTTAGTAAAACAACAAGCAAAATTAAGAAAATCTGGTGAAATAAAATGGTTAAGACCTGATGCGAAATCTCAAGTGACATTAACATATGAAAATGATATTCCAGTAGGAATAGATACTATTGTATTATCAACACAGCACAATGAAGAAGTAACTCAAGAAGAAATAAAAAATACTGTAATTGATAGAATAATCAAACCAGTATTACCAGGTTATTTAAATATAGACAATATTAAGTATTTTATTAATCCTACTGGAAGATTTGTAATAGGTGGTCCACAAGGTGATTGTGGATTAACTGGAAGAAAAATTATAGTAGATACTTATGGTGGTTCAGCACCTCATGGTGGTGGAGCTTTTTCGGGAAAAGATCCATCAAAGGTAGATCGTTCAGGAGCATATGTTGCACGATATGTTGCAAAAAATATTGTAGCTAATGCTTTAGCAAAAAAATGTTTAGTTCAAATATCTTATGCAATTGGTGTTGCTAGACCAACATCTATATTAGTAAATACCTTTGGGACAGGAATATATTCAGACAATCAAATAAGTAAAATTATAGAAAATAATTTTGATTTAAGACCCAAAGCAATTATTGAGCATTTAGATTTATTAAAGCCAATATATAGTGAAACAGCAAGATATGGTCATTTTGGTAGAAATGAATTTCCTTGGGAAAAAATAATAACACTAAAATAAAAAAGCCCCACCTGGGGCTTTTTTTACATTTTCATTTTATTTTCAGATTTTTCTTCTGGTTTAGTTATTTGAGTATTAATAGCAATTTTTTCAAATTCAGAAGGTTTTTGGGTATTTTTTTCTACAGTAATGGTATCTTGTTTAATAACCTCTGAGATAGAAGAACTCATAACATCTACTTTGGTATTAATTCTTTCAAAAATAGATAATTCAGGAGTAACAATAGAAACTTCTACTGTTTTTTCAATATGAACAATGGGTTCTTTTGAAACTGTTTTTTTCTTGAAAAGATTTTTAGCAGTTTGAATAAATTCATTTTTTGCGATAAATTCTTTAACATGAGATTTAGCAGTGTGAATCATTTCTTTAGTGGCAATATAAGCTGGAGATTCAGTAAGAACATGTTTAATTTTATCTTTTTTATCAAAAATCCAGTCAAGAGATGAGTTAATAAAAGGGATCTTACGAATAGAAGGTTCAGTTAAGTTAAAAAGATGAACACCAATACCACTGCCGATAATTTTAGCAGCACCAAAAGTGCCAATGCCTAAAACTTTATATCCGTGTCCAATAAGGTAAAGACCTGCCATTTTAAATGGAAGAAGTGGTAAAGCACCACACATAAGAATAGTTAATGCGACATAAGGATTAGCATTTCTAATTTTATCTGAAACTTTATGAATAATTTGACTTTTTTCAAGAAAGTTAGAAATTGCTTTAATGGGTTTATAAGCTAATTCTTCCCATGCAACAATACCAATGGCTACTGGAAGCAAAAAAGGTTTAAGAATTGTTTTTACAATTTGTTTTTTCATTTATTTTATTCTCTTGGTTAAATAATTAAATTATATCAGTTTTAAAAATAAATCCAATTATTAAGCAAAAACTTCTTGTGCATCAAGCCAAACTGTTTTTTTCATATCATAAAGTCCATCATGACCAACAGAGGATTGAATAAAGTAAATACGATCATAATCTCGCCAAGAGGAATCCCAATGTTGATTTTGAGAAAGTTCTTTCAAAAAGTCCATCATAGTTGGATAAATTTCAAGCATTTCAAACCAAGAATTAAATGAATAAGTTTGACTAACTTCAAATCCATTGCTTCCTTCTTCAAGAACAAAAACTTCATAAATAATATCTTCTGATCCACGAATTTTAGTTTCTTTGAAAGTAAGATCAAAACCAAGTTCTTCAGCAGAACGAACATTCTTGGGAAGTTTAAAAATTTTCATTGGAAATCCTTAATCAATAAAATAAAATGAATTTTAACATTAATTAAGAATTAAGACAACAAATCAGTATTAAATTTTAGATTGTTTAGATTTTATATTTTTTGTAACAAAAATAGATTCTAATTTTTGTTTTTCGTAAATAGTTAATAATTTATCTAATTCATGAAATTCAGAAAGAGAATGTTTATGTCCTTTTTTTTCTAATTTATCTATTTCAGAATAAAGGTACTCTCTCAAATACTGATGTAATCCTAATGTATTATTTTTAAAAACAATATCTATATTAATATTATTTTGATTAAAATGAGATATAATATCTAAATTAATAAAAGAATATTCAGGTGATGAATTGGAAAATGGGTCAAAATTATCGAGAGAATCTTCTTCTGATTTGATAAATATTTTTTCTAATAATAAAGAAAAACCATCTACTTTTGATGCAAATGATAAAGCATTCCAATGTTTCTGTTCTAATAATTTAACAAATTGTGGAAGTTTTTCATTAGGTTTTTCTAACCAATTTATAAAGTAGAAAAAAGAAGGAATAGATTTATGATTACTGTGATATATTTCAGGACATTCTAAAAAATAATTCCATAACAATTCAGCAATATTTTCTTGAGCGAGTTTAATGGTTTTCAAATAATTATTTTTTAATTTAGTACTAATAGGTGAAATGAGTTTTTCATTTAACTCATTAAATGTAATTTTATCAACAGAGAAAAAGTCACAGTTATCATTCCAAGATTGCTTAATATTATCAAAATTTTGATTTTTTAAATTGATTTTAAGAGACTGATAAAAATCATGATAATGTTTTGCAAGTTTAAAATCATGTTCTTGATTATTATTTAAAAATTCTTCTTCTGTATTTTTATAAATTTGATAATAAGATATATTATCTTTTTCAATAAGTTCAATAAAATTTTTAGCTACTTGATGACTATTAAAAAATTTAATTTTAGAAATTAGATTTTTAAAATCTTGTGAATCTAAAAAATTATCTTCACTGTTATGAGAGTTCATAATAATTTGTAAAATAGGTGTTATTTGTTCTATAGCTGAAAGTATATTTTGATGGCTATGTTCTTTTAAAATATAGTCAGATAATAAATCAAAAGATTTTTTAACAATTGGATTATTTTGTTCAATATTAAGATGAATTTTTAATGTAAATTTATCGCTCATGGTTATTTTTCCTTATCAAATAAATATACAAAAAATGAAAGATTAATCAACTTAAATTTTTAATTTTTTTTCTTTTTCTGTAGAAATGGGTAAATCATTTATTTTGTTATTTAAATGATGATGAAAAGATAATTTTTTGTATTTTTCTATAAATTCTTGTAAAAATTCAATTCCATCAGAATCATGATTTCTAGAATTTTTTCTGTTTTCTATACCATTATTAATAAATTGTTCCATATTTGATGTGGAATTATTTTTATCATCAAATAAATCATTTAAAATAACAAATTTATTATGGATTGAAGATAAATTTGGATATTTTAAAAAATGAAAATCATCTTTATTTTGATAATTAAAACTAAATGAACTTGAACTATTTGGAAGAGGAAAGTTCCAGAAAAAAGTTTTATTTAAAACTTCAAATTTTTTAGAAGTAGTTAATGATGAAATAACATCCCAATGTTTTTGTTCAAATAACTGAATTAACAAATCAAATTCTTTATGATTTGGCATTGAGTTTTTATCAAAATCAATAAGGTGTAAGCATTTGCTAAAAAATTCTACATTGTTTAGATTTGGATTTTGCAAAAAATCCTTAGCAAAGTTAAATGCAACATAATGTTTACAAAAAGAAACAAATTGGTGAAATTTCTGCATGTAAGAGCCATAACTATGAAAAATTTGATAATCGTCTAAAAGAATTAAAGATAATAAATCATTTAAATCATTATTTGATAAAGAAATTAAATTCTCTGATTTTTTTGCTGCATCATAAAAATTATTAACACTTTCATTATAATTTTTGGTAATTAATTTTTTTTTAGTTTCCTCAAATAAAAACTTAAAATAATGTTTTGGACTAGGAACAAGAGGATGAGTGGTTTCAGAATGAATAGGAGCAACTAATGCTTGTAATTTTAAAAAATTTTCACAGCTTAAAAAATATCTAATTTTATATATTTTTTTTAAATTATCATTATTTATAAATTTTATATCATATTTTAATTTATCATACATAGTCATAATTTTTTTACTATGAATATTTAATAAATCAAAATCAAAACACATATCAATTTCTTGAATGAGAGATGTTAAGTCTTCATAAGAGTATTCCGAACGCTCATGAAAATTTTTATTAGTGTTTAATGGCTCTGGCTCTAAATAATAAATCATAGACTTAGTATACTAAGACAGTAATAAATTGTAAAGAAAGTGTACAATTAAAAATGAAAGAAGTATAATGTTTCCACTTTAACACAGGAGAAAATGATGAAAAAAAGCAAAGATGATGGTTTGATTATGATGCTTCTTTTGGGGTTTGTTTATTTCATGATCTGGTGGTTTAAAGGAGTTGATAATATTGGTAAAGATAAAAAAGAGAATGACAAAAAGTGAGAGTTGATGTATAATAGGATTATTAGAAACAAATTGTGAGTAAAAAATATGAAAACCCCCAGTAAAACAGAAATGATTGTAGGTTTTAGTTTGATTGTTGGTTGTATGGTTATTTTGTCTATGTTTGGGCTAACAATGGAAAGATGTGGTTATTACACAATTGGTATTGCAGTAGGTGTGATTTTTTCAATGTTTGGAGTGTCTGCTCATAAAAGTATTAAAAATACAATGATGATTATGGGAACATCTCTTATTTGCAGTATGCTATATGATATGGTTGGTTATTTATTGAGAAGTGTAATTTAAAAATAAAAGCCTCTTGCGAGGCTTTATTTTATTTTGTTTTTTCTTTTTACATTTATTCCAATTTTATCATAGTCATTAAGTGATAATAAGTCAGACATTACATCTTCATATTGACTAAGAACAAAATTAATTTTTTCATCATTTAGTTTATTTTTATTAATGTTCTCAATTTCATTAGAAAAATTAATATAATCATCTCCTTGAAAAAAACACTTAAATGTCCTTTTGAATCTTTTGTGGTAGAAGATGCTTCTTTTGAAAATGGGATATTAATTTCTTCTACATTTCTGTCCACTAAAACGATACCGTATCCTAAATCAAAAACTTGATATTTAGTTGATTCTAATAATAAAGTTGCACTCATATAGTTACTCCTGTTATATTAATCATAACATTGAACGCTCCCCTGCCTGAAGTCAGGGGATTCTTGCTTCCATAAGCACTACCTCATTTCTATAAAGATTTCAGGCTTTACATGCTCTCCACAAGCATTCACGATAGTTCCTACCGCATAGCTTTATTTTTTACTCTTTAGCTTGAGTTAATTTATTTTTACTACAAAGATTATAACTTGGTTATCGTTATGGTTTTATTATAGTAAAAATTATAATTTTGTCAATTATTTTTCAATAAAATCTGAATTTAAAGGCTTTATTGTAAGCAGTGTTTAAGTCTTGCTGTTTATGGATTTTCATTGAATATTTATAGCAGAGACTTAAGTAAAGTTCAAGTATTTGGTGCCGAAACACCAGTCCTTGTATCCCGCCCTGAAGGACGGGGTTTTACGGACTGTACTGATAAAAAATAAATTATCAAATAATAGAAATTATGTTATAATAATTTTTTAACAAGGAGATTATTTTCAATTATTTTAACAAAAAAATTAATGGTTTAAGTGATAAAGATGTAAATGATTTTTTAAAAAATATGAATCGTTTAGATTTATTGTATGATTGGATTCAAGAAGGAAAAATCAATAAAGAACAGTTTGCTGATTTATTGGTTCTTCATGGAGAAGAAAATCAAAGACAAATTGATTTAGATAGTTGGGATTAAAGTATTAAAAAGCACAATAATGTTTTTTTTGACATTAAATTCAAATAAATTAAAATAATAAAAAAGGAAAAATAAAATGAAATTCAATAAGTTTACAAATGTAGGATTGATTGCAGCAGTTGTAGCAATGACAACAATTTCACAGCCAGCAATAGCAGGCTCATCATCTCATGAGGATTATATTCAGCCACAGGGAGCATGTATGGTTCAAGTTAATGATTCTACTCGTACAAGAGTTATTAATGTGGAATATATTCGTTTAGTTCAAGTTGAAAATAAAGAACCAACAAAATTACATATTTCTATGGCTAGTAATTATTATAATGGTAGCACCGATCAACTTATGATAGTATATCCCACCAATGCAGATGCAATTAAAGGTTTGCAAGAATTAAGTGATAAGATTAATGATTGTCAATATAATGCGCAACAGAAAAGAAAAATGAAAAAATAAAAATAAGCACCTAGTGGTGCTTATTTTTTGTAAAAAAACAAATAGTATGATATAATAAGTACCTTCAAACAAACAAGGAATCAAGATGAAATATACATTGAATTTTTTGGGTAATAAATTTCAAGTTAGCAAAAAAGTATTTCTTTGGATGCTAATTCCAATGATTGTTTATATTATTGGAATTGTGTGGGCATCTTTTGGTGGTGTATGGCGTTTTGGTGAGAACTTTCTAGGTTCTGGTTGGTATGCAATGATTCCAGCAATTATTATTATGTCAGAAATTAAAGTAAATGATATTCCTTATGGCTTTCTACCCAACAATCAATTTACTGAAACGATCAGAAAATTGATTCTTTGGTCAGCAATTTGTTATTATGTATTTACGGTAATGAATACAATTTAAAAAAGGGGCTTGAAGCCCCTTTTATTTTACATTCTTTTTTTAGGATGAAGAGACTTTTGTACACTATCTTCCAGTTTTGCAAATTGATGCATTAAATCCATACTATTTAGTTTAGAAAGTTCTTCAAGATTCAAATCAATCAAATGACTTGAATGATAGAAATCAAATGGATCATCACAAAATTTAAACATATTATTCACTGCAAAGCTCATCTTATCAGATGTAATGTCATAATCTTTAATTAATTGTTTAACAAGATTTTTTTTATTACAAACAATAGCAACAAGAGCTAAATCTTCAGGTTTATGAAGTCCTAATTTAATGGAATAATCTCTAAATTCTTCATTATTTAAAATATTGTCATTGGTATTTTTTGAGTCTACACATTGACCATTTTTATTAACATAACTAACAAGAGTATACATTCCTTCCATATATTCCAATACAGCCATAGAACATTTAAAATCAGTTGCTATTTTATGAAAAAACAAAGTAGGTGTGTAAGAAGAAAATGTAGTTTGAACTACAAGAGAATCTTCTTTAAAGAAAGCAACAGAATTATGAGAGGATGTATTAATATAATGATCTCTTAATCCAATCCAACCATTATCAGAAAGAAGTTTATTAACTTTATTTTGAAAAGTATCAATTTCTGCTTGTGAATATTCATTATCTATATCTGCTCCAAAAAGGGCGTAAACTTGTCTATCACTAAGACCAGGTAAGAATGGTTCAACATAATTAAAATTAACAGATTTTCCTTCAATCCCATCAACTAAAATCATATCATAAATTTTATTTAATTGTTTTTGAGAGCCATCAAAAATGACAGTTACAGAAGCATGATTAGACATAAATTTCCCTTTTTTCTTTTTAAATTATAAAATAAAAAAATAATAAATCAAAAAAAACAAATGTTATAAAGTATTAAATTAAATGATAAATTTAATCATTAAAAAATGACAAAATGAAGTTTTTTTGATATAATAATAGTTCCATTATAAGGATTTATTATGACAATCAAGCAAATTAGTTTATATTACAAAGATGGTTCATCAGACAAGGTGTATCATGCTCAGATTGAGCAAAAAGACAGTGGTTATATTGTGAATTTTCAATATGGTCGTAGAGGTTCAACATTAACTGCTGGAACAAAAACTAAAGACCCAGTAGATTTAGAAAAAGCAGAAAAGACTTTTCAAAGTCTGATTAAAGAAAAAACTTCAAAAGGTTATACTGAAGGTGAATCAGGTGCGATTTTCCAATCAACTCCATTAGAAGAACGAATGACTGGTATTGTTCCTCAACTTTTGAACAATGTAAAAAGTGATGAGGATTTGGAGGATTTGTTCAAAGATGATGAATGGTTTATGCAAGAAAAATTTGATGGTCGTCGTTTGATGATTAAAAAAGATGATGAATGTGTTGCCATCAACAAAAAAGGTTTAGCTATTCTTATTCCAGAAGTAGTAGCCAATATTGTGAAAGAAGTTCCAGAACAAATTGTAACTGATGGTGAAATCATTGGTGAAAAATATTACATTTTTGATATTTTGGAATATAAAAAAGAAAATCTTAGAACATTGGGTGCTAAAAATCGTTATGATATTTTGATGAGTATTCCACAACTTAAAGACTATGTAGTTCCAGCATTTTTTACTGAAGAAGAAAAGCGTAAGGCGTTTGCTGAATTAGAAGAAAAAGAAAAAGAAGGTGCAGTATTTAAGAAAGAAAACTCACAATATATTTCTGGTCGTCCAGCATCAGGTGGAAATCAATTGAAACATAAATTCTGGGCATCTGCTACTGTAAAAGTAATTAAACATCATAAAACAAAACGAAGTGTTACAGTTGCTGTGTTTGAAAATGGTAAAGAGCGAGACATGGGTAATGTGACAATTCCAGCTAATTATGATATTCCAGCAATTGGTGAATTAGTAGAGGTAATTTATTTGTATTGCCATGTTGGTGAAGAAGGCAAACTTTATCAAAGTAAATACAAAGGTGTTCGTGATGATCAAAATGAAGATGATTGCCATATTGGACAAATCAAATTCAAAGCAGTAGACGAAGAAGATGAAGAATAAAGACAATAGGTCACTTTGTGACCTATTTATTATTTTAAAAATATAAGGAGTAAGTATGCGATCACTTGAATATGCTGATGAAAAAGACATTGCTGAGATAATGGCACAGCCTTGGCAATTAGAATTATTAAAAATGAATCCTGAATATATTTCATGGGGACCACATGAGGATTATATGTGGGTAAAAGGTGAAGGTTGGAACTCACCAGTTATCAGAGATTCTTGGAATGAATTTAAAGAGTGGAAGTTAAATGATTTGAATGAATGTGTTAATTTCTATTTTGAGCTTCATCGTAAAAGTAAAGATTGTTCATGTGGTGATGGTTATCATCCAGATGCTCGTAAAGTAGTAGATTCTTTTTATCCACATCGTGATCCACAAGGTATTGGATGGAAGGATAAAATTACTCAAGATGAATATGATGCTTTACTAAAAGAAGGTCGTATAGATTGTAAAAATCATAATACACCGAAAGAAGAGAGAGAGTATTTAACATTAGAGGAAGTTAATGAACAAAATAGTCCTTATGGTCGTGGAATGGGACATGATAGTATAAATCAACACATTTTAATTGAAGCTAGATTAAAGAGACTAGGTATTCCAATGCTTTGTGATATTTGTAACGGTAAAGCATATTCTTATGTAGAAGATTTTGCGACTGTTAATTTAATTTTATGGATGATTCACCCAAGAAAAGGTGCTTCTCGTGGTGTAGAGATTAAAAATATTACACAACAAGATTTACCAGAGGTTTTTGCATTTTTAAATGAAGCAGCAGAAAGAAATGCAAATAGATTTAATAAAATTCCAAAATAAAAACTAAGCCCTTCGGGGCTTTTTTAATTATTGTGATAAGCAATAAATATTGATTTAATTTTAAAATTTACAATAATAATAAAAATTACAGAGATAAACATGAAAAAAATTATTATTTTAATGACATTTTTAATATTAGATAGTGCTAATGCTTGTCCACCAGATGCAGATTGTAGTCCTCCTGGTTTTTCATTAACTTACAGCAATATTGGAAAGATAAATAAAATTGAAAAATATGATGATACTTACTCTTGGTATACATCAGAAAAAGGTCAATTTTTACTTCCTAAAAATATAAAACCATATGATTTGGAAAACATTAAAATATCCAAATTTGAAAAATGGTTTTGTGTAGAAGGAATACCAGGTTATTGTGCTCCACTAAAAGGAATAGATGGAAAATTGATAACTGAAAAACCAAAATATGAATGGCCAAAATACAAAAATTAAAGTTGAATAAGTTTAAATATTACCTATAATTATTAAAGAGGTAATTATGAAAAGAGATAATTTTATTGAAGTATTTAATCATTTTTTTGACAAAAGTGATAGTAAAAGATTTTATTTTAATATTTTGGTAAAAGAATATTCTAATGAACTAGAATTTAAAGAAAATTTACACCACATATTTTTTGATTTTTTTAAAGAAATAGGCTTAAAAAATAAATATTTAATTTTAGAAAAAATAAATTTAAATAAAAGACACGATTGTTATTATGAAGAAGAAAATCCAGACTCTGAATTTTGTTCTTTTGAGTGTGATATAAATTTACATGAATTATATGATGTAATTAAAGATATAGAAAAATATCCATCAAGAAAAATAGAAATTTTCAGAATAGAATCAAAGGATGGAAATGGATTATATTCAACTGGTTTTGCTGCAAAAAAAGTAAGTGAAATACATCATCCATGTCCTCTTGATGATAAAAACTTTGAAGGTATTTTTGATAGAAACACCAATGATTACAAATATCAAAAAGAATGGTATTTTGCTTTTGAAAAATTAGAAGATATTCAATCTTGGTTAATCAATGATTACAATAAGAATGAATTAAAAGAAAAAGGTTCTGTTATAAAAAAATACATAATAGATGAGAACTATATCATTAAAGGAAATAAACAAATAATTTTCAAGAAAGATAAAGTGCTTCAATCATATGATGTAGATTGGAATAATTTAGAAACAACCAAGCCAAAAATAATGAAAAAATTGTAAATCTATGATATAATGAGTTTTTAATTAAAATGAGAATTTAAAATGACTTATTTATATTTACATGATATTTCTCTTAATGGAATGAAGCGCAAACAAAAAATCAAAGAGATGTTTGAGCAAAATCCAGAAGGAATGGTTGCCATTAATAATAAATGGCAAGTTCAATTAAAATATGACAAAGACTTACAAAAGTTAATTAAAGAAGGATTTTTGAAACAAATCCGTCAGCATTGCTATTCTTCTAAAAGAGGTGGTTGGAAAAAAGGTGGTAAAAGTCAATCTTTGTTAGTTCTTAATAGAAAGGAAACAGTATGAGTATAGGAATTAATATTTGGGACGACTATCATGATGATGGTTATGTTCCAGAAGGTGAAAATCAATCTACTTATGCTTATGTAGAAGCAAAGTTAAGTGATGAAGATTGTAAAAATCTACTTGAATCATTTAAACTAAAGCTAGAAAGTCTTTCATCATTAGATAAAGAAATAAAGTTAACATTAAACTACTATGATTCTGCTGAAAAATATCCAAATTTAGTAGGAACAGAACATGCTTGGTGCTTATATAAACGTTGGCAATTAGAATTTAGTAATTTAACTCATGAGTTAAGAGAGAAAATTGTTGAGGATTTGAAAACATGGAATTTTAAATACCAAGGACAAGATGTTGAAGTGTATAGTGAATCTTAAATAATTAAATTTAAATTAAAAATAAAGGGGCTTAAAAGCCCCTTTTATTATTGATACATAATGTTGTTAAGCATGAGAGAAGTCTAGGACTTCAAACTCAAAAGAATGAACACAGAATCCAAATTGATCAGAAAGTTTATCTGCACCTTCCAAATCAATATCAATGTCATTATCAACAATCATTTGAGTATCTTGAGGAAGATTTGCATCTTCACTATCATCATCCCATTGAATATTAAAAAAACGAACTAGCATATCATTTTCCTTTATTTTGATTAATTATCAACTTCATCATCATATTCGTCATATTCTTCTTCGTCACCATCACCAGTTTCAATAGTGATATGTCCAAAGTAAAGAGTGCCATCATCAGATGATACTTCAAAGGGTTCATCAAATGTAACAACAGCACCAAGGTTCAAATCAGCAGTTTCATCATTGATGTCATCAACAAGAATACAACCAATCAAACCAGCATCAACAGGGAAAGAATGATTAAATTGATCAGAGTAGCAACCATCGCCATATTTTGTAGAGAGTGATGCGAAACGAACTCCATTTTTCAGTTGGAACTCACCATCAGCATCAGGACCAGAAAACATGAGGTTACAAACATCACTCCATTGAGGGTGCATGACATAGCAAAGATCACCAACATAATAACGACCAGCAGGCATCATAATTTGAACTCCTTAAAAGGTTTAAGTTTATCTAATCAACAGGTGTTATTATACAATAAAAACAAATTTTTGTCTCTTTTTTTTATAAAAAAATCGCAAAAAATAACTGTACTTTTTAATTAAAAAATACTATAATTTAACTACTAAAAATCTTAAAAGGAACATAAAATGAGTGTTATTAAAGATATTTTCTGGGAAATGCCAGTTGAAATGTGGACTGATGGTTTCATGGGAAAATTCATGTCATTTTTATGGTTTAGTATTTTGATTTTGTTATTTGTGCTTGTATTTGCACTATGTTTTTTTGTAGCTGATAAAGCATTTTTAACATATAGAGAAGGTAGTGCAGTAGTTATTCAACATCGTTTTGATCCTGCTCATAGTGAAACAACAATGCAAACAATGATGGTAGGTAAAACAACTATGATGATTCCTCATACAACAAATTATTCAGACCGTTATTACCTTAAATTAAAAATTAACAATTTAACAGGTGAAATGCAAGTAGAAAAAAATCAATTTGATGAAATTAAAGATAATAATGAAGTAAAAGTTAAATATTCTAAAAATAGGTTAAGTGATGGATTAACTTTTGAATAATAATTAAAAAAATAATAAAAAGCCCCACGGTGGGGCTTTTTATATTTTAGGTCTTGAAGAATTTGATTGTTTTAAATTATCAACAAATGATTTTAAGTTTTGTGCATAAGGCATATGTTTTGAATCAAATTCTTGAACAAAAATATCAATATCACAAGAAAATGGATTTTTATTAAAGAAAGTTAATTGATCCTTAAATTTTTTTAATAATTCTATTAATACTGCTTCATTATCTTCTTTGGATATATAATCTCTCATGATATGAAAGTTTTTTTGCATAACAAATTTTAAATCAGAATAACTTTTATAATGAGCTTTTCCAAGAGAAAAGCAAAAGTCTGAATAAAGTTTATTACAATCTTTCATTAAAGATTCAACCGTTTCTTCTTTTTTCTTAAATGGCCACATAAAAAATTTCCTATAAAGTAATTATAGGAGATTAAAAAAACAAATCAAAAATTTTTAAAAATTAATAACAATACTATTGGAGTCAGAATAAACATCAGGTGTTACAAAAGGATTAAATCCTGCATTAGTAGGTTTTCTTGGGCAAGTAACATAAGATTGATTAGGTTGAACAAAAGCTTGTAAAGGAGATTGAGTCCAATCACCAGTTCCAATACTTGTTGCTGGATTCACATCCATATTGCTAGTATAAACTTGATAATGATTAGCATAATAAAACATATAATACATTTTATCACCACTATTTTTACCTGTTAAAAATGGACAATCCCAACCAGCTTGTCTAAAAGAAGGATACCATGAATAAGGTGTTCCTTTTGTGCATCTAATATTCACCTGAGTAGTTCCAGATGAACTAGGCTCACCTGGTGTAATAGTTCCAAGATTAATATCATTTAATTGAACCTGACAACTGCTAGATAATGTAGCTTTTGCTTGTGTTGATGATGTGCTAGTTGCAGCAAAGGAATGTTGAACTAGTAACATAGATAGTATTATTAAAATTTTTTTCATAACAAATCCTCTATCATAAAATAGCAATAAAAAAGAATAAGTAAACATGATGTACAAAAAAAATTATCGATGTTATAATAAGTCAAGTTAATCAAATGAAGGATAAAAATGTTTAAAATTATTCCAAAAGCAGATATGATTGCCAAAATTGAGGAAACAATTTCTGGTGAGTTACAAGAAATGGTAATTATGTTTCCTAATTTGAAAGAAAAGATTGTTCAGAATATGCTTTGGGGTATTTTTTCCAAAGAGTTTATTTATTCAGGAAGTGAAAAAGAAAAGTCTCGTTATGACTATGTTACCCATTTTTCATACAAAATTATTGAACTTGCAGAAAATGAACTAAAAAAATCAGGTGAAAATTTTGTTAAATTTTTTGATGATAAAGTGAAAGATATTATCAAAACCAAATCTTTTTCTGTATTTCTTGATTATGAAGACTCTGATGTTTTAATGGAAGAGTCAGAAAAAACCAAAGATATTAAAGAACAAGATTTGATTATTGCAATCACATTGCCTGATAGTGGAGTTGTATTTGAAGATTATATTGAAGGTCATTGGTTTGAAGATAAAAACCAGTGGATTATTGAATATATGGACAAGTATGACCATGTAAAACATGAACTAATGCAAAAGTTGTATAATTACTTTGTGCAAATTGGTGGTCATGGTCGTTGGATTCAAAACGATTACAATGGCAGTTATGTTGCTCAATTAAATATGGATATTGGAGACTGTGGAAGTATTTTTATTGAAGCAAGAGATGGAGATATTAAAGGTTATGTAGATATGTATTAATTGGTAATAATTAATGCGTTTCAAAAGGTGGAAATTTCATCCACCTTTTTTAATTTTTGTCAAGTAAAATATTTTGAATAATTTCAAAAATATTAATTGCCAAAAAATCGAAAAATTAATATCATATACACTTAGAAAAAAAATTAACCGAAAAGGATATGAGAATGGAAGTACACGAAAAAATTATGCAGTTGTTGGATGAAAAGGAAGTTAGTGTTAAAGAAATGGAAGCAGGTATTTTAAAGATTATCAAATCTATTAAAAAATCTGACATGCTTAATTATTTAGAAGAGCATGGTAGTCATTTGTTTAATATTGCAGTTAAAAAAAGTTTCAAAAAAGTAATTGAATTTCTACTGCAAAAAGGTTTTGATATTAATTATATTGAAGAAGGTAGTGAATCTGCTTTAGTTGTTGCTGCTAGAAGTGGTAATAATGAAATGATTGATTATCTCAGAAAACTTGGAGCTTCAATTGTTATTGAAGAAGATGGCTATTGCCGTGCTATGTATTTAGCAGTTGCTAATGGTCACTTGGAAACTGTTAAACATTTAAAAAAATTAGGTGTGAGTCTTGATTTTCCAAAAGAAAAAAGTCTTGTTATGAAAGCATTATCTAATAATCATGAAGATATTTTTAATTATTTAAAAGAAAATGGTTTAGATATTCTTGTTAAAAACAAAGATAATAAAACTACATTAATGAAAGCATCTCAAAATAATATGTTTAATATTGTTGAACTATTATTAAAAGAGGGGGCAAATCCATTATTGAAAAATAATAAAGGATTTACAGCATTTCAATTATCAGCAATGAAAAATCATAAAGAAACAATTAAAGTTTTTATTGAGAATGATGTAAAAATTTATAAGTTAAATGATGAAGAAATGTTACAAGTTATGAAACTTATGGATGAAAATATTGATTTTTTTGGTAAAGATTTAGTTGAAAAAGCAATTAATGACTCTTTTGTTAAATCAGTGAATAAAAAGAAAAATCTTAGTGTAAAGTATATGCTTGATCGTGGAGTTAATATTCACATGATTAATGAGCATACTGCTTTAAATGCTGCAATCATTGGTGACAATAATGAAGCATTTGAATGGCTAATGGGGAAAAATGTAAATGTAAATTTGAAAGACTCTAACAATGCAAGTGCATTAAGTTGGGCTGTTTCTCGTGGGTTAACAGAGATTGTTAAAAAATTAGTTATTGCAGGTGCTAAAATTAATGTTAAAGATAGTTCTGGAAGTACTCCATTAATTTGGGCTGCATCAAAAGGACATAAGGAAATTGCCAAATACCTTATTTTAAATGGTGCAGATATTGAAATGTTTAATCATAAAGGAAAGTCCCCATTAATTTGGGCTGCAACAAATGGTTTTACAGAAATTGTTGAAATGCTTTGTGAGGCTGGTGCTACAATTGATTGTTTAGACAATGATAAAAGTACTCCATTAATTTGGGCTGCATCAAAAGGTCATGCTGATATTTTAGATATTTTGTTAGATTTTGGAGCAAATCCTAATCATATTGATAATCGTGGAAGAAATGCCTTTCTATGGGCTGTCTGTAATGGTTATTTAGAATGTGCTGAACTTTTAGTGGATGAAGGTTCTGTCATAAATATAGCAGATGAAACTGGGAGTACTGCTTTAATTTGGGCTGCATCAAAAGGGTTTACTGAAATTATTAAGTTACTAATTGAGGAAGATGTAGATTTAAATGCAAAAGATTTGAAAGGAAGCACAGCATTAATGTGGGCTAGTGCAACCAATCATATTGACTGTATGAAACTTTTAGTGGAAGCAGGTGCTGAATTAGACAATAGAGATTTAAAAGGAAGTACTGTTCTTACCTGGTTAAGTTCTAAAGGTGATGAAAGTTCAGTTCGTTATTTAATTAATGCTGGTGCAAATATTGATGTTCAAGATTTAGAGGGAAATACTCCTTTAATGTGGGCATCTTCAACTAACCATGTTGGTATTGCTGATGCACTAATTAAAGCAAATGCTAAATTAGATATTTTAGATAAGAATCATAACACAGCATTGATGTGGGCAAGTGCTAATGGTCACATTGAAATTGTGAAGATGTTAATTGAAGCAGGAGCTAATGTAAATGTTGTTGATGACACTGGTAGCAGTGCATTAATTTGGGCTGCATCAAAAGATAATTTTGAAATTGTTAAATTATTAATTAGTGCTAATGCAGAAATTGATACAATAGACAAAAAGAAAAACACAGCATTAATGTGGGCAACTGCAAAAGGAAATAAAGATATTGTTGAAATTTTAGTAAAAGCAGGTGCTGATTTAAATAAAAGAGATTTTAAAAACAATACACCATTAATGTGGGCTAGTGCCAATGGTCATATTGAAATTGTTAAAATGATTTTAGAGAAAGGAAATCATGTAGATTGCAAAGATGTAAATGGTTTTACAGCATTAATGTGGGCAGCATCCAAAGGACATGTTGAAGTTGTTAAGTTATTGTTAGCTGCTGGTGCAGAGGTTGATTTAGTTAATGATGAAGAGAAAACAGCATTAATTATGTCTAGTGCTTCTGGATATTGGGAATGTGTTGAATTATTAGTAGATGCAGGTGCTAACTTAGAAATCATTAACAATGAAGGAAACACTGCTATTATGATGGCTATTGCACATGGTCGTAAAGACTGTGTTGAAGTATTGGTAGATGCTGGTGCTGATATGACTGTTTTTAACTATAAAGATAGAAGTGCATTAGGTTTAGCTGAAATCAGAGGTGACAAAGAAATTCTAGAAATTGTAAAAGAAGCTAGAAGTTAAAAAAAGGAGGCATTAGCCTCCTTTTTTATTGAAATAAAAATAAATTCATATATTATTTTTTTCAAATGGAGAAAAATATGAACATATTTACGGAAAAAGGTATTGCAATAAAATTTGAAGATAAAAAAGTATTTATTAAAATTTATCCAAAAACAGATTTATTAGTAGAAGTTAAAAGAGAAACAGCTTTACACTTATATAAATTGATGAATAAATATAATTACACTATCAGAGATCAAAAAAAATGGGGAGCATTTTGGAGAAATATAGAACAATTAGAAAGAACTATGACAGTATTATTTTTTAGAGCAAATAGCTTAGATAAATTTGGTTATAAATTTTATGTAGAAAATCATGAAGATTTACCAGAAGATTTTAAAGAAATTACTCCTAAAAGTAGGTTAAATAAAATAACTGATAAAGTTTTAAATGAGTTCAATGATTTACATAAAGTATATATTAAATCAATCATAGATAAAGAAGAAGTAAAAAGATATTGGGAAAAAGAATATTCTAATACTTGCAATATAGTTAAAAAACATAATCAATTTCAAAGATTAGTAGATTTATGTTTTGAAGAAGAAAAAGTAAGAGAAATTTTAGAACAAATATTAACAAAAGAAGGAAAGTCATCATTTGAAAAACCAAATTGGTCTGAAAATTATGATGAAGAAACATTTGAATTTCTTGTTAAAAATGAAAGTTCTATATTTGCCAATACTGCTCATATGTTAGCTGGTTGGAAAGATAACGAGTGATGTACAAATTAAGATTAATGTGTTAAAATAGACTCTTTATTGGAGTGATAAATGCTTTACATATTTTTAGATTTTGATGGTGTTTTACATACTCATAATGGTAAAAGATTTTCTTTGGTAAAAAACTTTGAAAATGTGATGAGATGTTATCCAGAAGTGAAAATTGTTTTTTCAACTTCATGGAGGGAGTATTCTAATCTAGAAAATATGAAAAAGTTTCTTCCTGACTCTTTACATGAACAGTGTGTTGGATTAACACCACTATTCAAAAAAGACATTAAACATACTCGTTATGAAGAAATCATGCATTATGTTAAAGAAAATAGTATTGAAAATTGGTTAGCAATTGATGATTTATCTGTATTATTTCCACCTGGTTGTGAAAATTTATTTTTAGTTAATGGTAGTGAAGGTATTTCACCATCAGTGGCTAAAATTTTAAAGAAAAAAATAAAATATTTACTAAGAAAAAGTAAAGCACAACAGCATTAGAATTGAATTGTTATTAATACAAAGTATAATAGTTTAATCATATAAGGAAAATTAAATGAGAGATAGAAACTACATTGCAGAAGCATTAAATAAAAATAATGATTTTATTGCTGAAATGGATAAAGCAACAACAAAAATGTTCAATGATGTTGGTTGTGAAGAGTTATTTAAAAATAAAAAAAGAGAAATTAAGGCATATCGTGATGATGAAAATGCTGTCATTTATCTTTTTGATAAAAAAGACAATAAAATTGAAGTTTTAATTGAAGAAATTCATTCATTCAACAAAAAAGGTAGTATTAAAGAAATTATTCATTGGGATATTATTGCCAGAGGAAACAAAGTTGAAGAATTACATAAACCAAAAGTAATTGTTTGTGATTATGACAGAAAAGCAATGAATAAAGAAATTACTGAAGAGGTATTTGAAGAGCAAATTCTAAATGGTAAATCTGAGGAAGAAAGCAAAACATTAATGAGTTTTATTTCCAATATTAAAAAAGTATTTGGAGAAAAATATTTAAATAATAGTGAATTTTTAAATGCATTTTTAAAGTCAGGAGTAGAATGCACTTCTGATGTTGGAACTATTCAACAATATTGTCAATTGTTAAGTGACAAAGGTTATATGAAAAACATTGATAAAGAGTTTTTCAAAGGATTAACTGTAGAAGCATTTAAAGATTATCAACCAAAATTGGCGGATTGGATCATTGGTATGAATTCAATGTTGAAATCTTGTGAAGAAAATAAATTCACCAGTTATAAAAAAGCATATGAATTTAATGATTTAGATAATCATGTATGGACTAAAAATGGCAAATTAGTTGTATCTAGTCAAAATTTAGGTTTTTATTTTCATATTCAAGATGATAATAATTTTAAAATTTATACCTTATTTAAAGAATATGAAAGTGAAGATAAAGAAATTTCAAGAATTGAAAAAGCAATTAGCTCTGGAACAATTAATGAATTAAAAGATGTTTTTATGGAAGTAAAAAATGGTCAAATTACAGCATTAAATGATGCTTGTATGTATTGTTTTGAATTAGATATGAAATATTCTGTAAATGCAATGAAAGAAGATGGAGTATTAAAAATTGAATATCCTGTTGATATAACATCTTATGAGTATCAAAGAGATTATTATCATCATCGTTTTGGTTTAAATGAATTTGAATTTATTGCACAAGCAATGATGACATTAGGTGGTGGCTTTGAATATGATAAAGAAAAAGGTATATTTGTGGATGACAGTATTACTTATATTCCTAACTTACCAAAAGCACCAAACACAAGAGATGTCAAAATTGAACAGTTTACTTATTTAAGTCCTAAATCTATTAGTTATTTAAATAAAGATTGGTTAGATGCAACTAAATTTGCTGTTGAAGTTTTAAAAAGAGATAATCCCAAACCAATGGTATATTATAATGCTGATAATGAACAAGATGCCATCAATAAAGCAATTAAATATTATGAATTAAAAATTGGCAAATTAGAAAATACTAATAAACCAAAAGTTTAAATAATTAAACTATATCCCTCTTATGAGGGATATAGAGGGATATTTTAATATTGTATAATTTTTTGATATTAATATTTAAATTGATATAATGAAAAAAGGTAAAAAAAGGATTAAACATGTCAGAAAAAAAATTTTTAACATATGATGAAGAAGATGATTTAGTAAATGTTTTATGGAGTTTTAAAGACTATCATATAACCAAAAAAGAAGTAGGATACAAAAAAAATGATTTTAAATTAATTTTGGAATATTTATTACCATTTGATTGTATTTTAGATATTCCTGTAATTTCTCTTTATTCTTGTGAAGATTTATTAAATAAATTTCCTAATGGAGTAGTAACAGAAAATTTGATTTTAATTCCAACTAAAGTTATTTCTACAATTATAAAACCTAACGAAAAAATGTTGGATTTTCATGAAGTCATGGTTAATAAAATATTCAATGATAGTATGATTTATTTTGTAGAAAATGTATTGGGTATTGAATTTAAAGATGATGAAAAAAATAAAATTTATGAAAATTCATATACAGAACAAGTGGGAGTTTTAAATTCAAAAAAAGAATTATCTTATATTAAGCCACAAAAAAGTACAAATAAAGAAATACTAGAATTAATAGAAGGAAAAAATTATTTTTTAGAGGAATATTTAATAAAATTTGTTTCATTAGAAAAAGAAGTGAAAGAAAGATTAAAAGAAAATATTAATTCTTTAAGTTATTTACCAAGTTTAATTAAAAAATTAGAAAATGTTAAAATTGATATGGTTAATGAAGAAATTTCTTTTGATGATTTTAAAGCTTTAATGAAAAAAGCTTCTAATTTAGAAATTGCTCCTAACATTCCTTTAAAAATAGTAATCAAAAAAATAAAAGAATATGTTAAGACTATTAATTCAGAAGATGATGTGAAAGAAAATGACGTATTTTCTTTCATGTTAGAATTAAATGATCTTCCATTTAAAAAATCAGTGGATTTTTTAAAAAATGAATTAAAAAATAAAAACGTTTTAACAAATGATATGCGTAACAAATTAGCAAAAGAAATTCATAATAATAAAACTTGTTATTATAATAAAAGACAAATTCTTATTGAAACAATTACAGATTACAATCAAATTATAAGGATAGAAAAAAAATTCAAATAAAATAATAAAAGCCTCATATGAGGCTTTTTTCTTGTACAAAATAAGAATAAATGATATAATAAGTTCTATTAATAATTGTGAGAATACAAATGACTATTGAACAAAAAGTAATTGATACTTTCAAAAAACATGATTTGGATATTGTTGAAGTCAAAGGAAATAGTCGTTTTGGAAAGCATATGCATGCTATTTGGCATGATGGTGTTCAATATTCAATTGATTATCATGGAAACACGGATAAAAATGATAATCCAGATATTGAACATAGTGTAAAACATTTGAAAATTATGCTCAACAGTGAAGTTTATCATCAAAAAATTAAAAAGATTTATGATTATCTAATGGGATTAAATATTGGTGATATTTGGGTAATGAGTGGTGGTGGTTGTCAAATTCAAGCATTTTTTGGCAATAAAAATGGTTATGTAGCTATTTTGTATCTTGATATGGACAACATTAAAAAACCAAAACAAAGTAACCATACTTTGCAAGTTAATTTTGCACAAAATGATAAATATTTTAATGGTGTGGTATCAAAATTTGAACAAGAGTTTGTAGAGATGAGAACTCATAAAGAAATATATGGAGTTTCACCAGAAGATGAGGATGAAGATTTTCAAGCAGTATATGGTTAAAAAAAGGAGCTTAAGCTCCTTTTTTAATGTCTAAAAGTTTTGATAAATCAAAAGTATCAGAACTAAGAATCAATTCATAAGAATGTTTTTCATTATTGAAAATAATGAAATTAAAAATATATGAAAATTGATCTGTTTCATTATGTAATACATCTTTGTGTTTCAAAATTTCTTCATGAAATTCATTAAGTTTTTCTTTTAAAGAATTAAATTCACCAAAAATAGAATGTTTTGTATGAAATTTTAAATTAAAACGATAGTCATCATCAATCCAATTCATTATTGAATCTTTTAGAGTAAAATGATAAACAATACCATGTTCTACGGTTGGAAAGTCAATAAAAAAATCACCCTTGAAATGAAGAGTTTCTAATTGAGATTGTGAAGTGAAAGTAAAAATTTCATTAGATAAAAAGTGCATGGTTGTTTCCTTAAATTTTAATAATAGAATCTTCAAAATTTTTAATAGAAAGTTTATGTTCAAGTTTATTTTTTTCATAAACAATCATTAATTTTTTGAATCTTTGTAAATCGTTTTCTTGTTTGTTATTTTTAAATGTAGAGAAGTATTCACTAAGAGTAGAGTATTCAGTAAATTGATTAAATAAATTATCAATTAAAAGTTTTTTATGAACAATAATATGTAAAGAATTAAAGTCAAAATAATAATTATAGTCTGTATTATCATTATCTAAATTTGTAACAGGTTCAGAATAATCAATAAATAGAGTTTCAATAAATAAATCATATAGGGGATGTGATTTAAGAGAAGCAATGATACTAAAATGATTTTCATTTAATCTCAAAAAAATATTCTTTAAATGAGAAAATGAATAAGATTGATTTTTATTAAATGAGAAGAAATCAATAAAATCAATAAACAAATAAGAAACATTAGTGTATTGTTCAGGAAATTGAATAAAATGAATCAATAGATTTAAATATATTTTTTCTTTTAATTGATGAATAATAGGATCATTTAAGTAAATTAAATCAGCATAATCAGATAATTCTGATTGAGAAGTAGGGAATAAAAAATTAAGGTTGTTAATATTATTATCAATAAATTGAGAATAATTAATTTTTTTATCTATTAATAATTCTGAGTCATTATTAATCTGATTAAATATTGTTAAGTAAGGATTATTTGATATTAAACAATTAGAATCAAAAACATCTGTTTGATAAAGTTTTTGAATAATATCAACAATTTCCTTAGCATATTTAACTTTTTTTATAAGGGATAACTTAAGAAAAAAAATAAATTCTTGAGAGAAAGATATTTCTGGAATCAAATAATCATGTTTACTTAAATATAAATAATTACTATCTAATAAATTGAGGTATTTATTAAGGTAATAATAAATATCACTTAAAGAAAATTCAGCCTCATTAAATGAAGAATAAGGACTAATAAAAACTTTTTCATAAGTTTTTATTATAGACTGATAAATACTTAAATCATTACTCTCATATTCTATTTTCATATTTTTTCCTATTTAAAAAAGTATATAAAAAAAAGTAAAAATAATCAAATTACAAATAAAAAATAAAACCATTGGGGAAATGGTTTTATTTTCGCGTGACTCCTTTTTTGCAAGTAGGGGGCTTGCCAATAACAATAAGAAGAAGACATTGCAAATACATTGCTGTATTGTAAAAAAATAATATCAATTAAAAGGCAATTGTATACTGTAAGATCTTACGTTTTAAGATGGAAGGACAAAAAAAGAGATGATAGGAATCATCTCTTTTAATAATTATTATTTTAGATAACAGTTAAGCAATAATAGATCATGAAGTGTGGAAGAAACAAGAGATAAATCATCATTAATATCTTCAACATACAAGTGATTATCCATTAAATGTTTATAGTCTTTATAAATAATTGCATAATTATAAATACCATAAAGAATAGATTTGGAGATAGATTTTGCAATATCTATTTGTTGTTGTTCATTGAATTTTTTGGAAGGAGTTCCAAAAAATAGGGATTTATTATTTAATGAATTATTTTTAAAAATCAAACCAATATTATTATAGGATTGACCATTAAGTTCATGGTTAATTTTAGTAGTTTGTGATTGAACTTGAATAAACCATTCAATACCATTATTACATTTTCTAGAATAAATATTGTCAACAAAATCAATATTTTCAAAAAGATAAAATTTACCAAAAAATTCATCAGATTGGTAATGAGAAAATGTACCGTAATAAACTTCACCTTTTTCAGTTGGATGAATTTTTACATGAAAGCGACCACGGAAATTAGATGGATTTTCATGTCCTTTTTCTGTGATTTCAAGTAATGTATAATCTGTGGTTCTTGAATAACGATTTTTTTCAACAATATCACGATAGAAGGTAATAAAAGGTGATATGTCATATTTGTCAAATGAGTATGATTTGACACCTGGTAAAAGTGATAGAGCTTTATGAAGCATTTCAGGAGTGCTTTCTCCATCAGTGCCAAGACCAAAAATAGAGAATATAATTTTTGTTGAGATGTTTTCTTTTTCAATGAAAGATTGAAGTTCTTTTAGAGCATAAAGCATATAACCATCCATCATGGGAGATAGAACATCTAAATTATCTTTATGTGCAACAAAATCTCCACCAACATCAATGGCTAAAATTAAATCATAATGTTGTTGTGTAATAAGATGTTTTAAAGCATCTGAAACTCCAACAGAGCCTTTTTTCATTGACACACCAAAAACTTTGTCAATATTTAATTCAGGAAAAATATTTTTATTTTGGGACAATACACGTTCAGGAAAAGCATTAATAAGATAACCTTGAACACTACGAGAAGTATTATCGTTGATAATATCAACTAATGAATGAGATGTAGGAGTGAGATTTTGATAATCAAGGCAATCAGGTAAAATTGCAACAATATCAATTTTTTCTGGACTATAGTTAAATTTTTTATGTAATTGAAGCTGCAGTAAAAGAGTAGAAACTGAATCATTACCACCACCAACAGCTAAAACAAGCACTTTTTTATAGTGAGAAAACATAATTATTCCTTGATATTTTATGAAATTATATACCTACTTAGTTGTTATTGTCAAATAAGCTTAGATTGATCTAATTAAAAATTTGAGTTATAATATTTATATGTAAAAAGTCTAAGGAAAATCATGAGAAAAATTATTATTGGTGGTACTTTTGATGAACAAGGTGGGAAATCATCTTATATTATTTCAGAGTTATCTAAGTCATTAGGTAATGAATGGGAAAGTATCAATGGTGGTAACATTCAATTCATTCGTGATTTTGATCCAAGTGGAATTAATGTGTTAATTTGGATGCCTAATGTTTCAAATGATGAAATTAAAGTAATTGGGGATTTAAAGGTTAAAAACCCAAAGATGATTTTAATTCAATCTAAAAGGGTTATTGAGAAAGAGTATTTTCCATCAGATGTGGTAGGAAGACTATTAAAGTCACATGCATTGTTGGGTATTATGATTACCAAAGAAAATAATGAATATCGTTATCGTTTGTTAGATCCTTTGGGTAATCAATGGACAGACACATGTAATATTAGTGATGTTGGAATAGCGATTAATAAAAGATTAGATTATTTGCTTAATTTATCTAGAATTGGTTCTATAAAGACTGAAATTTCAGAAGATTATGAGGTGCAAAAAGAGTTTATTGATATTATAAAAAGATATGGAATTGAATTTACAAAATTTGTAAATGCAGTAAATCCCAATCGTTTATTGGGAAATGCTTCAACAAGATGTGCTAAGGGCTTTCCTGCAATGAGAATGGATAATCATTTATTGGTGACAAAAAGGAATGTTGATAAGCAAACATTAAACAAAGATGACTTTGTATTAGTGGAAGCCAATATGGAAAAAGCAGTGCATTACAAAGGTGATAATAAACCTAGTGTAGATACACCTATTCAGCTTAAATTATTTCAATTTTATCATAATGTGAAATTTATGATTCATGGACATGCTTATGTTAAAGATGGTATGTTTACAAGTCATAAGGTTCCTTGTGGTTATATTGAGGAATTTGAAGAAATCCGTGAATTAGTTCCTTATAAAGATGCGACTAATTTTAAAATCAATTTAAGAGGTCATGGTTGTTTGATTTTGGCAGATAATTTGAACTATCTTGAAAAACAAATTGAGCAATTATATTCTCGTCCATTTCCAGAAAATTAAGGAGTAAATTATGTTAAAACCATCAATTCAAAAAAAGTATATGAGCACAAAAGAGTATATTGATGCTTTTCCTGTTGCTTACAGACAATGGAAAGCTGACAGTCATTGTAATTTAATTCATGGTTATGCATTAAGTATCAAATTTACATTTGAGACAGATGATTTAATATGTTATTAAGTGAAAAAAACATTAATGAAATTGTGCCTGGTTTGAATGTGATTAGTGCAAAGGGAACACCAGGTAAAGTAACAAATATTATAAAAGAAGAAGATAATCATAAAAAAGAACCTCAAATGAGAGTTCGTTATGACACAATTCATATTGATTGGGAAAATAACAATAAATCTATTGTTTTTCATATGCAAACAGATGCAATTAAAATTAAAGAGGAATAAATCATGAAAAAAATTACACAAAAAGAGCAAGAGTTACTAGAAAACGAATATGTATTAGCAATAAATGATGTTTTACATGCAGTAATTGCAGGAAGTTTTTCAAAGTCAAAAATGAATGCAACAACAAAGAAAAGAATCAAAGAGCTAGTAAAAAATTTAGATGAAAAAAATGAAAAATTAAATGAACTTTATTTAAAAAAATCTTATATGTTGTTGCAGTCTTGGTTCAAAGACACAGATGTAGATGCATTTACTTTTGAATTTAACTATAATGATGAAGATATACTTTTATTAGAATATGATTTATTTAGAAAATCAGGACAAAAAGATGAATCTGGAGAAGATTTATTTGAGGCTGGAATTATCAATGAGGTATTTGAGCAAAGGCTTGAATCAAGAACTGATGATGAAGACAAGGTGTTAATTAAAATTTTTAATGCATCTATTTATGATGAAGTAATTATTGAAAAAAATCAAACTTATGAAAGTTTCAAAGAAAAGTTTGATTTAACACAATCAGTGAGATTTGAATTATTAGTTAATTTAGATGATTTCAGATAAAGACTAAATAAATTACTTAAATTTAAAAGGAATTATATGAAAGTACATAATGGAAGTTATTTTTGTGATGTAAATTTAGAAAGTAAAATCATGGAAGCATGGAATCTTTCTCACGATTTAAATTTACTCAATCAAGCAATGTTAGATTTTTGTAAGTCTAGAGAAGTTGCTATTAGGATATTAGATGGCATTATTGAAATTTACGAAATTAGAATGAATTTATTAGATAATGACTATCAAAATATATGTTTAGCATTAAAAAGAAAAGGATTAACATTAATTGAAGATTGGGATGATTTATATATTGGTTGCAATAATATCGTAGCTGATTTAAGAGTTTTATCATCTTACATGCATAACCAAGATAAGAGTATGACAACAGATGAATTGAGTAATGCAATTTTAGGATTAGAAACATTAACAAATGTGAAATTTGAGTTACTTTTTGATAAGTTTCAGGAAAATTTTAAATATTTACATCAAGTTATTATTTTTGAAGATTAAATAACATTTTTTTAAAATAATGTTTTTTTAATGCTGAATAATATTGGCAAATACTAAAAAATTATATTTTTAATGAATAAATAATTAAAATAATTGACACATTTTTCTTAATTGTGCTATAATTATTTCGTTGTTAATCAACTTAAACTTTTTTGAAAGGAATTGATATGAAAAAAATGATTACTATGGCTGTTTTGGCGGTTTCTGCAATGACTTCTGTTTCTGCAATGGCTGATGAAGTACAGAGCAAATGGTATGGTGGTGTTGGTCTGGGTCAATCTCATGTAAGCTATAACTCTGATGATTTTCGTGTGAATCCTAATATTGCAGCAAATGGCTATACTGCAAGCACATATGATCGTTCTGAAGATCTTTCTTACAGTCTTTATGCTGGTTATCGTGTAAATAAAAACTGGTCTGCCAAAGTAGAATATACTGATTTTGGCACTCAAAAATGGGGTTACAACATTACTGGTGGTAATGCTAACTCAAACTTGAATATTCAAGCTCTTTCTCTTTCTGCTGTTGGTGTATATCCTGTTGCTGATAAGGTTTCTTTACTTGGTGAAGCAGGTGCATTCTACTACGAAGCAAAACGTTCTCCTACTCACTCTGGCACAGTTGTTCCTTTGACTGGCACTCCTGAAGTTAGTAAAGCAAATGGTGTTAAACCTTTCCTTGCTGTTGGTGTTCAATATGATGTAAGTAAGCAAGTAGCTGTAATTGGTAAATATGCTTATTATGGTGAGGTTGGTTCTCAAGAAAACTTTGGTCGTGTAAAATTGAGCAATGTCAGTGTTAATCTTCAATACAACTTTTAATCATTAAAAGTAATGAATAAAAAAGGAGCTTCGGCTCCTTTTTTGTTATTATTAACCAACAAAAAAATAAAAAATGTGATATACTTTAAAAAATAAACAAAAGAGATTGTTATGAATAAAGTTTGGATTTTAACAGAAGAGTATAATGAATATGATCAACATGGTGAATATTTTTTGGCAGTATTTGCTGAAAAACCAACTGTTGAAAAACTCATAAAAATTGGAGTTCATGAAAGTGAAGTTGAGCATGTTTTATCAGGTGGTGGTCGCATGAAAAACGAACACCAATGGTATCATTTAAAAGAAGAAGTTCTTTTATAAGGAAAAAATCATGAATAATTTTGAAATAGTAAAGTGGATAATGACAATAATTGCAGTATATTATGGAATTAAAGCTTGTTTCACATTAAAAGAAATAATTAAAAACAAAAAAACTATACAAGATTGAATTATTGTTGGATATAATTTTTTTTGTTTTTATTAATGATACAAATTTTTTAAATTATGTTATAATATAAACATTGAAATAATTGAGGAAACAAAATGAAAATGACACCTAAATCTTGTGGTTGCACTGCATGTCGTCGTGGAAAAGGGACGAAAGGTGGCAAGGCTGTATTGAAAAATGCAGAACGTGCTTATCGTCATAATGCAAAAATCCAATTAACCAAAGGTCGTGAGGATGTTGGCATTGTTCCTTATGGTTCATATACTGATTAAGGTGAAATAATGAAAGTTATTGTTCAAACAAAAATTTCAACAAAAGATAATCGTGAATTAATTGTAAATCTTGCAAGTGAGATTGTTGAAGCAAGAGGATTAAAAAATTCATATAAAAATGAAGGAATTCCTTATAAGCCTAATGAATGGGATGATTCATTTTGGACAATTGATGCTGGAAATGATTGGAAAATTAAATTTCATGATGAACATTCATTTGAAGTTATTCATCGTTATCAAATCAATGATAAAACTAGAACTGAATATAGTGCAGTAAATGAGGGTGTAAAAGGATTAGCAAACTTATTGGCATATAAGTTGAATGGTAAAGTTATTGTTGAGTAAAGAGGTTAATTATGACAGATATTAATCATCGTAGAAAAAACAAAAAACCAGTAAATAAGAGATATGGTGAATTTGATTATCACAATGGTTATGCAAGTCCTAACAATAAAAGAACATTAGCAGAAGTGAAAGCTGATAATGATAAGTTTGTTGAAGAAACATTAGCATTAGGTCAAAATCCAGCAAAAATCAATCCACAAACAGGAGCAATGAGAGTAGGTCGTACTGACTATTTAGATAAATCATTGCATAGTTGGGGACGAAAATGTGAAGTTGCAGACAAAGTAGTTGGAGCTTCAATAGGTAATGATTTTACAGATGGTCATAGAGGTATGGCACATGCAGTAAAAGGTGCAAAAAAGTTTGTTCGAAGCAGAGTCAGATTTCATGAAAATGCTGCTGTTAAAAAAATGATTACAGAAGTTTTTTTGGAGGATGAAAATGAAAGGAAATAATTTTTCAGCATATGTTTCACAAAAAAATTGGAAAGACAGTGATAAAACTGTGGAATGTACAGTTGAATGTGAAATGGATGGAGAAAAATACTTCAAGGTCATTATGGCAACTGATCCAATGGATGCAATTGAATTTGCACAGAAAAATTTTGGTTACTTAGATTGGAAGAAAAAATAATTGCAATAATGCATAAAGTGTGAGATAATCATTTTACACCTTCTGTCTTTTATACTGGCGAGGACAGATTTGGCGAATGCCACTTGGCAGGTGCGGTTAAAGTCCGAAGTTAGTAGCCAATTCTAAAAGGAGATTGTAGCTCCTTTTTTCATTATAATTTGTAACTTTAACAACACATATGATATAATCACTATATTTAAAAAGGAGCGATCATGAACATTAAAGAAATTATAGCAAATAAAGAACAAATTCAAAAAGAAAATGCAAAAATTATAAAAAAAATAACAGAACAAAATAATGTGATTGCAAAACATGATTTTTGTGAAAAAATAGTTAATTATGTAAATAAAAATCAAGTTAAATTTCCTTTAAGCATTAATTGTGAGAATGAAGATGGTGAAGATATTATGGTTTTTATTGGTCATATCAATGAAAATGAAGAAATTGAATATGATAAATTAATGAATGATTTATATAAACTAATGAATAAATCATATAAAGGTAAAATAAACTTTTCAACAGAAGTAAAAGATAAAAATTCTTTGAATGAATTATTTAATGAAATGACCAAATAAAGGAGAAAAAATGGAAGATAATTTACTTACTGCATATATCAATATTATTGATTTTGAAATTTTTTATGATTTTGATAGTTATGTTTCTATTTATGAACAAAGAAAAGAAGATGGTGAAGAAATTTTAGTTTTTTCAGGAAAAAAATTAAATAGAGAAGAATTTGAAGAAAAAACAGAAGAATATGAAAAATTATTGGAAGGTTTTTATTCAACACCAATAGGAACTTTTGCATATGTTGAAGAAAACTCAAAATTATATAATGTATTCAAGAATGACAACTACTCTTTAAATTTACAAGAATTAACAGAAAGAAGTAAAGTTGAAATTAAAAAATTCAAGAAAGAACATAAAGATTTAATTAATTTTTTGGAAAAAAATCAGTTAGCATACGAAATTGAATTTGGATTATTTAATGCAACATGGTGTTAAAATTAAAAAGAGGTTTTAAATCCTCTTTTTTTTATGAAAAATAAATATATTATTAATAAAGATTAAAGGATTTAATATGGGTGGAACAGTAGCAGAAACCATTAGAAGAGAAAATGGTGAAGTCATTAAAATGGCAAGAAAAACTGGTGCATACAATTGGATGTTTTTTACAAAAGATTTTTGTGAGAAGAATTTTGATGTAGCAATAGATAAGCATATTGAAAAATTTTTAGAAATGAAAGAAGATTATGAAAGTGGAGAGCCCTATAAGTTTCCGATGTCACCAGTGTATGGTTGGTGTAATGAAATGGCTCCAATAGATTATGGTCTTGTAGTAATTGATATTAAAAATAAAAAAGTACATTCAATGCAAGGATATGATAATCCTGGATTTAATCACTTAATAATGTTATCTAAAACGGTGGTTTTAGATAAAGAAACAGAAAGTAATTATAATGACCTAATTACAAATAATTATTTATATTTTTCTAACAGAAACAATGAAATTAAAGATGTAAAAGAAATGTTTGGGGAAAATTTTAATTTAATCAAGTTAAGAAATAAAATTGATGGATTTTTTTCAAAAATTAAAAGTATTTTGGATTCAGATTCTAACCTTTTAGAGATTATGATGTATCCCAAAGTTTTATCAGAATTTAAATTATGTTCTTATGAAGAATCTCCAAATGGAACATTACAATTTTTTAAAGAATTGATAAAAGATGGATTTGAAATAAATAAAGAAGAATTTGAAATGTGGAAAGAAAGAATTGTAGATTGTGATTTAGAAGAATTTATAAAAAATGATGAAGACGAAGTGGAAGATTCTGTTTTAGAAAAAAGGAAAGAGAAAATATTATCAGAAATGGAAAATCTTTTTAATGGACAAAAAGTAAAAAAACATAAACCCAAATAATTTAATTGACCAAATTTTTTAAATGAGATATAATTCAAATACTGCACCAAACAGTAGATTTAACAATGTGGGCCAGTTGGTAGGCTTTTGTTGGTAAATGTCGCAGGTTCGAATCCTGCCATTAGTTAAATCAATAATGCCTAGATGGTGGAATTGGTATACACGCTGGTCTAAGAAGCCAGTGCCGAAAGGCTTGAGGGTTCGAGTCCCTCTCTAGGCACCAAAGTGCTAGTTCGATTCTAGCTCGTTAACCGAGGACTGGCGTGAAAGGAGTCAGGTTAAAATCCTGATGATAAGTTTCTAGGACAATAATCTTAGAATAACTCTGAGAAGACAAATGGTTACGATGGCACATCGTTTAAATGCAGGAACGGAATTTCCTCAAGGTGCAAGAATTCAATAACTATCCAAATTTAAAGAAAAATACTATGAGTTTTAATGTAAATTATCAAGAAGTAGTAGGTTACAAAGTTTGGAAAAATCCAAAAACAACTAGCAAATTTTCTCCAAAGCCATTTAAATCTGGCTTAAAAATCAACACAGTAAAAGATGTAGTTATTTCTCCATATACGGGAAATGAAGCATTTATCTTTGAAGAAGATGATTCTATTGTTGATTGTAAAATTTGTTCTTTTGCACCAATCAATGAGGAATAATATGCAAAAAATTAATGTAGAATTTACTATCAATTTAGATAAAACAGTTTATTTAGATAGTCCTTGGAAAACACGAGAAGAGTTTGTTAATCAATTAGTTTTTTCTCATATTGCATCTGATTATAAATTTATTGCAAATTCTGTTGAGCAACAAACAAAAGGACAAGAAAAAGAAAAATACATTCCTTATCTTGAAACTTTAAAAAATATGAAAGAAAGTTTATTAAGTTCTGCTCAATATCAATTAATTAAAGAAGAAAATAATATAGAAGAAATTAAAATTACTTGTGAATTTGATTATTATGAAAATACAATAAACTCGTATGAAGAAACAGTAAAAATTAATATTTTCACAAGTAATATCAGAAGTAGTTATTTTTTGGCAGAAGATATTGTTAGATTAGCATCTATTAAAAATATAAATCCAGAAGATAAATTAGTTCAAAGTGCAATTAAAATGTATAATCATGTAGGTGATTTATTAACTAAAGCACTAGAAAATGTTATTGCAAATAACATAATGCAATAAACAAAAAAAAATACAATATATATTATTGGAAAATAAAGGTTTAAAATACTTTCAAATCATTTTTTAAAAGTTTTTATTCATTTTATTTTTTTGTATTTTAGAATTAAAAACTGTTTGTTTTTCAAAAGAACCTAAATTAAATTCAGGTAATAATTCAAAAATTTTAACTACTAAGTCTTTTGGATTATTTATTTCAGGATATTTAATTGATTTTTTAAATAAGAATAAATCTTCTTCATCTTCATCTGTTATATAAATATTTTTTAATATTATATTCTTTAATTGATTTTTTGATATATCTGCTGCCCAATTCATATCATACATTTTCATTTCATAATTTTCTTGTGTAATTTTGTGAATAGGTAAAACATATGTTATTGTATTATTTAAGTTATTTTCGAGACAAAAATAATGATAAACTCTATATGATTGCGGGTCAGAATCTATAATTAAAGATCCTGATACTTCAAATTCTTTTAAAATATCATTAATAATAGTTTTTCCTAAATCAGTACGTTGAATTTCTAATTTATTAATTTCTTCTTTTAATTTTGATATTTTGTTGTTTATTTGTTGAATATCCATATTGCTTATCTTCATATAAATAAAATTATTATAAATTATATTATATTTTAAATATTTTTAATAGCAATATTAGAAACATTTAAAATATAATGAAAAAATGCTAAACATTAGCAATCGAATTAAAAATTTTTTATTCTTTTGTGCTATTGCTTTTTATTTTTTTTAGTCATATACTATACTTAGTTGTAAAAAGCCACTAAGGTATAAAATGAAAAGTATAGAAAATAAAAAAGTTATTGTAATTACTGGTGCTAGTCGTGGCATTGGTAAAGAATGTGCTTTAAAATTAGCAAATAGTGAAAGTGTGTTAATTTTAATGGCAAGAAAAGAGAAAGAGTTAGAGGAAGTTTCACAAAAGTGTAAAGAGTTAGGTGCTATTGTAGAAATTTTAAAGGTTGATTTAATCAATCTTGAAGAGTTAAAAAGTGAAATTAAAAATATTATTAAAAAATATAATAAGATTGATGTTTTAATTAACAATGCTGGTATTTGGGATGAGCAACCATTTGAATCTGGTGATATGGAAAAATGGGATATGGCATTAGATGTGAATTTAAAAAGTGCTATTCATTTAACTCGTTATTGTTTAGATGGTATGCAACATACCAGTGACAATAAAGCGATTATCTTTATTGGCTCTACTGCTAGTAAAAAAACATATGCAGGTGGAACAAACTATTGTGCTGCTAAATTTGGTTTATTAGGTTTTGCGAATAGTTTATTTGAAGATATTCGTGAAAAAGGAATCAAAGTAAGTAGTATTTTACCTGGTGTTGTAAATACTGACATGCATAAAGATGATGTTAAATTAAGTCCAGAGAAAATGATACAACCACAAGATGTTGCTCAAACTGTGGAATTTATTTTAAGTATGCCAAATAATGTGTGTCCTCTTGAAATCACATTACAACCACAAAGAAATCCCAAAAGCTATACATAAGGAGAATAAAATGGAAAATACAGAAAAATTAGGTTATAACGGAAAACATTTTACAGTTCCAAATCATAGTAATGAAGGATTTGAAATTATTGCTGATAGTGATAAAAATAAAATCATTGTGCCAAGCAAAGAAGAAAGTCCTATTATTGCTGACTTAAATACTGTTTGGGACATTAATAAGTTTTTAACACCAAGAAAACCAGTCAGTCTTGGAAAATTAACTCCTGAACAATTAAAAATTTTTGCTACTCCTGGTGTTGCAAGAACATTAGATATGCCAATCAAGTTTCCAGGTTCTAATTTTAGAGTTCCAAATAGTCTATTACAATTTAAAGAGGTGATTGAATTGGTTGCGAATTATGAGGCAACGATTAATGATAAATGCTTTGATGAATACTATTGTTATATGACAGTCGATCAAGGTTGGGTAAATCCAGAAACATTACAAAGAGAAGCACCATGTCATGTTGATGGATTTCAAGGTGCAAGATACAATCCAAAAACAAAAATAAATCATACTTATGTAGTTGGTGATGCTATTCCTACCACATATTATATTCAACCATTTGATTTAAGAGCATTAAATGAGGCTAAACATAATTTTTTTTGGGAAATGAATAACATCGTAGCTAAAACAAAATCAAAACATGCTTGGATACCTGAAAATGGTGAAATCAACATGATTGATGCTTATACAGTTCATAGAGGTAGTGAAGCAAAAGAATTAACATTCAGAACTTGGATTCGTTTAAGTTTTGAAGTAAGAAAATTTGATAGATTAGGTAATGCACATAATCCATTATTTCAATATGATTGGGAGATGGTTGAGCGTGATATTGAGAGTCTAGGTTTAGTGGCATATGATGAAACATCAGATCCTAGTTTAAGAGTTTTTCCTTGGCAAGATGTTAATGGTGAAGCATTTACTGAACCAAAGAAAAAAACAAAACCTAAACTAGTTTAAATAATTTGTTATTTTAAATTTAATTTGATATTATATTCAAAATTTAAGGCATTTATGAATATGAATAAAAAATTAAAAATTGTATTAATAACTTTAATTATAGGAATTTCAGGATCTTGTGTTCAAGCACAAAATACAGATAAAGTTATTGGAGGTTTTGGTATAGGATTTTTATCGAAATTAAGTAATCCAAAATTTATATTAGAAAGCTTAGAAACTGATCCTGAAGCTACAACTAATTATTTCGATAAAAATCCTTTAAATTATAATCCAGTTGCAAATGTTTTATTACCTAAGATTAAAACTGTTCAAACAGAAGATGAGTATAATAGACTATATAGAATAGCAGAATTAATGGGTTTAAAGGGAATACCACCATATAAAGGTAAAAAACAAAAACCAACAGTTTATGTCAATCCAAAGCAGGAATTGGCAAATACAGATAAACATATACAACCCAACATGGAAGGTGCTGATGGTGTAAATATTATTTATACACCAAAAGGAACACCATTTGATACAACTACAGAATATCCTTATGAAGAACCTAAAAATTGGGATGATTATTTATTATTAACACAAAATTCTACTATTTTAGGAAAAAATTTAGATAAATGGTATCAAATAAATACACCAACTTGGAAAAGACCATTGAATGTGGCAGCACACCATATAATTCCAGCAAGTCATCCATTAGCAAAACAGGCAAGAGATATATTAAAAAAATATGGAATAGATATTAATGATGCTGTAAATGGAGTTTTTTTGCCAACAACAAATAGTTCAACTCAATTAGGAATTAAACATAATGGTAGTCATCCTAGAGATTATATTGAAAAAGTAAATGACGAAATAAAAATAGCAGATCAATTGGGTGGTGAAGCAGCAGTTCGTTTAAGATTAGAACAATTAAGAGATATTTTAAGTAATGCTCAAAAAAATGATAGTTGGAGAACTGTATTATGAATAAATTATATAAATTACTCCCTGATTATGAAAACTATTCAAGTTTTTTAATGGAAGAAGATTCTTTAAGTGAATTAGAAAAGTATTGGAATTGGCAAGATATAAATTTAGAAACATATAAAAAAATAAAATTTAAATTATATAATGCAGAAAATGGAACTAAAAATTATAAATTTGATGTTACTAAACGTGATAATTTTTTAATATTAAGTGAAAAAGCAGTTGAAATATTAAAGCCAATTTTAGAAGGAAAAGGTCAATTTCTTGAAATTATAACTCCAAGTAAAAGAAAAAAATTTATAGGTTTTTATCCTAGTAATGTATATAGTAACGATTTAGCAGATTTGTCCAAATCAGATTGGGGAGAAAATGAAAAAGGGAAATTATTTTTTAAAATAGTATTTCAAAAGTATCCTCAAGATGAATATTTTTTTGTTGTGGATGGTTCAGCTTTAACTATTTATGCAACAGAAAAATTTAAAAAAATATTAGAAGATAATAACTTAAAAGGATTATGTTTTGAAGAGGTTTCTATAAATGACTAAAAAATACTTATTACAAATTTTAAAAGAAACAAAACCACATTATTTTGGTTTAGGATTTATCCAATGTAAAATAAATAAATATGAAAGGATTCATATTTATCATCCAGACTTAATGCCAATTGTGAATATTGAAGAAGAAGTTCATAATCACAGGTATGATTTTGAGTCTACTATCTTATTAGGTAGTATTACCAATAAAAAATATGAATTTATTGAAGGTTCAAAGCAAACACATTTTTTACAAAATGAAAGTTGTAATGAAACAATAAAAGTAGAAAATAACCAAAATAAATATGGAACAATCAATTTAATATCAGAAGATACTGTGAATGTAGGTGAAAGTTATTTCATGAGATATGATGAGTTTCATACATTTCAAACAACTCAATGCATTACTTATTTAAAAAGAAGTGATTATAAGCAAGATTTAGCACAAGTCATTAGACCATTAAATAATGAAATCATTTGTCCATTTAGTAAGAAACTAACAGAAGAAGAATGTTGGGAAATTATTAATAAAACATTAGAAGATATGAAATGATTGAATTTATATTTTAATATGATATTTAATATTAATTAACTTGATGGAGAAAATATGGAAAAAATTTTAGTTAGTAAAAATTTATTGAATAAAATTCAAGAATTGTTAGATAGGATATACAATGAAAGAATTATTTATAAAAAAGAAAAAGGCTTAAAATCTGGAATACAACATAAACAAAACATAAATGATATGTCAGAAGAAGAGTTTGAAAATTTACTTAAAGACATATCATTAGAAAATGATTGTATAGTAATAACAGCTAAAATAATAGAAGAAAGTGAATATACTGGAAAAAATGAGCTTCATGAGGTATTTGAAAGTCTAGAATTAGATGATTATGAAAAACAAGAACTTAAAAATTTAAATAAATAAAAAGAGCCTTTAAAGGCTCTTTTTATATTTTATTGTTGTTTATTTATTTTGATAGGAACACCATTAAAAGATGCTGTGCAACAAGTACAGTGAATTAACGATTGAGTATTACTAAATTCAGGATTAACTTTTTGAAGAATACCATCATCGTCAACAAAAAGACCATTATAATAACTATTCTCATTAGTACATACAACATCTCGTTTTTCATCTTCATTTCGTGCTACAAGCCAAAAGATAGGTTCTTCCCTATCAAGACGAGAAAGAGCTTCTTTATGGATTGCTGTCCATTCCTTACCGACTTTAGAAAGGAGGAATTTAAAAAGTGGTGTGTAGTCTAATCCACGTTGAACTTTACTGTGCATACTAATTCTTGTAACACCAAATTCTTCTGCTTCTTTTTGTTCTTTTGTATTTCGGTCATGACGGAAATCACCACCAGAATTATGATGAACCATTCGTGTTCGTGTATTTACTTTTCGAAAGAGAGGTTCTTTGCGTTCACTATATGCCATAGATATACTTTCTTTTTGAGTTAAATAATAAAGTAATTATATCATTATTCTTAAAGTTTTTCATAAAAAAAGAGGTTATGAAACCTCTTTTTAAAATTAAAATGTTACAGTTGCAACAACATCATCTGAAAAACTACCTGGTCTAACTAAATTAGTTTGGAATTGTGTTAATTCAATCCATCCATAAACTTTATGTGTAACTGTAGAAGCAGTGCCAACACCACTAACTGCATAACTGTACCCCCAGGTTCCACTACCACCTGCATCGTTGTATGCTGTTAATAGATAAGCAATTTTATCTCCTAATGGACTTGTCATATTTCTTCTAGGATAAATCCAAGTATTACCTAAACTTAAATTAAGATTGTATGCTGCACTACGACTACAAAAAACATTAATATTACTTGTTTTTGTTATTGTTGCATTAGATCCAATGGTTTGAATATCTCCCCAGTCCATATTATCTGCACTAATATTACATACTGCATTAACTGTTGCATTGCTTGTAAAATTTCCTGTTGTATTACCTGCAAAAGCATTAGAAAATAAAGAGCTTGATAAAGCTAATAAAGATATTAATAGTGTCTTTTTCATCACATTCCTCCCTCATATTTGTTCTTATAATAGTCTATAAAAAAACTTAATCAATAGATAAAAAAAATCTTCAATAGAATATTGAAGATTTTTTAATTTTTACAGATAAGTTATTTAATAAAATAATGATTTTTAATTAATGATAACTTTTAAGAACTTCTTTACCATTTTCCAGAACAACATTATATCCTTGTTTAATTCCGTTTTTAATTAACCATTCCCTAGCAAGTTTATTAGTTTGTTCTAATTTATCTCTTGAAACATATTCGCTAAATTCTGAGTTAAATTGTTGAATAATTTTTTGAAATTCTACAACAGAAGGATTCACATTATCTGCTCTAATTTGAATACTGGAAGGATAAACTAAAGAACTAACAGTATGACGTACACGAGGACGATAAGAATAATCATTATTTTTATAAGAGTTTTCTGTATCTAAATTAACAGACACTAAATAATCTTTTGTTGCAAAATAGAAATAATTATCATAGTAATGATAAATACTAGTATCTCTTTTAATATCATCAGTTAAAGAAACAGAAACAATTTTTTGAGAATGATAACCACTGAAGAATAAATCAACAATATGAGCATAGTTTTCATCTACAAAATCAACCAATACTGCACTTAAATCAGCAGGTGTTTTTGTAATAAATTGAGTTCCATCATAAAAAACATGTTTTTTACCTTTAGATTCATGATATGTGACATAAGTAGCATGATCATGATAATTATATTTTTTACTCATCTGACCATTTTTTTCATAGCCAGTTGCCCAGTCAAACCATTCCCTTTGTCCGATATAAATCAAAGGAGTATCAAGTTTTTTAGCTTGATAAGTATAACCAGGAACAAGTTCCTTAGAAGTAATTTTTTGATCTTGTTTTTTGGTGTATTCAACAGATTCTTGATATTCTTTTGAGTTAACAGGAAGTAGCACAAGCTCAGTACCTTCCCAAGCAAATACACATTGCTCAACAATGTCTCGTTTAGAAACATCAGAATGCATCAAAATACCCATAAGATTATCAACACTAATTTCAAATTCAAAGTCACGAGGATCATAAACTCGAATTACAGAACGACCAGAACCCCAATAACCATCACGTTGAATACCTTTATTAAAGATATATCCATTTTGAGGAACATTATCAAATTCTAGAACTTGAATATTATTATCTCTCCAACTATTCCAAGAAGCTTCTTTGCGAAGTTTTCCTTTTTCATCATAATAAATGATATAAGAAAGCTTACCTGTAAAAGTATCAGGACGTTGTTGAAAACCAATTTTAATTCGCTTTGGAATAAACATTTTAGTCATATAATTTCCTATTTTTTAAAGTGATATTATAACATTTTTAATGAAAAAAGTCTATAAAAATAAATTTTAAAATCATTTATAAGTTGTTGATTTTTAAGTAATTTTAAACATTTTTTGTTTGTATTATTTATGTTTTTGTGGTAAAATATCTTTTTTAAAATAAGGATGGATAAATGAAAATTGAACTTAATTATTTTATTATTCAAAAAGAAAAATTTATGTCTTTGTTTGGTGAAGAAGATTTTAAAATTTTTGAAGTTTTCATGAAAGAACATTGTGAAATGATCCGTCTTCCTTGGGGAGAATTTATTTATGATTTAGAAGGTTTTGTTGTTGAACAAGAAGATTTTGATTTGCAAGAGCAGGTGTTTACTGCATGTGATTTAAATATGCAGAATTTGATTTTTAAATTGAAAGAGCATCAAAAAACAGAAGAAAAAAGTGGTAAATATTCGTTAGCTTTTTCTTATTATTGATTTGAGGAAATGATAAAAAATATCCGTCTGTGACGGATATTTTTATTTACATTTTATTTTTCTTTTTATTATTATTATCAAAACCTAAAATTTTTAAAGTTTGAGGTGTAATTTCACATTTATCTTTAATAATATTGAACAAGGCTTGATTAAGAGGTTCTTTAAAATCAAATGTTATATCTTGTCCAGGATTTTCATCTATTTGTTCTTTTAAATCAATCCACTCTTTAAGCATTCTTGAAGCATTATTTTTTTCATTCATTACATAAGAATGTCCAAGAATTGCTCCAACTAAAACTTCAAGAGGTTTTCTACCTTGGCATTTGTCATCATACATAACATGAGGTAAAGCAGTTCTGATCTCAAAAGAAGGACAGCCGGCAGTTCCAGAATTCATTCCACCAAATAATTGACGTAATTCATTACCATTAAGTTCAGACATTCCTTCATAATCAACATAATTTTTTGCCATTTTATTCCAATTTTTAGGTTTAGCTTTAGAAGCAAAAGGAAATTCAGTTTTTACTGAGGAAAGGATTTCATTGACATTTTTATCATAGCTCCATTCTTTTGCAATTAAATCATTTAGTTTAGATTTAGCCATAATAAAATACATAGGTAATTCAAAATTACTAACACCATTAATTTTAAATTCATTGAAATCTTTTAAGTCATAAAATTCTTTAATAAAATCAAGAAAAACATATTGATCAAAATGATTTTTTAAAGCTAAATTAGATTTATCCCAAACAGTTTTAAAAAAATCAGAAGATGTTTCATCAGTAAATCCATTCCATGTTGTAGAAATATAGTTGTTAATAGCAACTAATTCTTTATCAGAATCAACTAAAGGTTTAATTTTATTTTTTCTATTTTGTTTTAATTGTTCTGCATAATCAGACATAAAATGTTCTATAATATCAGTAATTCTTTCTAATGTGGCAGTATGAATTCTTCTATTAACCGAAACATCAATGTTTTCTTCTAAGGTGTGATGAAAACTGGGATAAACATTTTCGTTATGGTCATAAGAAAATTTTATTAAATTAGATTTATCTTGAGAATTTTTCAACACATTCAATAATTGTTTTTTATCTGAAGATTGTGGTTGTTGAGTTAATTGTTCTAATGTTTTTAAGGTAGCATTCATGACTGGTTGAATGATAGAATGAATATATTCATCAAAACCACTTACTCCATTCATTTCTAAAATTTTATCTTTTAATCCAGAAAAAAATGGATCTTTTAAATTTAATTGTAACTCAATAGTTTTTTTCATAAATTGTCCTTTGTATAATTAAATTATAACAATTAAAAATGAATAAACAATTAAAATTAGATGTTGTTAAGTAGTAATTGTGCTGTACAAAAAATGCAGTTGATGTTATAATTTTGGAATTGAAAGTAGATTAATAGGATATGAAATGAAGAACTCCAAGCCAATGGTTAATTTGAATGTTGAGCGTCAAAAGGATATTGTAGAAATGCAAAATCCTCAAAATGTTCGTCCAGAATTCAAAAATTTGAGTCTTGAGGAATGTCAAGAATATTGTGTGCAAGACCGCTTGCCATTTGATGCTTGTTTTTTGAATATTACAAGTGATTTGAATGTTTCTACAAGTATTCGCACTCTTCATTTAATGGGTGTAGAAAAAATTTTTGTGCTTGGTCGTCGCAAGCTAGATCGTCGTGCCTTAGTTGGTGCTGAGTTTTATACTGACATTGAGTATATGGGTGGTTTAAACCTTGATACTCTGGATGTTGAAGATGAAGTTTTCATGGAAATGATGAATAGAAATGAAAATTACTATCCTATTTTTGTTGAAATGGGTGGTGAAAATCTCAAAAATATCAATTGGAAAGACCGATTGACTAAAACAGATGGAACAAGTTATCGTCCATTGTTGATTTTTGGCAATGAACATCGTGGAATTGGTGATAATATTTTTGCTTTGCGAGATAAATTGCCTCGTTCTATGGTTGTTTCTATTCCAATGAAAGGTGTATTGAGAAGTTTGAATGTATCTGCTTCTGTTGCAATGGTTGGATGGGACATGGTTAGTGAATTGTTTAATTTGGAGTGTTAAAATGAGTTGATCTATTTTTAAATTAGTATTATAATAACGCTATACCTTAAACAAGGATTCAAAAGTTCAACAACCATGTTGGACTTTTTCATTTAAACAAATAAAGGAATTAAAAATGAACAAAATTTATGTAATCAAAGATCGTACTGATGCAAATATTCGTAAGCCATTTGTTGCTATTTGCAAAACAGAAGCAAGTGCAAAACAAAAAGTTGCAAATATTCAAAGTAAACTTAGCTCACAAGCACAACCACTTGTTTCATATGAGGCAATCAATGTGAGTGATTTTGATATGAATAAAACAAGTGTCTATGTTGTCTATGACAAGACAGATAGCAACTTCAATAAGCCTTTTATGAGTATGCATTTTGATTTTGCACAAGCAGAAGCTCAACTTAAAAAGTTGCGTGCAAAGGTAGCACCTCATGCACAAAAATTGATTTATGCTAGAACTGAAACTCTTATTTAAATAAGAAAAGCCTCTTCATGAGGCTTTTTTTTCTTTTGTATAACAAGGTATTTACAAAAAATAATAATTAATTGGCAGATATAATCATTTAAATTAAGGATATAAGATCATGTTAAAATTAATGAATAAAACTTTTTTTGTTGCTGTTTTAGTAATGTTTGCATTAAATGCACAAGCTCAGTCTGGAGAACCAAAAGAAAATCCAGAACAAGTTGCTCAAATAAATTATCTTAAAGGTGCAATGCAAAAGGAAATATGGAGTATTATTCTAACAGATACTTTTGAACTTCAACTGCAAGAGTTGAAAGATGGTGTTATATTCAAAGAAGAAGGCAAGCACAGTATTTTAAAGTATCAAGAATTGATGACTGAAATTTGTGTGCAAGAAAAAGTATCTAGTTGTCCAGAAGCTTTTTTCACAAGAAAGAAAAATATTCCAGTTGCTTCCATGTATCCTAACGGGAAAATGTATCTAAACATTGATGTTATTGATCGTTTGACTGATGATGAAATATATTTTTCTATTGCCCATGAAATGGGACACTTTATCAATCAAGACTCATTAAAAAAGACAATATTTATGGCGAATCAAATTGTAGATAATGGACTTATGGTTGCAGATATGGATAAATGGGTTGCTGCCTCTTTTATGGTTCCAGGTATGAGGGAATATCATCATAAAGTAGAAGCTGCTGCTGATCAATTTGCAGTAAAGTATATGAAGAAAAACAAAAAAACAATGAATTGTGAACTCATGTTTAAAAAAATGTTAGGAGATGAAAAAGCTTCTACTGCTCAACATGATGGAGTGGAAGAACGTTGTAAAAAAATTGAAGAAAATAAATAAATTAAAGCAGACTTAGGTCTGCTTTATACATTTTGAATAATAAACTGTACAAAAAATAAAGACTACTGTATAATAACACCATTAAATTTGATTAATCTTTTTGAAAGAAAATTAAAATGAAAGACTATATTGACCGAGTAATTTTTGGTGGTGCCATGATGATTCTTACTGGTATTGGTATTTTGTTTGTTGGTGCTGTTCCAGTTGTTGCTCTGTTTGGTGGATATAAATCAGGTTCTTTAGGTTCAGGTCTAGGTGATTTGGGAATGACCTTTATTCTTGGGTTTATGATGTATGCAATTTTAACAACAAGTTTGATTGTTGTCTGGATGTCTTAATTAAAAATAAGTAAAAAAGGAAAAAAGTATGCAAAAATTTAATAATAAAGAAGAAGCCTTTGATTGGATGTTCAATGAAGCAGTAGCAGGTGAAGATTGTATTGATAATGATCGATTTGCCTTTCAAGACGATGAAGAAGCTATGAATATTTATGAAAATATTCGCAGTAATGGTTGTTGTGGTTTCTTTGATGAAGAAATCATGGTAGATAATCGTCTAGCAACTATTGGTTGTAACTTCGGACACTAAAAAAAAGCCCTTTGTAAAGGGCTTTTTAATTATTTGAAAGATAAAAATCTTTAATAAATTTTATTTAAAAATAATCGTAATATATTGATTTTAAAAGGTTTTTCATCAAATTAATACTTTAAAAAAGTTTGATTATTTCATATTTTATGATATAATGTTATCACTACAATAGGAGAGTTAAATGAGTGATGCAGACAAACAAATTGAAGAAATTATCAAGAAAATTGAAGCTAAAAAAGTAGAGATTGAAAAAGACAGAAAGATTGTTGGTGAGAGTTGGAAAACCAGTACAAGATTCATGATTAATGGGAAAGAAATGAATCTGAAAGTTGCAAAAATTGATGATGTAAAAATGCTTACATTACATATAATGAGACTGCAACAAGAAGAAGAAGGTGTTTCAGCATTACTAGAAATTGAAAGTAATAAAAAAGTAAATGGTTACACTTTTGAAAATTGGATTAGTGACTGTAAGAAACGAGTTAAGACAATTCAATTAGATGAAAAAGTCAAATATTTAGAAGAAAAAACAAAAGTTGTAGAAAGTTATTATTCTGAGGATAAACGCAGACAAAAACTTCTTGAAAAAACTTTGGCTGATTTAAAAGATTTAGGTATTGATTAATCAAAGATAAAGAAATAAGGAAGTGTTGAGCTTCCTTATTTAATTTTAAATATAGGAGTTAAATATGTTAGTTTTTCCAGATAAATTAGTAATTGGTTTTCAAGAAAGAGAAGACACCTATACAGGTAAATTGGGATTCATCAATTACAGGGATAAAAATGGGGATTTAAGACAAGAAGAAGGTTTTAATAGGTGGATTAAAGGTGAGCCTAAAATTTTTGAAAATAAGCCACAAAGAGGTTTTATTTTAAACAAAAATAAAACTCATTATAGTTCTTATGCTTGGAACTATAAAAGAAGTCGTGTACGTGTTTATACACCATTTGATGTAGAGTTTGAAATTGACTTAGATAATTTGATGTTTTTACTTGATTATACAGATGTATCTAAAAAGGAAATTTTAGATGAATGTGTGATTGCATTTAGTGGAAATAAAGTAAAATTAATTCCTGTTTCTAGTAATGAGTATCAAGAACACTTAAGAAAAACAGAAAAGAAAGAAAAAAAGAAACAAAATAATGAAGCTAAAAAAGATAAAGTTTTTACTGAAAAAGGAGAAACAGATTTACTTTATTACATAGGTGATTATCCAACAAGAACAAAAGGAAATTCAATTAAAGAAGTCAGTGTATTTTTCAATGATACAACGGAAGAGTTTGTTGAAAAGAAATTAAGTTCTTTGAAAGAATCAAAAGCTTTTTGGAGTAAAACATATTATGAACAAATTGTAAGTCGTTTTAATCCAGAGGCATTTAAAAAAGATTTGGTTAAAATTAATGTAGAAAAATTGGAGAAAGATAATAAAAGTGTAGATAAAGTTGTTTTGAAAAAACCTTATTTTTATTCACATTATAGAGATAATGAAATTATTGAGTATTCATTAATCTATAATGGAAGAACTTATTATCCTCCCAAAGAAATACTTAAATTACTACCAAGACAAAAAACAGATCAAACAGATTGTTTAATTGAAATTGAATTGTCTGACAACAGTAAAGTAAATATTTTGGATTATTTAGAATTAAGGTAAAAAATAAAAAGAGGCTACGGCCTCTTTTTTAATTTTAAGGCATAAAAACTACTAAATTTTAATAAAAATATATGGTAGTTGTGGTATAATAATGTTTTCACTTAAGGAATAAAATTAATGAATATTACTGAAAAAATTGAACTAATTAATGCTAAACAAAAACAACTTGATCAAGAAAAAATGGCATTGAAAGGTGAGTTTGAAAAATACATTAAAGATAAATCAATTTCATTGTGTCAAAGGTGGCATGTATTTGCACAAGCTGATGATAGCTTTAAAAACCATAGTAGATGGTTGCCTCATCCAAGAGGACCAATGTTAAGTAAAAAAATTGAAGCAATGACTGATATTCCTGAGTGTTATGGTCGTGGCAAAAGAATTGATATTTTAGATCTTTTCTATGAGTCATATTCTGTAGAAGATAAAATGTTTTATCCACAGGCAGAAGATGATGATTGTGAATTAGAGCCAGCAACAGAATATAGTGCGGAAGATATTGTAGATTTGGACATGTTTGATTTAATGGAAGAAATTTTACAGAAGAATTTAGGTAGTTTTTGTTTTGACTGGTAAAACAACAAAAAGGTGGATTGTTCCACCTTTTTTACTTCGTGGTCAATAAAAACTGTACACCATCAAACATAAATGATAAAATAACTCTATGATGAAAATATATAAATTACACAAATTTGAAAGGATTAAAGATGAAAGCCGACAAAATATTAGAGAGGATGGCAAGTAATAAAAGAGATTGGTCAATGAAAGATTTTTTAGCAGTTGCTGATGAACTTGGAATTGATCATAGAAATAATGGGACAACTCATTTTGTTTTTTGTCATCAAGCATGTTTGAAACATTTAAGTATCCCGAATCATAAGGATATTCATCCAGATTATGTGACCAAGTTTTTAAAAATGGTAGAAAAAGTAAAATTAAGTAGTTTAGAAACTTAAAAAGTGCTATAATATATTCATATCAACAAATAAAGGATTAAATTATGTTCAATATGCAAACTTGGAGTGATGAATTTTTTTCTGCTGCAAAAAATCCAATGGAACAGGATATTTCCTATGTATTTTTGCAAATGCTGATGGCAGATGAAAAGCCTAATTTTAGTATTGAAAAAATCAAAGAAGAATTTCTTTATAAAGTGATTGATTCTCGTGCTCAATACATTGGTCTTAAATTGAGTGAAGCTGCAAAAATTTTCCTTCTATTTAAAACTAAGTCTCCTGGAACTGCTGTAATGTATCTTTATGCCATTCGTAGCAAAACTGAGGTGGCAAATATGAAAACAATTAGTGAGCTTTTTGAATATGGTTTCTTGTCTTCAGAAGATGAGGAAAAAATGTGGGATGCTCAAAAAGGTTTTAATTGTGATGAGAAGAAAGATAATTGTCTTGATTCATATAGTTTTTAAATAGTAAGACACATGTAAAAAAACCAGGTATTACCTGGTTTTTTTATTTATAATTATAATTAAGTATTGATTGATAATTTTTTCATAATATGTAAATTATATCGTTTTTGAGTTTCAATAACTTTCATTGAGTAAATAGGTGATTGACCTAGAGAACCATTGTATCTTAAAAGAGCTTCAACAGTATTACTTGAACGATCAAGATATTCTTTGATGATTTTTGAACCAGTTTTAATATTGGTTTCAGGATCATATAAGTCTACTTTATTCTTTACTTTTTCTTTATGCCAAGAATAAATAATTTGCATTAAACCAACAGCATTGGCATTAGAAACTGCTTTATAGTCAAATCTAGATTCAACAGAAATGATTGCCAGCAATAAAGATGGGTCTACCTTTTCTTTATAAGCACTTTCAAAAATCCACTTTGCATAGTTTTGAGAAACTTCTTTATCAAGACCACCTTCTTTTTGAATAATTTCAGAAAAAGAAGTCAGTAGGATATTATCATTTTCATCAATATTTTGGGCAATGTCTTGAGTTAATTTTTGTTGAAGAAAGGCATTTTCTTCCATAATTAATTTTACATAAGAATAAGAGCAATAAATACCCAAAGAAAGAACAATAGCTGAGACTGCTTTAAAAGCATATTTCATTTTTTGTTTGCCACTAATCTTATTAACAATAACTGCTTTTTCTCCAAATGGATTTTTAATAACTAAATTTGGCATAGTTGATTTATGAATCATATTGCTCCTTTTTTGATTAAAAGATGAATTATACATCAAATTAAAAATTATGTCTATTTAATGTTGTTTTTGATTAAATAATAACTATTGATTTAATTATTATTTAATTTAATGATTAAAAATAATTAAAAGAGAATTATTATGAATTACACAGAAGGTAGAAACTTTGAATTACTTATAGAAGAAGATTCTTGGAGAGTGGTATGGATAAAAGATGGCGTGTTTCATAATGAAGATGGACCAGCCATAGAATATGCTCATGGTACAAAGTTGTGGTATTTGTTTGGAATTCAAGTCAACAAAGAGGACATTGAATTATTTAAAAGTAAAAAAAAATTAAATAAAAATTTAGAAGAAAAATTAGCCATTAAAGAAAATGAAAAAAGAACTAAAATATAATTTAGGTTGTTAAAATTTTAAAAGTAGTTATCATAATAATTGAAAATACAAAAAGGATGAATATGTCAGATATTAATTTTTGGTCTAAATTTTATTGGGAAAATGATTTAATAGGTATTAAAAATTTTAAAAATTTATTGGACAATGAAAGTCCAGAAAATTTAGCTAAAAATATTGTAGAAAAAGTAACTAAAATAGATGTTGATTACTTTCAAGAAGCGTCAGAATATAGTTTATCTTATCGTCCAAGCATTCAAAATGATAAAAAATTTTCCAAGTTAAAAAAAGAAATTGGTGACAAAAAAAAGAATATTAATTTAGTAGATTTTATATCAATTTTAAATGAAAAAGAAAATGGATATATTTTTTATTATTATTTATTATTATATAAAAAAACATCATCTACTTTAGATGAAACAATCAGAAAAAAAATTAAAAAATATGATGAAAAAATCATCAATTATTTAAAATCTAAGCTAATAAAAGATACGGAAATTAGTAAAAACAATAAAAATTTTTATTTTATTGGAAAAGAGTTAAATAGATTAGTTGATGAAAAGTACAAAAGTCAGATGTTAGTATTAAATTTCTACATGCAATCAAAATATGAAGATTGGTTTAAAAAAAATTTAAATATCATAATTAATCAGCATAGTTTTTTATTTTTTAATTCAAATTACTTATTGCAATGTAATTCAACTGAAATGTTAAAGTGGTATAAATATTTAAAAGAAAATGTATTGGAAGATGAAATAAAAAAATTTAATGGTAAGTTATCAGCCGAATTAATAGTTATAAAAAATAATGCAAAAGAAAATCAATTAGTCATTTTAGAAAATTTTATTAATTTAAATCCAATTGATTACCAAGGATCTTTTAGAAAAGTACTATTTTCAGGAAATGAAGATAGAGAAGGAATTGAGTATTGGTATTCGATTATTACAATGAGATTGAAAGATAAGAAAATATTTTTTGATAATGTTTGGGAAAGTAAAGAAAGTAGAGATGGTAAAGTAAATTATGAAGCTAATTTAGACTGTGAATTAATAAATTTTATGCTAAAGGAAATGGCAAAAAATTATAATTCAAAAGAAATAGAAAATTTAGATTTTTCAAAAACATTTATATCAAATGAAAATGTAAATGAGATATTAAAGACTAAATTAAGGTATTATCTTCTTGATAATAAATTAGAGAGTAAAAAAGTAATTAAAGGAACAAAAATATGATTGTCACACAAATTTTAAAAAAACTAATTTCAAAGTTAAATTCTAAAAAGAAAAATGATTTAGGATTATCTCATTATGATGAAATCGCAGAACATGTGGAGAAACATGTTGGAATTATAGATAATGTTTTTCATGAGATTATTTCAGATTTAGTTCATATTGATATAATAATTATTAATCCTACTGAGGAAGAACCAAATTATAAATTAGTGACATCAGGGATGAGTGACAAACCAATGAATTACCCTAAAGATTGGGAGTATGAAAAGAAAGAGTATGTAGAGTTAATTTTTTTGTTGCCAGGTGATTGGGATATAAAAAATGTTCATGATGAAAAATGTTATTGGCCAATTCGTTTGATGAAAATGATTGCAAAATATCCGCATGTTTTTAATACATTTTTAGAGTCTGGTCACACAATAGCAAATGAAAACTATCCTCATTTTGCAGAGAGTACAGAAATGAGTGGTGCATTATTATTTGAACCATTGAATTATAATGAAGAATTTAAAGTATTAAAAACAAAAGATGGAAAAGAAATACATTTTTTAACAATATTTCCATTGTATAAGGAAGAAATGGAGTATAAATTAGAGCATGGTTTTGATGCTTTATTACAAAAAATGATTGAAAATAAAGTCAGTTTTACATTAGACGAAAAAAGAAACAAATTTGTTTAAATTTATGATATAATAAGCACTCTCAGGAGTGTTTATTTATGCCAAAAGAAGAAAAATTAAAAATAGCTCAAGAATATGCATTAAGTCGTGGTGGAAGTTGTTTGTCTATTGAATATAAAAATAATAAAGAAAAAATGGAGTGGAAATGTTCTCACGAAGATCATCCATCATGGTTTTCAAATTTTGATAACATTGTCAATAAAAAATCATGGTGTTTAAGTTGTTCAGGTAAAAAAGCAAAGAGTTCAGAAGATGGATTAAAAATTGCAAATGAATATGCTAAATCAAAAGGTGGAAAATGTTTAAGTAATCTTTATATTGGTCGTCAAAAAAACTTAGAATGGAAATGTGAGAACAATAATCATGAAAGTTGGTTTGCTACTTCTGATAATGTTGTTCATAAAGGTTCATGGTGTCCTCAATGTGCCAACGAAAAACAATCAATAGAAAGAAAAAATCCAAAGGGATTAGACGTTTGCAAAGAGTATGCAAAATCCAAAGGTGGTGAATGTTTGGAAATTGAATATAAAAACTTAACAACTAAAATGAGATGGAAATGTAATCATCCAGAACATCATGAATGGTTAGCTAATGCAAGAATTATTGAAAGAAACACTTGGTGTCCAAAATGTGAAAAAAATTAGTTTACTTTTATTTTTTTTAATTCAAAATTATTAAATAATAATAATAAGAAAAATGATAAAAAAACAAATAGAAAAAGATGGAATGATTATTGGTCATGAAACAATTTATAAAAATGACCAAAATGAAATTCATAGAGTAATTGGACCTGCTGTTAAGAAAAATATTTTAGGAGTTTGGCATTACGAATGGTGGAAAAATAACAAATTAGTTGCTATATATAATGATGATACTCATCAATTATTTAGATGTATTAATAGTAATGCCAATGAAAAAGAGGAAATTTCTATACCAAAAGAAATGATTGGTTATGAACAAAGTATTGGATTAAATGATATTCAAAGAATCATTCTTTCAAGTTTTACAATAGATAGAAATAATTTGCTTAATAATATTGCAAAAGTAAGAAATTTTAGTGAAAAACACTCAAATTTTAAAATAAAGTGAAATATTTCAAAATTATTAATTGTTTATTAATATACTTTTATGTTACAATGCTTGACTTTTTGAAAGGGATTGTAAATGAAAATGAAAGATGTAGTAAAAGCTTTTAATAATTTTGGTGAAGATAAGTTTTTCAAAAAAGTAGATAAAGAAATAGAAAAACTCTATCAACTGAGGTATATAGCAAAAGTAATCTCTTTAGCAAAAGAAGCAAGTTATGAAATATTAAAGGATAAAACAAATTTAAATAAAGTGATTAAATTTTCAGTTGAGAATTTAGGAACATATCCTAAAACATGGGGAATGGTATATAACATTGAAGGTAAAAAAGGAAGTTTTTCATTTGATGAATATGATTTAAATAGTTTATCCAAAGGAATGGATCAAGTAACTAACCATAAATTATTTGAATGTGCAAGTAAAGGATTTATTATTGATTATACATTAGAAGAAAGATTAATTTTAAATATGATTGGTGAAGATTTATTTAATGAATATTTTGAGTTAACAGAAGAATTAAAAAATCAAGAATTTGCGAATATTGTATAATAAAATAAAATTAACCAAAAGAAGGAGCCTGATGGCTCCTTTTTTAATTGACAAAAAATAAGTAGGAGGTAAATTATATATAATTGGAGATAATAATGAATAATAAACCAAAAGATTTAGAAGATTTTAACTGGGATGATTTTACTGAAAAAGTAGAAAATAAAGTAATTGTAATTCCTAAGAAAGAAGTTTCTTTAATGGATAAAGTAAAGTCATTAAGAAAAAAATATGATATACAACCCAATAAAGATGATGGTTTGTCTAATAGTTTATTTGACAAAAAAGGCAAAAAGAAAAATCATATATTTATGAGTGCTGATTTAGAAAAAGATACAATCAAAGATTTAATCAAAAAAGTTTCTAATTTTAATTCACAAGCATACAAATTATTTAAAAGTCCACCTGGTGGAAAAAGAGAAGAATTTATAGAAAAATTAAAAGAAACTTTTGGTGTAATGTTATTAGAACCAAAAATAGAAAAAAGAAAATTAAAAAAAGTATTAAACGAAATAAAAGATTTGAATGAAGAAAATCAGAAAAAAATTTTTGAAGGAATGGTTAAATTAAAAGAAAAAATGGGTTTACAAACAACGGAAGAAGTATTAAATATTTTCCCCAAAGATAAATTAAATATTTTTATAAAAGAAGTAAATAAAAATGATGCAATATTACAATTAAAATTATTTCAATATAAAGATTTAGATGATAATTCAAAAATTAAATTATTTGAAGAAATTAATTTATTAAGTAAAAAAGAAAAAGAACAATTAAAAAAAGAATTCCCAGAAATGTATAAAAAAATGGAAGAAGATTTCCATAAACAAGATATAAATAAATTTAAAATGAATTAAGAATAAGGGGCATATGCCCCTTATTTTATTCTTACAGTTATTGTGTTTCTGTCATTCAAACAGGTGTATTCAAAATCAATTTAATTTCAGAAAGAATTTCTTTAAATTTTTCAGGTTCAATAAATTCTTCAAAAGGTTTATAAACTCTACCTGCAAAACCAAAATTTGAAGTATTTTTCAAAAATGAAAGAGCTTCTTCAAATCCTTCTGTTCCAACATCAAATCCTCTATCAATAGGAAGTTCTCTCATGATATTATAAATAATGTGATGTTCAGGGTTAAGAGCAGAGGTTGAAAAATCTATTCATGTCTATTAAAAAAGTTTTATTTAAGGAGATTGTTATGGTTTTTGTGAGTATTGGAAAAGTTTGTGAATTATTAGGGATAAGTTTTGAAATAAGTCTTATTTTACTTGCTTAAAGTATTAGTTTTTATTATATTATGTGAATGAAAACGATTGTAGGCATTACAGAAGAATTAACTTTTAATCAACTCTCTAAACTAGATAGTTTTACTCTGCTTTACAATAAAATATCTCATCAATTATATGTTGATTTATTCATTAAAAAATTACCTATCAAAGAACTTTGTCCAGCATACCAATCTAAATATTCAATCAGCAAAAGGCATTTTGATTCTGTAAGAAAACTTTTAGAAGGTAAGGTTTCTTCTATTCTTGCTCTTAATAAATCTTATTTACAAGAAACTAAGGACAAAATTAAAGACATAGAAAAAGATTTATTAAAACAAACTAAAACCTTTAAATCTTATAAAGAAAAATATAAATCAAATAATCATTTAAGTCTTATAGAAACTAATCTTAAAAAGAATTTATCTAAAAAAATACAATATAATCAACAAAGATTAGATAGATTAAAAATTAAATTAAAAGAATTAGAAGAAATTAAAGAAACAGGCAATGTAAGGCTTTGTTTTGGCTCTAATAAATTATTTAGACAACAATTTAATATAGACATTAATCAAAATCCTTTTAAAAGTCATGAACAATGGTATAAAGAGTTTCATTACCAGAGAAATAAAGAATTTACTTTCATTGGAAGTAAAGATGAAACAGCAGGCAATCAATCAGCAGTTATTACACATATCAAAGACAATTTATTCAACCTTAAATTAAATCTTAATCACAAAGCTGAAAAAATAACGGATAAATATGTCAATATAAACTTTACCATAAATCATGAAGTAAATACATTAATTAATATCATAAAAAATAATAATGGTAAGAATAAAGATTTATGGCAAGCATTGACTTATAAACTCACCAAACAAAGAACTAAGCATAATATTAATAAATATCTGGTTAGTATTAGTTTTGAAAAACATTTAATTAAACATACTTATACCAGTAAAGATAATGGTTGTATAGGAGTGGATATAAATCAAGATCATTTGGCTGTGTCTAATTTAGATTCAAAAGGAAATTTATTAACTATTGATACTTTTCATTATGATTTAAATGGTAATAAGCACCAGAATAATAACTCTATATCTCTTGCTGTAAAAAATTTAATGAAACTAAGTGTAGAGTTAAATAAGCCCATTGTGATAGAAAAATTAGATTTTAGTGCTAAAAAGAAAGCATTAAAATCAGGTAATAATCAATATATAAAAAGTAAAAATAAACAGTTAAGTAGTTTTGCTTATTCAAAGATAATAGAGTTAATTAAAGCAAGAGCAGAAGATAATTATATAGAGTTAAGAGAAGTTAATCCTAGTTATACAAGTATCATAGGCAGTATAAAATACAGTAATAGAAGTAGAATAGATATACATCATGGTGCTGCGATGTGCATAGGAAGAAAAGGATTATTTAATGAATACAACGAAGATAAAAAGTTAATCAAAGAATATAAAGAAAAAAGAATCTCAAGTAAAAATAGACAAATAAAGAGTTTAGTCCTACCTGAAAGGAATGGATTAAATTCAGTTGTTTATTGGAAAGAGTTGAAAGAAAATATGATAAAGAGAAAACAACATGAGAACAAATGCAGCATTAATGCTGCAATGTGTTCTACTTCATTAGGGAATAATGTAATGCCTGTAATGAATGTGAGTGTTGGGACTTTATCATAGGGCTTGCTGTAAGCCTAAAGTCAAGTTTATCAATGGTTTTTATTACTATGAATAGATTTGAATTTACTTTAAATTACGGTAAATCCAACCTTTTTCTTTTGTTTGATAACTATATTTACCTGATCCATGTTGAACAAGAGTAGGTCTAATACGTTTATCATTACTGATTTTTTTCCAAATTTTAGCAAATTCTTTAGTATCAAAAGTTTTCATAATTATCTCCTGGTTATTTAGTTTTTAAAAGTTGACGAATTTCAGTTAAAACGGATTTAAATTTTTCAAAATCCATAGATTCTTCAAAAGGTTTAAATAAATTTTTTTCTGTTCCGTAATAATAAAGATGAATTAAATTATGAAGTGCTTTCTTATAACCATCAGAATCTGCCTTAAAACCTCTATCTAAAGGAAGATTACGAAGAACATTTAACATGATATGATGTTCAGGTAAAATCCAACCTTTTTCTTTGGTTTTATAGGAATGTTCACCATAATTATGTTCTACTAAAACGGGTTTAGTTCTAACATCATTAACAGCTTTTCTCCATAAATTTATGTATTCACTAATAGTAATTGAATGTAAATTTTCGTTATATTTTTTAGTATTTTCTGTAGTATTCATATGTTTTCTCCTTAAATGTAAAATGAATATTTTTAAATTTTAAATCTCTAAATTTCATAAAATAAACTCAATAACATTTAAGGTGGTTGAGCAACAGGTAATGTATAAATCTATAACATAACTATCTCCTTGTTAATAAAATGTGGATAACTTATTATTGTTGTAAAAAATTGTTTAATTTTGGTAAAAAATCAACCAAATCATCTTTTAAATCCGAGTCAGGTTGTGGTCCAAACTGAGTAAGATAATGATTAATGTCTATGGATTTAAAGTTAATATTATTATCATCACCAAAATAATCAAACATTAAAATTTGTTTTGACTGTTGAATTGTTTGATAATAATTAATGTTACCATTGAGAAATGGTTGAACATCTTTATCACTTAAAAAAATATAAGCATAAGTGTTAAACTTTTTTTCATAATTCACATCACA